>ONZH01030832.1:0-30387 GCA_900303285.1 Rhinella marina | reverse complement strand
CTCTTCTGTCTCTGCAAGTTTTTGCCTTCGCTGACTCATATTGGCTGATGTTTTTTGCAAGATCGGTGCAGGGAGCTGGATCCTCATTATCCACTGTTGCAGGTGAACATTGTGTCCTTATTGACTATTAATAACCCATATTCTAAAGTGTATCTTTTATAATGTGCTCCTCAAGGTTTTCTTTTACAGTATTGACCCTTAAGTCTCCGTGCCTTAAACTAAAATGGTTCTGGGAGTAGAATATAGAGGACCTCTCCTAAGGATAGGTTATCATTATCTGATCGGTGAGGGTCCAATTTCCTGTACCCTTTGCTGTCCAGCTGCTTGAAGAGGCTGTGGAGTCCTCATATCTTCTGTGCATTGTATAGAGGTCGTGCTTGGTGTTGCAGCCCAAGTCCATTCACTCAAATGGATCTGAGCTATACATAGACCATGTGACCAATGAAGACTGACCTAGGAAAAGGCCACAGGACACACAGTAGCAGTGAAAACTATTTAAACAGCTGATCAGCCGGGGTGTCAGGAGTCTGATCCCCACCAATCAGATGTTGATAACCTATCCTGTCTGGTGGTTCTGTGGAGGAATTAGTATCATTTGACCTAATAAGGAAGGGACTACTACTAACAGAGGCACTTTTGAGGAGAATTATCACTATGAGGGGCACTGTAAAGGGCACTATTACTAATAAGAGCACTCTGGATGATAATTATTACTATTGGTGGGACTATCTGTGTGGCAAAACAAATTTCTTTATTGACTCTATATTGACCTAGTAGAAAAACGTTAAAACAACTGTCGCTTTCATATAGGAAGGGCTTGTATGCCCAAAACTTGTAATCCACGGTGGTTTTAACTTTTTTTCTGCTACGTTCTGAGTCTATAAAAGAATTTGTTTTTATCTGAGTGCCAGATCCATCCACGTGTTTTCAGCATTGGTCAATTCTTTGTCTGAGATGTGTCAGACTTCTCCGATTCATTTCAATAGAGGGGAAAGGTCCGGAATACGCAATATGATAGGACTTGCAGCAAATTTGAAAATTGATTTGCTGTTTCAAAATGAGCAGATGTCATAATGAAAAATGGCATTTAGTTTCTGTTTTCAGCCAATGATTTACAGGCCTTAGTAAATAAGGCTTAAATATGGCCGATAAATACATTTGTCTGAATGAGCCCTTATTGAGCCCATTGAGAAAGCTATAAAGCATGATTGAACAGATTCCAGAATCTGCCCATAATAGATTGCAATGCCTCAAAAGTTGGCAGTACAATACATAGCTCTTGCATCCATTGATGTCTCCTCTGATGTAGACATTCTCTTTATTCATCTTCTCTATTTGACCCAGACCAACATAATGTGTTATTTCAGGCATCTCTTGTCTCCGCAGAGTTTGCCACACGCACATCTTAGGCTGGTTTTACACTAGCGCTAGGGATCCAGCAGGAGGGAACAGCCTGCCCAGGGGCGTAGCTAGAACTATCCTATATACACATATATATATATATATATATATATATATATATATATACCGTATTTTTCGCTTTATAAGACGCACTTTTTTTCCCCCAAAAGTAGGGGGAAAATTGCAGTGCGTCTTATAAAACGAATACAAGTGAGCGCTTCCATTATGGAAGCGCTCACTTGTATGTTTTAGCTGCCGGGGGGCTGGGACCCCCCCACCAGACCTCAGATCAGCCCAGCGTGCCCCATAACAATAAAATAAAAAACTTCACTTACCTGTCCTGCCGCCGCTCCGCTCCGGTGCTTCTTAGGCTTCCCGGCCCGGCGCTGCACTGTCCTGAACGCGTACAGCGTCAGGACGTAGTGCGCGCACTATGACCTGACGCTGCACGCAGTCAGGTGACAGTGCAGCGCCGGGTCGGGAAGCCTAAGAAGCACCGGAGCGGAGCCGCGGCAGGACAGGTAAGTGAAGTTTTTTTTTTATTGTTATGGGGCATGCTGGGCTGATCTGAGGTCTGATGGGGCCACAGAGTGGTCTAATGGGGGCACTATGAGCTGGTCTGAAGGTCTGATGGGGCCACAGAGTGGTCTAATGGGGGCACTATGAGCTGGTCTGAGGTCTGATGGGGCCACAGAGTGGTCTAATGGGGGCACTATGAGCTGGTCTGAGGTCTGATGGGGCCACAGAGTGGTCTAATGGGGGCACTATGAGCTGGTCTGAGGTCTGATGGGGCCACAGAGTGGTCTAATGGGGGCACTATGAGCTGGTCTGAGGTCTGATGGGGCCACAGAGTGGTCTAATGGGGGCACTATGAGCTGGTCTGAGGTCTGATGGGGGCAGAGTTGGCTGATCTGAGGTCTGATGGCACAGTGGGCTGCTCTGAGGTCTGATGGGGCACAATGGGCTGATGTGAGGTCTGATGGGGGCACACTGGGCTGATCTGAGGTCTCATAGGGGCACTGTGGGCTGTTCTGAGGTCTGATGGGGGCACAATGGGCTGTTCTGAGCTCTGATGGGGGCCTGATGTGATGTCCTGAAATTTATGGGGGGTCAGATATGAGGTCTGATGAAAAATATTTTTTTCTCATTTTCCTACTCTAAAATCTGGGGTGCGTCTTATCTTCGGGTGCGTCTTATAAAGCGAAAAATACGGTATATATATATATACACAATAAGCAGATGTTGATATAGATACACAATCACATATTAACACACATATATATACACATAGATAAACACACACATACACCCATTTACTTTTATACTTACAGGCTGCAGGTTCTCTATTCTCCTCTGATGTCTAAAGGACCTTTGTAATGCAGTAATGGTAGCCTAAAGGACCTTCAATCACGTGACATGGTGATACCATCAAAGGTCCTTTAGCCTTACTGCATTCCAAAGGTCCTTTATACTGATCTAGTACATTTCAGACCAAGAAGGCCCCCCCTTCAGGTACAGTCACACAGGGGGCCCGGCCTGGCCTGAATTGTACTAGAAAATACACTGCTCCTCACCTGGTAACAGAACCTGCACTTTGTATTTACTGCTGCAGGAAGTACTAAAAGTTATATTTTGTACTAAGTAAAAAAAGACTGTTATACATTTACTTCTGACTTCATTCTTCAAACCACATTCCCACTGCACTGATCCCCACCTCATCAGGGCCACTACCACTCCCATCCTCTGCACTGATAATACTGATTCATTGCTTCCCCTCTATCATCCCTTATAGGAATTGGAGTATATTACAAATGCCATACACACGGTCACATGTATCTTATGAGCCAATAGAAGTTTGCAGGCCCCTAGTCTCCACATACAGACAGTTTTACTGCAGGTTTCCATAACAAGCCAGCCATTTTTCTTCATTGCAGTAGGTCAGCTTTAAAGGGATAGGGCACTGTGGATGACACTTTTAAGGGATCGGAGTGCTGTGGAGGTCACAGTTAAGGGGGCAGGTAGGGTGGCCGACGTGGATTGAAAAAATTAAGGTAAAAATCAACTTCTGTCAGCTGCAGGGAGTCTGAAAACCGGACCTCTGGCCACTGTAGGGGCAGGCTGCTGAGGAGGTCACAGTTAAGGGAAAGTCTGCAATGGAGGTCAATGTTAAGGGGTAGATTGCTGTAAAGGAAACAGTTAAGGGAGCAGGGTGTTGTGGAAATTACTGTTAAGGAGATGGGCACTGTGGAAGTCACTGTTAAAGAGGCAGGTCACTGTTAAGGGGGTGGAATGCTGTGGAGGTCACTGTTAAAGGGGTAGGTGCTGTGAAGGTCTCTGTTAAGGGGGCAGGGAACGGTGGACGTCACAGTTAAGGAAACGGTCCGCTATGGAAGTCACTGTTAAGGGGGCGGAGTGCTATGAAGGTCACATTTTAAGGGAACCAAGCTCTGTGAAGATCACTGTTAAAGGGGAGGGCGCTGTGGATCTTACTGTTAAGGGGGCAGACCGCTGTGTAGGTCACTGTTAAAGGGGTGGGCACTGTGGAGGTCACTGTTAAGGGAGGAGGGGACTGTGGAGGCCACTATTAAAGGGGCATCGGGGTACAGTGGAGGTCACTGTTAAGGGAGCGAATTACTGTGGCAGTCCTGTTAAAGGGGCAGTCGCTGTGGAGGTCTCTGTTAAGGGGGCCGGGAATGGTGGTGGTCATAGTTAAGGGGACTGTAACCTATGGTCAGTGTTACGGGGCAGGTGCTGTAGAGGTCACTATTAAGGGGGTGGACCCCTGTGGAGGTTACTGTCAAGGGGGTGGGGTGCTGTGGAATTCACTGTTCAAGGGGTTGTCCAAGTTCAGCTCTGAACCCGGGCAACCCCTTTAAAGGGGCAGGCTGCTGTGAAGGGCAAAGTTAAGGGGGTAGGCTGCTGTGGAGTTCCCATTTTAAGGAGACTTGGCACTGTGGTGGGGTGGTCAGTGTTAACGGGTGGGGGTTGTGGAGGTCACTATTAAGGGGGCGGGGTACTGTCACTGTTATAGTGGATACTGTCAATATATTTTAACAACACACACAAACATTAAATGAAATAGATGAAATATACCAGTGCAAAGTCGGGTCCTTCTGCTAGTTATCCTATAAATTGTTAATACCTTTAGACTCCACTTCCCGCAAATTAAATATGAGAGCAACACGCTATCCGTCCACCAGTCTGTCCATAACATGGACTTTATATAGGCGATTTACCATAAATGAGGCTTAACTGCAGTTCCAAGAACAGATGCACATACAGATTGTGTTTGGATAAAGCAGTGGCCCCTTCTTTTGGATCATTGGTGGTTGTCCTGAACGTTGGAGCTCAACAAGTCAGCTCAGAGCATAACTATGGCCCCCAGGACTATCCAATGATAATAGGGGAGTAACAAGCGGACCCCACTTTCTCTATATGCACTGCATAGTCTCTGCATATAGTGACTTAAATAGAATTATCTACAGGTTTGGGAATGCTGGCACAAATATACCCTGATGACTATGAAAGAGGGAAGGCCATGGGTATCGCACTAGGAGGCCTGGCACTGGGTACAATCAGTAAGTACTATGATCTTAACGTTTCATCAGTCTGTTGGTTTTTAGCTTTGGCTTGTCTTCCGTAAGCTTTTATTCTCTCAAATTTCCCTCTCTTTGCAGCTGGCCCCCCCTTCGGTTCACTAATGTACAATTTTGTTGGGAAAGCTTCACCATTCTTAGTGCTGGCCGCTCTCGCTCTGCTCGATGGAGGTAATATGCTATTTTTTTAGGTAGGAGCACTAGAGTTTTTCCTTTGTAATACTTATTCTGGACTGGGTTAAATCATTCCTTTTAATCCCAAAACAGGAGCCTGAAGGTAAGAGTGCCCAAATATAATAGTGATTCCTTCTGTCTATTTGATCATGTCCTAGGCTATGAACCTTTTTATCCACGTCTCACAAATACTGGTGGATTAGTACAGCAGTGAGGGATCTTCTAGAGAGCCATGAGCAGTGGTGTACATAGAGAAGGGCCCATAGCAAGGATCAAACCAGCCCCCCCCACACAGGACAGAAGAGTTTTTGCCTAAACCCTCTTCATTTGCTAAAAGTTGTTTCTTTAGAGACCAAGTTTTCACTCCCAGTAGAAGAGGAGATAATCCCAACTAAGACTGGGCCCCTCTTGTCCTGGGCCCCACAGCAGTCGCATGGTCTGCCGCTATGGTAGTTACACCCCTGGCCATGAGTGAGGTGGAGTATGTAAAATTTCAAAATCAAGGAACCAGTATTCTGATCATGCACAAGGACCCTCTGCTATTGGTGTCGGCCCATAAGAAATGAAATCACAAGGTTCAGTCTGGTAGGGAGCTGTGACATCACAAATGTATTTCCTTCAGGTAAGCTGCTGTGACATCGGAGTGGGCCTCAGTCAGGTAAGTTGCAGTATTGCGACATCACAAATGAGATTCAGACAGTTCAGCTGTTGTGATCTTCAAATATATCTTTCTGTTAGGTAAGTTGCTGTGATAGTTTTTGTGACACCCCCAAGTGGAATCCGTTCAGGATAGTTGTAACATCACAAGTGGTTTTCAGTCAGGATACTTGCTGTGACATCACAATTGTGTTTCTGATAGGTGACCTGCTGTGAAAGCACAATGGGTTTCACATTTCAAACATGTAAACTGCTGTGACATCACAAGTTGGTGTTAGGCAAGTAAATACGTGACATCACAAGTCAGTTTCAGTCGGGTAAACTGCTGTAACATCACAAGTGGGTGTTCATCATGTAAAATGCTGTGATGTCACAAGCTGGTTTCAGACAGGTTATATGTTGTGCTATCACAAATGTGTTTCCATCAGATACGCTGCTGTGACTAGTGTTGAACAAAGTTCTCTACAATTTGATTCGGCTGCTTTGCCGAATTTTATGAAAAATTTAGCCTTGTGATGAATGAAGGAAGGAAAGGCGATTGCACCGCTCCCGATCATTGTACCCCTCAGATGCCGCACTCATCACTGATTGTGGCATCTGACTTTAAAGGGGTTGTCTGGGCTTTTTCTATTGGTGACCTAGCCTCAGGATAGGTCATCAATATCCAATCAGCAGGAATCCGATCTGTACGAGGAGACGGCGCACTCAGTGCACACATGACTTCTCTTGTTTCTCTGTCTGTTCGCTGCTTCTGTCCCATAGACATACAGCAGAGAGCAGGAAGAGAGAAGGGAGACGGCACATGTGCACTTCACGCGCCGTCTCCTCATACAGCTGAATGGCGGGGGTGCCTGGTGTCGGACCCCCACCGATCTGATATTGATTACCTATCCTGAGGATCGGTCATCAATATTAAAAGCCCAGAGAACCCCTTTTAATGTTTAAGTCTATAATAAAAAAAAATTAAAATCATACTTACCTCATCCATTTGATCGTGAAGAGCCGGCCACCACCATCTTGAAAGAAGATCCAGCGCAAAATCTTGCACAGCACACTCAAATGGAAGAGGTAAGTATGATTTTTTTTTTATCCCATTTTAGGGAAAACTGATTAATTACCATGAAGCACGAGGAAATTTGGCTTTGTGGTGAATCAAATTTTCCCTGAAATTTGATTTGAAGTCTACTTTATGTACTTCAGCTTGCTCAACACTAGCTGTGACATCACAAGTGTATTTCAATAATGTAAACTGCCTTACCATGAGTGGTAGATGTTCCGGTTCGACAGACGTCAGGCTCGGCCGAACATTGTTTCAGAGTTCGGTGTGGGTTCCGAACTTGAACCAAATACCGATCCCCATTGATGTCAATGGGGACCCGAACTTTGGGACTGTAAAATGGCTGTAAAAAAAGTTATACAAAGGGCTAGAGGGCTGCAAAAGGAACCAAAATGGGGGTAAGAGCAGTACCATTGCCCTGCAAACAAATACAAACATAAAATACATAAAAATAATAATCATGAACCAGGAGGCGGAAGTCCAAGTGGAGTAGGAAGCTGAGGAGGCTGTGGACATGGTGGTGTAGGTGGAAGAGGCGGAGAAGGAAGCTAACAATGTTTTTGTGGGTTTTTTTCTTTAATTTTTTTTTTTTCTTTTTATTTGTCTGTTAATTCTGTGTGTGACCGGGGAGAAAGCCGATACTGTTTCTGTTTTGTTTTTTTAAATGTTTCTGTCAATTTTGTGTGTGGCCTTTAGCCATTTTTTGGGGTGCGGCCGATATGCTTCTCTGCTCTGCCAATATAACAAATAATAAGCTTGAGCCAGGAGGTGGATGTCTGAGTGGAGGAGGAAGCGGACATGGCGGTTCAGGTGGAAGAGACAGAGGAGATAAAGGAGGTAGTCAACATTTTTTTTAATATTTTTTGCTGTTGTTTTTTTGGTTTGTAGAGGCCCCAAAACATTGGGAAGTAGCAAAGAAAATGCACAAACTGCGCTGGAGTATAACAATGGCTGGATGCGGCCAGTGTACCTCTCTAATCTCTAAGTCCTGTGGGATACATGCATGGCTGATTGTAACAAACGTGAGCTTGTCCGATTTGGCATGTTCGGACTATACACTTACCGCAGGGCAGGATAGCACCTCCAAGGCGTAAACGGCAAGCTCAGGCCATGTGCCCAATTTGAAGACCCATCAGTCAATACATGCAGGCGTGTGCACACGTACTGAACCACCATATTGCTGAAATGCTGCCTCCGGCTAAGACGGAGGCAGTATCAGATGGTGGTGCTGGATGTTGTGGCGTGCTGACAAAGCTTTTTTGTGGTGACAAAGTGAATAACGAGGGCATCAGGGACTGCAGGGGAAAGGGATGGAAAGGCACACAAGGGGTTAATGCTCTGGCGGTAAAAATCCAGGCAAAGGATTGGTTAATGTACAGCCAGAGGGAGATATAAAAGAGCAAGAGGGAGGGGCTAAGGCAGAACTCACCAGTGGCAGGAGGAGCCTCAGATCTTCAGTGGTTCTTCAGGTGTCTACTCCACTGCAGCTCGTGCTTTACAGTTAGATGCCAGATCATGCAGGTGGTGCTCAGGTTTAAAACATGTATGCCTCACTTGAGGCTCTTACTGCACAACGTGCAAACCACCCGTGTCCTGTCATCAGCACACTGCCTGAAGAACTGCCACACCAGGGAACTCCTTTGCGCTGGCTTTGGTGTGCTATGTGCTTTTGCATGTTGGGCAGTAGCAGGCGTACTGGCTGGGGGCCGGCTGCTCTAATTTTGCACCCTGCTCCCTCTTTTGCTCTGTGGCTGGCATTGCATGACCCCCACCTCTTCCACCGAACTGCATACGCCACTGGCATGACCCGGATTCCATTTGAGGCCTAGGACCTCATCATCCTCCACATCATTTTCCACCCACTCCTCACTCCTGGCCGTTCTGCACACTGCAGAAAGCCACAGCAGTTGACACCTGTGTTTCATCATTATCGTCAGAGACATGCTGCGGTGGTTCTCCCACATCCTCATCCTCAAACATAAGTGGTTGGGCATCAGTGCACTCAATCTCTGTCACTACTGGGGCAGAGCTACATAGGTGAATGGCCCACAGAAACCCCGCCAGCAATGTCATCAAAAAGCATAAGTGACTGCTGCATGACTTGGGGCTCAGACTGCTTGGCTGATGTGCAAGGGGTTGAGATGGAAGACAATGTGAAGGAACTAGTGGCACTCTGAGCCATCCAATCTACAACCGCCTCTACTTGTTCTGGCCTCACCATTCTTAGAGTAATATTCTGGCCTACTAAATGACAGAACGTCCTGTCGTCTGTGTGAACCAGAGGAAAGTGTTTCATTTGGGAGCGTAGCTGGCACAGATCGACAACGTCCTCTCCCTGCAGCAGGAGCTCCACCAACACCAGCAGCACCACAACCTTTATTTGAGGCTCTGCTCTTTTTTTCCGGTCACTCAGGAGATAGGCTGACAGACAAACAATTGTATTTCTGTGTGACAACGGAAAAAAATGGTTTTGGCAGACCCAAATATAGGTATGTGGCTGTGACACAATTAACAGACCTTTTAACTATTGTATTTAGGTATGACAGCGGCAAGGAATGGGTTTAGCAGCACAAAAATAGGTATATGTCAGCGACACAATTAAAGAAGAACTCCTGCAAAAATTTTTATTCCATGTCCTGCTAGAAATGCACATGGTGTAATCTGTAGTGAATGTCATTTTCTTACCAGTAGCTGAATTTTTGACTTATATCATTCTGAAGTTTCTTATCTGTGTCATGTGACTAGGAATCAGACCCACCAACTCACACAGCACCTTATGTGTGGACAGGAAGTCTAATTTTCTATGCATTCCTATGGGGAGCCTCACTTTCAGTCTCATAGGAATGAAAAGAGAAGTGACTGGCTTGCTGTCCTGGGTCAGTTGGAGGTCAGGGAGTTGGTCACATGACCCAGCTACAATAAGAAGAGAGTGGAAACTCTCAATTTCAGCCTTTAATAAGAAAATGACAATCACTACAGATTATATCATGCACCTTTCTAACAGGTCACAGAATAAAAATTTTTGCGGGAGTTCTTCTTTAACAGACGGATTAACTATTGCGTTTTCGTGTCACCGGTGCAAAGGAGTAGTATTGCACCGACCAAAATTGCCTCTTGGCTGGCTACAAAAATGTTTTCAAGCTGTGATACTTGTCAAAGGGGGTGCTAGTAGGTATTAACCATGCTAGGTGCCTAAATTTTTGCTTCCTTTCTTATTATTGTGAAAATGTAAAAGATGAAAATAAAAAAAAATAATGTTTTTTGCTTAAAACACAAAGGGAATGTGTCATCTTTAACTTTATGCCTTTTGGGGATCATTTTATCTTCAACTTGCTTAACTGTTCACAGTAACGGTAATTGTGACTAGGGGTGCCCAAACTTTTGCATTTGTATATCCTAGACAACTCACTTAAGTATTCTTCCAATCAAAAGTAATTTAGTGATATATATCATGATGTTTTTCACAGTGTTCTTTGTTATCCACAGCTCTACAGCTCTGTATGTTGCGATTCGACAAGTTTGTTCCAGGGGTGAGTATACAGAAAATTTATTTTAAAAAAATCTATGAAATGAGCAGAACTACTGGACTCGGTGCTAAGCAATTGTGTTGTTCTTCCATAGAGCATTCCACCGACATCCTACTTATCACTTCTCAAGGACCCTTATATTGTAGTGGCTGCAGGTAAGTTACATTACCGACCCTTCCATATTCAGCGTATAGCAAAGATACAAAGCAGACAACTTACTTACATACTTAATACGGTTGAAAAAAGATATAAGTCCATCAAGTTCAACCAAGGGATAGGTGGGAACGTGAATCCCAGTAGGAAATGAGAACTGTATTACAAAATCTGGTGGTACACTGAGGTATGTAGATCAGAGACTGGAAACCCTGTGCTTACATACTGTATTCTGTTGTTTCTTCCTAGGGGTTCTTTGCATTGACTATATGTGTTTTGGAGTTTTGGAACCTACTCTGCCCATATGGATGTTGGAAACTATGTGCTCGTCTGACTGGGAATTAGGTACATGTGATGCCAAACTGATTCCTTGCTAATTATTATATTCAAGGGATTGTCTCACTTCAGCAAGCAGCATTTACCATGTAGAGAAAGTTAATACAAGGCACTTACTAATGTATTGTTATTACCCATATTGCCTCCTTTGCTGTCTTGATTCAATTTCCCATAACATTATACACTGCTAGTTTCCATGGTTACAACCACCCAGTAATCCAGCAATGTGGCTGTGCCCTTTTTGGTGGCTGAAACCGCAGGAGTAGGAATAGTTTAGCACTTTTTTCTATAGAGGGCAGGCACGACCACCATTGCTGGATAGCAGGGTGGTCATAACCATGGAAACCAGCAGTGTATAATGTGATGGAAAAATTAATCCAGCCAGCAAAGGAGGCAATGTGGACCATCACAATACATTAGTAAATGTCTTGTGTTAAGTTTCTCTACATGATAAATCTTTGCTGAAGTGAGCCCTCCTCTTTAAATATGTCTACAAAAATACTTTATAGCATAATAAGGCAATACGTTAACTGGGATCTACTAGTAGATCTCTGACAGGTCCTGAGTAGATCACAATGCCTTAAAGGGGTTCTCCGAGTTATATGTATTGATGACCTATCCTCAGGATAGGTCATCAATATCAGATCGGTGGGGGTCCGACACCTGGCACCCCCGCCGATCAGCTGTTTGAAGAGGAGGCGTGCGCCGTATCAGTGCTGCCTCCTCTTCATTGTTTACATGCTGGCCGTAACGGGGTAGTGGTAAGTAGGTGTAATTACACCTCACCGCCCCATTCATTTCAATGGGAAGAATCGCTCCCATACAAGTCTATGTTAGCGATTCTTCCCAGCGCTGATACAGTGCGCGCCTCCTCTTCAAACAGCTGATCAGCGGGGGTGCCGGGTGTCGGACCCCCACCGATCTGATATTGATGACCTGAGGATAGGTCATCAATATATATAACTCGGAGAACCCCTTTAAGTTGCCCATGCACTAGAGATTTTATTTTTCAGTTTTCTGAAAGGTTGACCTTCACCATCGGTGTGCAAGGGGGACTCCTGCCATAGACTGGAGGTAGTGGTACATACGGTTATTGATCCTAGATATCTGCCAGTGAAGCTGAGCACATGTCATCAGCTCCCTAAAGGCAGCAGATTCTACTAAATGGTACAGAGCGAGTGCACCACCATCAACTTGGCCAGGTGAGAATTAAAGGGGTTATCCAACCCATATGATGATCCCCCTAATCCCTGGGCCCCTCATATAGGTTATAATTACCTCACTCTGCTGCATCTCCCTGTTGCGCAGATCAAAACATCCGGCAACAGGGGGAGCAGCCAATAGCAGTCCGCGATGGGAACGAGCCTCCGTAGCATCATGGGTTACACTAGAAAGGCTTGTCCCCGTCGCGGCCTGAGATGCAGCAGTGGCCGTGCAGGGATCAGAAGTGATGGGGATGCGGGGAAGAGGGGTAAGTGTAACCTATAAAAGGGGCCCCATTGGGGGGGTCATTATAGGGGTTAGATTACCCCTTTAAGCTTGTGTACCAGTGGATTGCTGGGCATGTCAAGTTGTTTTCTGGCCATGCATTCCGCTATTGATGGCTGACGACAAAGCGGAGGAGGAGTCTGAGCGTGAGAAGCAGAAAGTGATGGTGATGATGTGAAAGACACCATACTACCTGTGAATGCTGCCTGGCTTCCGCAAGGAGACCAGGAGAAGGAGGAAACTCTGGTTGCTACCTTTGCTTGCCCACGGGATGGGGTAATTCCGATTCATGTGGTTCAATAGAGCTGGTGTGTTTAACAGCCCACAGCTTATTTTACTCTTGAAGAGCTTGCACAGGGCAGTGCTGTTGTCTTCTGGCAGTGTGGAGAACAACTGCCGGACTGGAAATAATCACGCAGAGTATTTAGGAAAAAAGGGAGGTGCCCCACTAGGTAGGGGCGGTGTACACAGAGAGGACTCCACTGAAAGGCTTTTCTGGGGCTGCGAGGAGGAGGAGCAGTAGGAATGTGGTAACCCCTGGCTCCAAAGCATGGTGTCAGGCTCACCACATCATCCTGCTGTGACTGAAAGGAGAAGTGAGCCATCCAATCCGCAATCTCATCCTATTTCTCCTCAATTATAATGTTGTTGTTGTTGGGAGAACTACTACTGCTACTATCCACGTATCCACAACAACAGACAGAAATAAATTTCTTTAACATCCGTGGGATCTGTCACTCTGAGAAGTAACCGGCTGCAGAGGTCCAACTAACTTCTGAGGCAGTATCCACAGCCAGACATCCTTGACATCCCATTTCAGGGCTGGATGAACCGTTAACTTCTGCCATAACATAACATCTTAATTGAACCGCGCCATCCAACCAAAAATAGCAATAAGCTTCCAAAATACTGTAATATATGAATGTTTGAAGAGACTGGCACATTTATCAGGAAATTATCAGATGAATAAAGATAAAGGGCCTGAAGCCAGTTATTAAATGAACGAGGCTGGGCTCGCTTCCGGTTATCATTAGCCTTGTTCTCTTTTTCTATCACTAGCATGCACAGTCTCCCTAGAGGACAGCAATAAAGACATCAAACCTAAAGACTAGCACCATTTTAGGGCACTTGTCAGCAGGGAAAAATCACTAGGGAGGAAGATGGAGTCAGGAGGGATGCTTGCCTTGATTGGCTCCCAATCTGACAGCCTGGATGAGACATTAAATACTGCATCAGGCAGGGAGGTTCCCCAGCAGAATGAGTAGAACGCCATTCTGTGCTGGGCTGTGAATGAGGGTGGTTGGGTGTGACAGTGACTGTGAGGAAAATGATCATAGGGAGTCAGGGACAGTGAAAAATCAATCAGGGACAGTCAGAAATCAATCGAGCTTGTATTCCATTGCCAGGGAGAGTGACGGAAAAGGCTAGGATTCCAAAGAATAATTGTGTGTGTGGTGTACAATAGAGAGAAGCAGGGACCAGAGGAGACAGGACCTGTGGCTGTTCCTGCTATCAGAAGTGCAGGTATGAGGCGGGGTGGAAGAGGATTCCAGTGGCAACCTGTGAAGCTCTAGTGAACTCCATGATCAAGAGAGTTAAAGGGGTTATCCCATCTCAGACAATGGGGGCATATGGCATATGTGTGTTAAGTTGAAATTGAGCATCAAGTCTCAATCATCTGTTTACATATATTCCCACACAGTTGAAATACATTTTTGTGGGGGGAGGGGGTGTTTACATTTCTTTAAGCAGCATAAATGTACTTTATTAATTGCTGCATCAATGCTTATTGTGGATGAATAGACCTCGTTTTGCCAGTGGTGCCGCATCTTGCCACTGTTGCTGTCTGCCTGCCTAACTACCATCAAGTTTGTACAGCTGCTACTGTGGCCTGCTTCATGACGCTAATGCAACTTGCCAACCATCACATTCCCCCAAGCCACTTTTTAATTCATTTTTTTTTTAAATCTCATAATGGAGTGGGCGGGTTTCGGGTAGCTCCAACGTTATGCTGGGTCCTCCAGACGCTATTGCTGCTCTACAGAAGGGATGATAAGGCATGTTAAATCCCAATGGGAAGAGTTAGGTCCAGAGAGTTAGGGATATGCCTCCATTGTCTGAGATGCAAAAAACCCTTTAAACCTTATGCAGCTGTGGAAAATTATCAGCTTGTTATTAAAAGTCCGAAAAAGTTTCTCAGTATTCATTAACCCTTTCCACAGTGCTGTGCAAACATATTGCAAATGAAAAAGAGATATATCACAGTTACCCCGTATTAAAATTAAATAAAGTAAGGAGTTGATGACTTTGCATAGCGGAAACAGGAGCAAATGTCCCCAAATGTCCAGACTTCAAAGTACACAGCACTATCAGCAGCATGAGGGTTAACCTCAACCCTGGCTGCAGAATGGACCACAGACCCAGAACCACCAGAAACAAACTTGAAGAATTCAGACACAAGATTAATAGGGACTGACGGAACACAGACAGTCTCACCTATTTTCGTTCCGGCCGCCTCTCAGCAGGGGTTAACATGCTGCGGATCCACGGCCCTCCCCCATTACAGTGAATGGGGCCGGAGCGCGGCTCTGGGCCCACACGTGCACCTGCGGTAGCACGGATCTGGCGGGACCCTTCACCTGCCGTATCCGTGCTGCCGCTAGTGTGAAACTAGCCTAAGGCATCTCCAGGCTACACAGAGGATTCAGCAGTAGTAGGCTCCACCACAGGCAATGTTGACTGGCCACGCCCTGAGACCCATCAAGGACTGGAAGAAGCATTCTGCAAAGCCCCCAGGTGCTGCCGCTGCTGCGGATCCACTGATGGAGTCTGTTCTGAGGCTGGGGAACAAGGCACAGGGAATGGCTGCTACCCAATTGCAGGCCCAGCTGCTGTTGCCAAAGCTCAAAACAACTATAGGAGAATCTTCAAGAACTTTCACATCATAGTGCACAGCTCCAACTTGGCCTCCACCACAGGTAAGAGCCATTGAACAATATATATGTACTAGAAATAAAGAAAAAAGGGGGAAAGGGATGAGGGGGAGAAGCAGTAGGAAGAAACACCGAACCACAAACATAACAGAACACTATACTTAACCCCTTGGCGACAATGGACGTACCGGTACGTCATGGGCGCGAGGTACTTAGCGCAACAGGGCGTACCGGTACGTCATGCATGTTAACCCCCGCTGCTCAGTGCAGCGGGGTTAACATGCTTTGATGGCGGCTGTTAGACACAGCCAGCCATCCATAGTGAAGGCCTCGGGGGGTGCCGTGCACCCCCCATAATGGCGATCGCTGTGAATGGCTGGTCTATTCAGACCAGCCATTCACAGCAAGATCCGTGTACTCGGCGGGGATAGCGCTATTCTAGCGAATCCCCGCCGAGTGTCAGGGGTTAGGGGGGGGTCAGGGTGTCCCCCCCGCCCCCCTGATTGGCTGTGGGCACATGGGTGGGCACATGGGTGGGCAGATGGGCGGCGGGGGGGAGACTTGTAATGTGCGGGCGGCTGCCGCGAGTGCCGCCCGCAATAATTTCTCAGGATGGCCGAGCGGTATTCAAGCAGAGTATCAGCATACAGCTGATACTCTGCTTGAAACTGCTGACATCGGTGCTGGCACCGATGTCAGCAGTTTAACCCCTTCCATGCCGCGGTCCGTAGGGACCGCTGTATGGAAGGGGTTAACAGGGAGGGAGCGCTTCCTCCCTCTCCCATCGGCGCTGCGGTGCGCTGGCAGCGCCGATGGTGTGGGCAGATGAGAGGGAGGAAGCTCCCTCTCCCTTCCATCGGGACGCTGCTCTGCTGTGGCAGCGTCCCGATGGTTACCATGGCAACCAGACGCTTTCGTCTGGCTTGCCATGGAAGCCTGTTCAAGCTCCTGCTAAAGGCAGGAGCTTGAACAGGCTATAAGAAAATACACTGCAGTACACTATACAGTGTACTGCAGTGTATTGTAAAATACCAGACCCACTGGTTCTTGAAGAACCAAGTGGATCTGAGTCAAGAAAGTGGAAAAAAAAAAAGTTAAAAAAAAAGTTAAAAAAAAAGTTAAAAAAATTGATTAAAAATAAAAAAACACACAATACATAAACATGTTAGGTATCGCCACATCCGTAACAACCCGCTCTATAAAAATATTACATGAGATAGCCCCCCAGGCGAATGCTGTAAAAAAAAATTAAAAAAACTATGCCAAAATAGCCATTTTTTTCCCTCTTCCCTCACATAAAGTGTAATAGCAGGCGATCAAAAAGGCATATTTACCCCAAAATGGTATCAATTCTACCGTCATCTTGTCCCGCAAAAACTGTACCCTACCTGAGACAATCGCCTGAAAACTGAAAAAAATATGGCTCTCTGAAAATGGCAACACAAAAAAAATATTTTATTCTGTTCAAAAATGCATCTAATGTGTAAAACTTTCCAACAATAAAAAAGTTGGACATATTGGGTATCGCTGCGTCCGTAACAACCTGCTCTATAAAAATATTACATGAGATGGCCCCCCAGGCGAATGCTGTAAAAAAATTTTTTTAAAAACTATGCCAAAATAGCCATTTTTTTCCCCTCTTCCCTCACAAAAAGTGTAATAGCAGGCGATCAAAAAGGCGTAATTACCCCAAAATGGTATTAATTCAACCGTCATCTTGTCCCGCAAAAACTGTACCCTACCTGAGACAATCGCCCGAAAACTGAAAAAAATATGGCTCTCTGAAAATGGCAACACAAAAAAAAATATTTTATTCTGTTCAAAATGCATCTAATGTGTAAAACTTTCCAACAATAAAAAAGTTGGACATATTGGGTATCGCTGCGTCCGTAACAACCTGCTCTACAAAAATATTACATGAGATGGCCCCCCAGGCGAATGCTGTAAAAAAAATTTTTTAAAAACTATGCCAAAATAGCCATTTTTTTCCCTCTTCCCTCACAAAAAGTGTAATAGCAGGCGATCAAAAAGGCATATTTACCACAAAATGATATCAATTCAACCGTCATCTTGTCCCGCAAAAACTGTACCCTACCTGAGACAATCGCCTGAAAACTGAAAAAAATATGGCTCTCTGAAAATGGCAACACAAAAAAAATATTTTATTCTGTTCAAAAATGCATCTAATGTGTAAAACTTTCCAACAATAAAAAAGTTGGACATATTGGGTATCGCTGCGTCCGTAACAACCTGCTCTATAAAAATATTACATGAGATGGCCCCCCAGGCGAATGCTGTAAAAAATTTTTTTAAAAACTATGCCAAAATAGCCATTTTTTTCCCTCTTCCCTCACAAAAAGTGTAATAGCAGTCGATCAAAAAGGCGTATTTACCCCAAAATGGTACCAATGAAAACCTCACCTCATCCTGCAAAAAATGAGCCCCCACATAAGACAATAGCTCAAAAAAATAAAAATCAATGGCTCCCGCAAACCACTCCATCAAAATCTGTGTTGTAAAATCCATATGGCGCTCCTTCTGCTCTGAGTCCTGCCATGTGCCCCCACACCAGTTTACCACAACATATGGGGTGTTGCTGTATTCAGGAGAAAATGGGTAACAAATTATGGGGGGGCTTTTCTCCTGTTACCCCTTATGCAAATAAAAAAAATTGGGGCTAAAGCAACATTTTATTGGAAGAAAAAAAATTTTTATTTTCACAGCCAAGTGTTTCCAAATTCCGTAAAATGCTTAGGGGGTCAAAGTGGCCAGTACCCCCTTAATATATTCTTTGAAGGGTGTAGTTTCAAAAATGAGGTCACTTTATGAGGGTTTCCACTGTAAGGGTACGTCAGGGTCTCTCAATTACAAAATGGTGCCTAAAAACTATTCTAGCAAATTTTGCCTCCAAAATCCGTATGGCGCTCCTTTCCTTCTGACCACTGCCACAAACCCATAGAGACGTTTACCACCACATATGGGGTATTTCTGTAAACTGCAGAATCAGAGCAATGTAAATTGAGGTTTAGTTTGCTGTTAACCCTTGCTATGTTGCAAGAAAAAAAATATTAACATGAATAATCTACGAAAAAAGTGAAATTTTGAAATTTCACCTCCATTTTCCATTAATTCTTGTGGAACACCTCAAGGGTTAACAAAGTTTGTAACAGCAGTTTTTTATAATTTGAGGG
Source organism: Rhinella marina (assembly GCA_900303285.1). Classification (NCBI taxonomy): domain Eukaryota; kingdom Metazoa; phylum Chordata; class Amphibia; order Anura; family Bufonidae; genus Rhinella; species Rhinella marina. The sequence continues at coordinate 11,874 of ONZH01030832.1, read as the reverse complement.
GTGTAGTTTCTAAAATGGGGTCATTTATGGTGGGTTTCATTATGTAAGCCCCTCAAAATCACTTTATATCTGCATTGGTGCTAAAAAAAAAATGGTTTTGGAAAATTTGGTGAAAATTTGAAAAATGGCTTTTAAACTTCTAAGCCTCCTAACGTCCTAAAAAAGTAAAATGATGTTTACAAAATGATGCCAACATAAAGTAGACATATGGGGAATGTAAAATAATAACTATTTTTGGAGGTATTACGGTGTATTTTGAAAGTAGAGAAATTGAAATTTGGAAATTTGGAAATTTTTCAGAATTTTTGGTAAATTTTGGATTTTTTCATAAATAAGGGTGAAATATACTGACTCAAATTTATGACTGTCATGAAGTACAATGTGTCACGAGAAAACAATCTCAGAATGGCCTGGATAAGTAAAAGCGTTCCAAAGTTATTACCACATAAAGTGACACATGTCAGAATTCAAAAATTTGGCCCAGACATTAAGGCCAAAATGGGCTCTGTCCTCAAGGGGTTAAAATGAACCTTAGGGTGACTGTGACCCCATGTGTTGCCCTGCTATATGCTCAAGGGCTAAGGGGCTATATGCAGGGGCGGATTGGCCATAGATCTTACAGGGAAATTTCTCGGTGGGCCAAAGCCCAGGGGGCTGCTCAGTCCTCCTCACAGCCGGCCAGTGGAGGTTTTTGGGGATGCATTTAGTGCTGCTGGCAGTATTTTGTGGTATTTGGCTCTGTTGGGGCGGTATAATGTGCCACAATATGGTATTGCTGGCCCTGCCTTCCACCAATTTGTCTCAGACTACAATACGGTGCCACTTTTAGCATTTTATCCAGGGCCACTTTAAGTTCCCAGTCCGCCCCTGGCTATATGCCAACATTTGCTGTGGATGTTGGCAGAAATATTCCACGATGAATGGATCATCCTACTCTCCTCTGCAGCAGGCTCGGAGCAGTGAGTTCATAGCACCTGCCGAGCTAAGCGTAAGAGCGGACAGGAAGGAAAATAATCAGCTATGTCTCCCGCTTCCCTCACAGACATCTATGTTTGATACTGTATGTGCATTTAACATGGAGAGTTGAAAATGCAGCTGCCAAACACTACTGGCCGCAGCTTATCTCCCAGCAGAACATGTTTAAGGGGGTCTTAAAGGGATTGTCCCACTTCAGCAAATGGCATTTACATGTATCATGCTATTTTTGTTTTTGTAAAAGGGTTTTTACTGTGCAAAAGTAGTAAAAATTAAAAAAAAAAACACTGTAAGTATTTGGTATCACTGTGATCGTACTGACCCAGGGAATAAAGTTATCATGTTATTTATACCAAAAATAAACGCCATAAAAACATAAAAAAATCAGTGGTGATGTTTCCACCGAAAAAAGAGTTAAAAATTAAGGCTGTTAAAAAATTAAGTTGTTGGGTGTACCCCAAAATTATAGTTCTTGGAATGTGACAATGAAAAAAATTAAATGAATTGGTTGGTCACAGAGGTTAATAATTACACATTGACTATAACCCACAGTATAACCCGCACATTTTTACTTTAACAGGTTTGGCGTTCCTACCTGCTGGCATCGTGTACCTCCTATGTACCAACCTGTTTGGCATTCTGGCATACAAGATGGGGAGGTCAGTCTATTCTAACAATTCACTGAACTCCAATGATATATGAACATTTGTGACCCATCTAACCATGAGTGACTGCAATAGCAGTCTACAGTGTATTATATGTTATTATCTGTGAGATAATGATAACACTAGGGGCTCCACTGCACCCTATATTTTACTTTATTTTGGTTTGTGTGGAAATTTTTGAGCGGAAATTTCCCCCCCATGCTTTTTAAATATTTCCCAAAAAATACGCTTAGTAACCTAAACGCCAAAGTACAGGAGCCATTGTCTGTTGGCTGTTGTGGCAGTTAGCCCAGATATTCATCAGGTTTCATATAGCAACCAATCACAGCTCAGCTTCTATTTTGCTCCAGGTCATTAATATGAGCTCTGATTGGTTGCTATAGGCCAGGGGTCCCGAAACTACGGCCCGCGGGCTGCATGCGGCCCCCTGAGGCCATTTATCCAGCCCCCGCCGCACTTCTGTCTTTTCCTGGCGGATAAAATAAAAAACTCTTACCTCTCCTGCGCCATAGCTCCACTCTGGCGCTCCTCTGTCTTCTCTGCCCGCGCTGCACTGTCCTGACCGCATAAAGCGTCAGGACATAGTGCGCACACTCTGACCTGACGCTGCACGCAGTCAGGTGACAGTGCAGCGTGGGCAGAGAAGACAGAGGAGCGCCGGAACGGGAGCAGAGCCGCAGCGCAGGAGAGGTAAGAGAGTTTTTTATTTTATTCTGATGGGGGCAAAGTGGGCTGATCTGAGGTCTGATGGGGGCACAGTGGGCTGATCTCAGGTCTGATGGGGGCACAGTGGGCTGATCTGAGGTCTGATAGGGCACAGTGGGCTGATCTGAGCTCTGATGGGGGCACAGTGGGCTGATCTGAGGTCTGATGGAGGCACATGGGCTGATCTGAGGTCTGATGGGGGCACAGTGAGCTGATCTGAGGTCTGATGGGGGCACAATGGGCTGATCTAAGGTCTGAAGGGGCACAATGAGCTGATCTGAGGTCTGATGGGGCAAAATGGGCTGATCTGAGGTCTGATGAGGGCACAATGGGCTGATCTGAAGTCTGATGGGGCACAGTGGGCTGATCTGAGTTCTGATGGGGGCACAATGGGCGGCTGATCTGAGGTCTGATGGGAGCACAATGGGCAGCTGATCTGAGGACTGATGGGGGCAGAGTGGGCTGATCTGAGGTCTGATGGGGCACAATGGGCTGATCTGAGGTCTGATGGGGCACAATGGGCTGATCTGAGGTCTGATGGGGCACAGTGGGCTGATCTGATGGAGGCACAGTGGGCTGATCTGAGGTCTGATGGGGCACAATGGGCCGATCTGAGGTCTGATGGTGGCAAAATGGGCTGATCTGAGGTCTGATGGAGGCACAGTGGGCTGATCTGAGGTCCGATGAGGGCATAATGGGCTGATCTGAAGTCTGATGAGGGCACAATGGGCTGATCTGAGGTCTGATGGGGGCACAGTGGGTCTGATCTGAGGTCTGATGGGGGCACAGTGGGCTGATCTGAGGTTTGATGGGGGCACAGTGAGCTGATCTGAGGTCTGATGGGGGCACAATGGGCTGATCTAAGGTCTGATGGGGCACAATGAGCTGATTTGAGGTATGATGGAGCAAAATGGGCTGATCTGAGGTCTGATGAGGGCACAATAGGCTGATCTGGAGTCTGATGGGGCACAGTGGGCTGATCTGAGTTCTGATGGGGGCACAATGGGCGGCTGATCTGAGGTCTGATGGGAGCACAATGGGCAGCTGATCTGAGGTCTGATGGGGGCAGAGTGGGCTGATCTGAGGTCTGATGGAGGCACAGTGGGCTGATCTGAGGTCTGATGAGGGCATAATGGGCTGATCTGAAGTCTGATGAGGGCACAATGGGCTGATCTGAGGTCTGATGGGGGCACAATGGGCTGATCTGAGGTCTGATGGGGGCAAAATGGGCTGATCTGAGGTCTGATGGAGGCACAGTGGGCTGATGTGAGGTCTGATGAGGGCATAATGGGCTGATCTGAAGTCTGATGAGGGCACAATGGGCTGATCTGAGGTCTGATGGGGGCACAGTGGGCTGATCTGAGGTCTGATGGGGGCACAGTGAGCTGATCTGAGGTCTGATGGGGGCACAATGGGCTGATCTAAGGTCTGATGGGGCACAATGGGCTGATCTAAGGTCTGATAGGGCACAATGAGCTGATCTGAGGTCTGATGGGGCAAATGGGCTGATCTGAGGTCTGATGGGGGCACAATGGGCTGATCTGGAGTCTGATGGGGGCACAGTGGGCTGATCTGAGTTATGATGGGGGCACAATGGGCGGCTGATCTGAGGTCTGATGGGAGCACAATGGGCAGCTGATCTAAGGTCTGATGGGGGCAGAGTGAGCTGATCTGAGGTCTGATGGGGGCACAATGTTTGTTTTTTACTTTAAAATAAGATATGTGCAGTGTGCGTAGGGATTTGTTTATAGTTTTTTTTAATAGTCCGGCCCTCTAACGGTCTGAGGGACAGTGAACTGGCCCCCTGTGTAAAACTGTTGGGGACCCCTGCTATAGGCAATGAAGGGCATTCTTAGTATAAGGCAGCTTATGTGTTAGTTAATATGATTTCGATTGCGACGCTTAGCCAACATTGTTGTAGAGGCTGATGTAACTCACATGACCTTGAAGGGAACCTGTCATCAACTTCATGCTGACCATACTAACAGCATTATAAAGTAGAGACAGGTCAGTTGATTTCAGCGGTCTGTCATATAAAAGTAAGTGGCTGCCGAGAACCAACAATGATTGCAGATTAGGCCTGGAAAAGAGTCACGGCCACCTATGAAGAGTTATGGTTTTTCATAAATTCCTGCTCTCCCTGCCTACCTGCTGATGATTGGCAGTCTTCTACCTAGTTTTCTCCCTTTCTCTCTAGGAGAGAACTGTCAATCATCAGCAGATGAGCAGGAGATTATGAATAACCATTACTCTTCTCAGGTAGTTTTGACTCTTTTCAAGGCCTTGGCTGCAATGATTATGATGCTGGTTCTCTGCAACCACCTACTTTTAGCTCATGAGTGACAAATTAGCATTTCTGTCATTATTTTATGCTGCCCTCAGTGAGGTCAGCATAAAGTTGATGACAGATTCACTTTAAGTGTATACTAATTCTGTGGGGGTTTTATATACTGTCAATTAAACACAATAATGCCCCGCTGGGGAGGTCTTTGTTAGGGGGTGGGTGTTGTTTGTTGTGTAGGTCACTATTAAAGGAGCGGGCTGCTGTGAAGGTCAAATTTAAGGGAGTGGGAGTGGGGATCACTGTTAAAGGGGTAGACCGCTGTGGAGGTCACAGTTAAGAGGGTGGGGTGCTGTAGAGGTCACTGTTATGGGGGATACTGTCAATATCTTTTAACGACACACAAACATTAAATGAAATAGATGAAATATACCCGTGCAAAGCTGGATCCTTCTGCTAGTTTTTAGATAGTTATCGGATATCATTTGATTTTTGAAGTGGGTTGTCTTAATTTATATTAATAAAAGTTATATTTTGGAATAGGGCCTGTCCGATTTCTTCAGTGATAAGCTATTCATAATTTACTGGTACATATTCAATGTCATGAATTCTCTGAAGACTCAACCAGCATCTTCTTTCTTTCAGGTGGCTGTGTGCACTTGTCGGGATGATAATCACGGGAGTTGTTTTTATATTGGTCAGTATAGATAGCTCAGTGCATGATAGAAAGTCCTCTACCTTATGGGTGCACCTGCTTTTGCCTGGTCTAATGTCAACCTGGTTATATCTAAGGGTATTGGAATCCCATCTACTGATGCCTCAAATGTACATGTTCAGACACCTAGCAACTAACCTGTATATTGTACTTCTATATACGCTTTTCCCATCTAGTTTCCACTAGCTTCCAATCTGTTTGGTCTTATCGGTCCTATGGCTGCCGCTGGTGTTGCCTTCGGAATGGTTGATGCAGCAATCATGCCTATCATGGGACAACTGGTAGATCTACGTCATACATCTGTGTACGGAGGGGTATACGCCATTTCAGAGGCGGCTGTATGCGTGGGATATGCATTGGGTAAGGTTTTCAACACTGTCTTATTTTTATTTTTGTATTGTCATTAGGTGGTTAGATTATACTCGGACCTATATGTCACGGTATAGCACGGAGTCTTAGGTTATGTTACAGTGAAAACGCATGGTTGTGAAAATGACATGACATGGGTCAATACTCAATCATGGGCAATGATCAGGAACATACTGTTCATTCTTGAACATTGCCTACTTTTTAGCAGTCACTTTCATTGCTGCTCTATGGGGATTAATGATGGCTGCTGTACATGTTAGAATGAGGAAGTAAGAAGCCCGGGAATGCGGGATCACCCATAATGCCATGCGGATAGCCAATTAGCAACTAGCCAGCCCCTGAAATGTCACAGCCCTATAAAAAGCCTCCTCCTGCTCAGTCTCCGCCATTTTCCAGTGAACTTAGTGCAGGGAGAGACATTACAGACACTAGGAACAGCATTTAGGAAAGACTTTATTCACCAAAAATTACTATTGAGCAGTTCAGGGACTTGTTATTTATAGTATAGGGATATAATAGGGAGGCATTATCCACACACTAGGGAGAGAGCAGGGACCAATAGGAGAGTGTAAAGCCTGGGTAATGGGAGATATTCTATTACACCTTGCTGCACTAATTGGGGTTACAAAGTCCTCTAATACTGCTGATTTTAGGTTGTTTGCATTATTTGATACATCAGTAATTCCAGTAATACTTGATTCTGTTATTGGGGTGAAACTGCAGTCTGGTACTACAGATTTTTTTGGGGGAAGTTCACGTTCTTTTATATAAAATTGTGTAATTGGTGTGAAATTGTGGCTTGATACTACAGATTTTAGGGTACTCATGTTTTATTATACATAAATATATCCGTAATTATGTAATTAAAAACTGGGGGTCAGTCAGCACATCCAAGTATGCAGGTGCACGTCACACAGGTGTGGCTGCAAAATAAAATGGTAAAACATAGAAGGTGCAACAGCACTCAGCGAACACAGACAGCAAATTGAATACATATAATACCGCCATACTCACCATCTACACGATGCTTGCGCTACATTGTAAATGTGAGATTCTTGGCAGATAACTTTATATAAAAAAGCTATCTGTGCCCGTCTGCCATACCAAGGCGATCTCTTTAAGACGGGAACCTAAAAAGCCATAACGCTCAAGGAATACAGGTTCCATATAATGCTGAGCCAACTCTGTTCCACCTCTCCTGGTACCAGTTAGGCCTCCAAATGCATATAATTATAATTATGTAATTGGAGTGAAATTACGGCCTGACACTACACATTTTAGGGTGCTCACGATCTCTTATATATAAGTATATCCGTTAATCCCTAATAATGTAATTGTGGTGAAATTGCGGCCTGATACTACAGATTTTAGGTGCTCACGTTCTATCTTTCTGTAATATATATAAAAATGAGTTTCTGTCTGTGTCTGTCTGTTCTTTATGCACGACCAAACAACTGGACTGATCTTCACCAAATTCAGCACACAGGTACATCAGGTGTCCAGGAAGGTTTTAGACCGGGTCTCAGCTCTCAAGGATCCTGAGATATTCCCAAAAATGACCTGCAGTAGCCAATAGTAGTCTGGAAGTCTTTCTCTTCATATCCCAACTGCCATACACACAGTCACATGTCCCTTATCAGCCAATAAAAGCTCACAGGCCTTTCATCCCCACATACACACAGTTTTACTGCAGGTTTCCATAGCAACCCAGCCATTTTTCATCACTGCTGTAGGTCAGCTTTAAAGGGGCAGGGCAGAGGAAGCTGAGTGAGAACAAGAAAAACTTGGGAAATAGGTTTTCGCTCTGTGTAGTAACCAGGGTGGTAATGAGAGGTAATTAGCAGCCAACTGAGGAGCTCATGTAAATATCTCCCCAAAACACAATTCAGTGCTTACCTCCCACAGGTTTAGGCGCAGCCTGCTTCTTACACACGGTCACATGCACACAGTTTTACTCCAGGTTTCCATAACAACCCAGCCATTTTTCTTCACTGCTGTAGGTCAGCTTTAGGCTAGGGCTACACAACGACATGTGTTGCACAACAATAAGTCGCACAACACATAGGGCACAACTACACTGCTATATGTGTCATGGGACATTGATGCAACAGTTTTTATAATGATAGTCTATGGTGTTGCACTGCGAGGGGACACTATTAAAGTGGCAGCTGCTGTGGAGGTCACTGTTAAGGCAGCAGGGTACTGTGGCAGTCACTGTTAAAGGGACGGGTGCTGTGGAGGTCTCTGTTATAAGGGGACGGTTCCCTATGGAGGTCAGTGTTAAGGGGCAGGGTGCTGTAGAGGTCACTGTTAACGTGGCAGGCTCCTGAGAAGGTCACTGTCAAGGGAGTGGGGTGCTGTGAAACTCACTGTTAAAGGGGCGGGCTGCTGTGAAGGTTAAAATTAAGGGGAAGGGCTGCTGTGGAGGTCCCATTTTAAGAAGGCGGGGCACTGTGGGAAGGTTAGTGTTAAGGGGTGTGGCCTGTGGAGTTCACTGTTAAGGGGGCAGGGTGCTGTAGAGGTCACTGTTATGGGGGGGATACTGTTGATATCTTTTAACAACACACAAACAGTAAATTAAATTAGATGAAATATTCAGTGCCTTGCGAAAGTATTCGGCCCCCTGGAACTTTTCAACCTTTTGCCACATTTCAGGCTTCAAACAAAAAAATATAACATTTTAAATTTTTGGTGAAGAATCAACAAGTGGGTCACAATTGTGAAGTGGAACGAAATTTATTGGATCATTTAAACTTTTTTTGTAATAATAAAACTGGGGCGTGCAAAATTATTCGGCCCATTTACTTTCAGTTTAGAAAACTCACTCCAGAAGTTGATTGAGGATCTCTGAATGATCCAATATTGTCCTAAATGACTGATGAAGAGAAATAGAATCCACCTGTGTGTAATCAAGTCTCCGTATAAATGCACCTGCTCTGTGATAGTCTCAGGGTTCTGCATCATGAAGACCAAGGAACACACCAGACAGGTCCGTGATACTGTTGTAGAGTAGTTTAAAGCCGGATTTGGATACCAAAAGATTTCCCAAGCTTTAAACATCCCAAGGAGCACTGTGCAAGCGATCATATTGAAATGGAAGGAGTATCAGACCACTGCAAATCTACCAAGACCCGGCCGTCCCTATAAACAAGGAGAAGACTGATCAGAGATGCAGCCAAGAGGCCCATGATCACTCTGGATGAACTGCAGAGATCTACAGCTGAGGTGGGAGAGTCTGTCCATAGGACAACAATCAGTCCAACACTTCACAAATCTGGCCTTTATGGAAGAGTGGCAAGAAGAAAGCCATTTCTCAAAGATATCCATAAAAAGTCTCCTTTACAGTTTGCCACAAGCCACCTGGGAGACACACCAAACATGTGGAAGAAGGTGCTCTGGTCAGATGAAACCAAAATCCAACTTTTTGGAAACAATGCAAAACATTATGTTTGGCGTAAAAGCAACACAGCTCATCACCCTGAACACACCATCCCCACTGTCAAACATGGTGGTGGCAGCATCATGGTTTGGGCCTGCTTTGTAAGGCGCGTGCATTCACGTCGTGCACGCGGTCACTTGCCCTCCCGGGCTGCGGGTGTTGGTAAAGGGGTATGGGCGAATCTCAGTGCGGTATCCTTACGCCCACAGTCTTACTGCAGGAAACAAGGTCCGGCACAGGAAGTGGTCATGCGCCAGGTCCTTGAGACCTCTGGTGATGTCACTTCCAACAGACGTTCACAGGAAGTATGTCAGGCACCACGCCCTGCCAATTAGCTCGCTGCTATTTAAACCCTGAGCTTCTGCTGGGCATGGCCGGTGCCTTGTTGTTCATGTGCGACTGCTATTCAGTCCGGTCCCTTTGCTACTGACGCTGTATGGTGCCTTGTATGTTTGAGTGCCTTCGTGCACTGGTGCGTGGGCTCCCGTAACTGCTTCACTGTCTCAGTCTTCTCGTGTAGTGTGAGTGTTTGTAGGCCACGCTTGCGGCCGTGCCGTAGCTCCCTCCTGGAGCACGGGTACATGGTGGGCGTCGCCCGTCGGGAGGTCTATGTAGCCAAAGCTCTGGCTCCAGTCTCAAGCGCTGTTGCGCAGTACGTGTTGGTGTAAGCTGTTAAAAACATGCTTTTCATCAGCAGGGACAGGGAAGATGGTTAAAATTGATGGGAAGATGGATTGGAGCCAAATACTGGATGAAAACCTGTTGGAGTCTGCAAAAGACCTGAGACTAGGACGGAGATTTATCTTCCAACAAGACAATGATCCCAAACATAAAGCAAAATCTACAATGGAATGGTTCAAAAATAAAGTATCCAGGTCTTAGAATGGCCAAGTCAAAGTCCAGACCTGAATCCAATTGAGAATATGTGGAAAGAGCTGAAAACTGCTGTTCACAAACGCTCTCCATCCAACCTCAAAGAGCTCCAGCTGTTTTGCAAGGAAGAATGGGCAAGAATTTCACTCTCTAGATGTGCAACACTGATAGAGACATACCCCAAGAGTCCGCAGCTGTAATCGCAGCAAAAGGGGGCGCAACAAAGTATTAATGCAAGGGGGCTGAATAATTTTGCACGCCCCACTTTTCAGTTTTATTATTACCAAAAAAAGTTTAAATGATCCAATAAATTTCGTTCCACTTCACAATTGTGACCCACTTGTTGTTGATTCTTCACCAAAAATTTGTTGAAAATGTTATATGTTTTTGTTTGAAGCCTGAAATGTGGCAAAAGGTTGAAAAGTTCCAGGGGGGCGAATACTTTCGCAAGGCACTGTACTTGTGTGAAGCCTCTCTGGTGTATATATATCATTTATATAATAGGACTGTTCTCCGGTCTATATATCAGTGTATAGGACACAGTCTCTGGTGTACTACAGTCATGGCCAAAAGTTTTGAGAATGACACAAATATTATATTTTCACATGATCTGCTGCCCTCTGGTTTTTATGTGTGTTTGTCAGATGTTTTTATCACATACAGAAATATAATTGCAATCATATTATGAGTAACAAAAGCTTATATTGACAGTTAGAATGAGTTAATGCAGCAAGTCAATATTTGCAGTGTTGACCCTTCTTCTTCAGGACCTCTGCAATTCTCCCTGGCATGCTCTCAATCAACTTCTGGACCAAATCCTGACTGATAGCAGTCCATTCTTGCACAATCAATGCTTGCATTTTGTCAGAATTTGTAGGTTTTTGTTTGTCCACCCGTCTCTTGATGATTGATCACAAGTTCTCAATGGGATTAAGATCTGGGTAGTTTCCAGGCCATGGACCCAAAATCTCTATGTTTTGTTCCCTGAGCCATTTAGTTATCACCTTTGCTTTATGGCAAGGTGCTCCATCATGCTGGAAAAGGCATTGTTGATCGCCAAACTGCTCTTGGACGGTTGGGAGAAGTTGCTCTCGGAGGACATTCTGGTACCATTCTTTATTCATGGCTGTGTTTTTAGGCAAGACTGTGAGAGAGCCGATTCCCTTGGCTGAGAAGCAACCCCACACATGAATGGTTTCAGGATGCTTTACAGTTGGCATGAGACAAGACTGGTGGTAGCGCTCACCTCGTCTTCTCCGAATAAGCTGTTTTCCAGATGTCAAAAACAATCGAAAAGGGGATTCATCAGAGAAAATTACTTTACCCCCGTCCTCAGCAGTCCACTCCCTGTACCTTTTGCAGAATATCAGTCTGTCCCTGATGTTTTTTCTGGAGAGAAGTGGCTTCTTTGCTGCCCTCCTTGAGACCAGGCCTTGCTCCAAGAGTCTCTGCCTCACAGTGCGTGCATATGCACTCACACCTGCCTGCTGCCATTCCTGAGCAAGTTCTGCACTGCTGGTAGCCCCATCCCGCAGCTGAAACACTTTTAAGAGACGGTCCTGGCGCTTGCTGGTCTTTCTTGGGCGCCCTGGAGCCTTTTTGGCAACAATGGAACCTCTCTCCTTGAAGTTCTTGATGATGCGATAGATTGTTGACTGAGGTGCAATCTTTCTAGCTGCGATACTCTTCCCTGTTCGGACATTTTTGTGCAGTGCAATGATGACTGCACGTGTTTCTTTAGAGATAACCATAGGTTAACAGAAGAGAAACAATGATGCCAAGCACCAGCCTCCTTTTAAAGTGTCCAGTGGTGTCATTCTTACTTAATCATGACAGATTGATCTCCAGCCCT
>ONZH01030831.1:0-50111 GCA_900303285.1 Rhinella marina | reverse complement strand
GGGGAGCTTCGCGCGACTGCCCGCTGCCGGGAACAGCTTCGGCCGTGCTGGCTGTGGCCTCACTACTTTGTCTGGACTGTCCTCTGCCTCTGGACATCCCTCTGCCTGTGGACATCCCTCTGCCTGTGGGACATCCCTCTGCCTGTGGACATCCCTCTGCCTCTGGACATCCCTCTGCCTCTTGCTGCCTTTTTCGGTGCTGCGCAGACCACCACCTCTCCACTGCTTTCCCCGCTGGACATCACCCCTGGCCAAGTGGGGTCGGTCATTTCGTCATCCACCACCTCCTCTTACTCACTCTGCTCCTCCTCCTGCCCACTGGACATTCCAACAGCCTCCCTTGATGGCAACTGCGTCTCATCATCATCATCGCTCATGATAACAGATGCTGGCTCAGGGTCCACATCAGCAGGAGATGGCGAAAACTCAAGGGTTTGGGCATCACTACAAACAAATTCCTCTCCTAGCTCCTGGGATTCTTCCGGCACCATCTGAAAAAGGACCCGAAAAGAGCTCCTGGGAGGGGTCAAGGGTGGGATGACTCTGTTGGCCAGGTGTGGAGGGAAGGAGGGTCAGAGTGAGACTGTGTGGATGACTGGCTGGTGGACAACTGTGTGGAAGCGCTATCGGCTATCCATTGCACCACCTGTTCAACCTGCTCAGGCCTCAACAGCGGTGTAACCCGCCCCCTGCTTAACTGTCCCATAAAGGCAGGGATTCTGGATGAGCGGGATCCTGGCTGACCCTCACCAGCACGCATTGTATCCCCACTGGCTTCAACAAGGCCCCCAACAGCATTTCCGCGCCCCCCGTCCTCGTCCACGTCCTATTCCGCTAGCCCCCCGCCGCATTTTTTTTTTTTACAATATTTGCCCTTCACAGCCGTGAAATTAGTTTGCAAGAGAACGCACAGTACAGTTGCCAGTTAAGGCCTATATATTGTATTTTTCAAGTACACAGCCGTGTACTCAGTGATCAGACGGTGTGTATGAACAACAGTTATGAGAAATTACTTTGCAAGAGAACGCACAGTGCAGTTGCCAGTTAAGGCCTATATATTGTATTTTTCAAGGTACACAGCCGTGTACTCAGTGATCAGACGGTGTGTATGAACAACAGTTATGAGAAATTACTTGCAAGAGAACGCACAGTACAGTTGCCAGTTAAGGCCTATATATTGTATTTTTCAAGGTACACAGCCGTGTACTGAGTGATCAGACGGTGTGTATGAACAACAGTTATGAGAAATTACTTTGCAAGAGAACGCACAGTGCAGTTGCCAGTTAAGGCCTATATATTGTATTTTTCAAGGTACACAGCCGTGTACTCAGTGATCAGACGGTGTGTATGAACAACAGTTATGAGAAATTACTTTGCAAGAGAACGCACAGTGCAGTTGCCAGTTAAGGCCTATATATTGTATTTTTCAAGGTACACAGCCGTGTACTCAGTGATCAGACGGTGTGTATGAACAACAGTTATGAGAAATTACTTTGCAAGAGAACGCACAGTACAGTTGCCAGTTAAGGCCTATATATTGTATTTTTCAAGGTACACAGCCGTGTACTGAGTGATCAGACGGTGTGTATGAACAACAGTTATGAGAAATTACTTTGCAAGAGAACGCACAGTGCAGTTGCCAGTTAAGGCCTATATATTGTATTTTTCAAGGTACACAGCCGTGTACTCAGTGATCAGACGGTGTGTATGAACAACAGTTATGAGAAATTACTTTGCAAGAGAACGCACAGTACAGTTGCCAGTTAAGGCCTATATATTGTATTTTTCAAGGTACACAGCCGTGTACTCAGTGATCAGACGGTGTGTATGAACAACAGTTATGAGAAATTACTTTGCAAGAGAACGCACAGTGCAGTTGCCAGTTAAGGCCTATATATTGTATTTTTCAAGGTACACAGCCGTGTACTGAGTGATCAGACGGTGTGTATGAACAACAGTTATGAGAAATTACTTTGCAAGAGAACGCACAGTACAGTTGCCAGTTAAGGCCTATATATTGTATTTTTCAAGGTACACAGCCGTGTACTGAGTGATCAGACGGTGTGTATGAACAACAGTTATGAGAAATTACTTTGGCAAGAGAACGCACAGTGCAGTTGCCAGTTAAGGCCTATATATTGTATTTTTCAAGGTACACAGCCGTGTACTGAGTGATCAGACGGTGTGTATGAACAACAGTTATGAGAAATTAGTTTGCAAGAGAACGCACAGTACAGTTGCCAGTTAAGGCCTATATATTGTATTTTTCAAGGTACACAGCCGTGTACTCAGTGATCAGACGGTGTGTATGAACAACAGTTATGAGAAATTACTTTGCAAGAGAACGCACAGTACAGTTGCCAGTTAAGGCCTATATATTGTATTTTTCAAGGTACACAGCCGTGTACTCAGTGATCAGACGGTGTGTATGAACAACAGTTATGAGAAATTACTTTGCAAGAGAACGCACAGTGCAGTTGCCAGTTAAGGCCTATATATTGTATTTTTCAAGGTACACAGCCGTGTACTGAGTGATCAGACGGTGTGGTATGAACAACAGTTATGAGAAATTAGTTTGCAAGAGAACGCACAGTACAGTTGCCAGTTAAGGCCTATATATTGTATTTTTCAAGGTACACAGCCGTGTACTCAGTGATCAGACGGTGTGTATGAACAACAGTTATGAGAAATTACTTTGCAAGAGAATGCACAGTACAGTTGCCAGTTAAGGCCTATATATTGTATTTTTCAAGGTACACAGCCGTGTACTCAGTGATCAGACGGTGTGTATGAACAACAGTTATGAGAAATTACTTTGCAAGAGAACGCACAGTACAGTTGCCAGTTAAGGCCTATATATTGTATTTTTCAAGGTACACAGCCGTGTACTGAGTGATCAGACGGTGTGTATGAACAACAGTTATGAGAAATTACTTTGCAAGAGAACGCACAGTGCAGTTGCCAGTTAAGGCCTATATATTGTATTTTCAAGGTACACAGCCGTGTACTCAGTGATCAGACGGTGTGTATGAACAACAGTTATGAGAAATTACTTTGCAAGAGAACGCACAGTACAGTTGCCAGTTAAGGCCTATATATTGTATTTTTCAAGGTACACAGCCGTGTACTCAGTGATCAGACGGTGTGTATGAACAACAGTTATGAGAAATTACTTTGCAAGAGAACGCACAGTGCAGTTGCCAGTTAAGGCCTATATATTGTATTTTTCAAGGTACACAGCCGTGTACTCAGTGATCAGACGGTGTGTATGAACAACAGTTATGAGAAATTACTTTGCAAGAGAACGCACAGTGCAGTTGCCAGTTAAGGCCTATATATTGTATTTTTCAAGGTACACAGCCGTGTACTCAGTGATCAGACGGTGTGTATGAACAACAGTTATGAGAAATTACTTTGCAAGAGAACGCACAGTACAGTTGCCAGTTAAGGCCTATATATTGTATTTTTCAAGGTACACAGCCGTGTACTGAGTGATCAAACGGTGTGTATGAACAACAGTTATGAGAAATTACTTTGCAAGAGAACGCACAGTGCAGTTGCCAGTTAAGGCCTATATATTGTATTTTTCAAGGTACACAGCCGTGTACTCAGTGATCAGACGGTGTGTATGAACAACAGTTATGAGAAATTACTTTGCAAGAGAACGCACAGTACAGTTGCCAGTTAAGGCCTATATATTGTATTTTTCAAGGTACACAGCCGTGTACTCAGTGATCAGACGGTGTGTATGAACAACAGTTATGAGAAATTACTTTGCAAGAGAACGCACAGTACAGTTGCCAGTTAAGGCCTATATATTGTATTTTTCAAGGTACACAGCCGTGTACTCAGTGATCAGACGGTGTGTATGAACAACAGTTATGAGAAATTACTTTGCAAGAGAACGCACAGTACAGTTGCCAGTTAAGGCCTATATATTGTATTTTTCAAGGTACACAGCCGTGTACTGAGTGATCAGACGGTGTGTATGAACAACAGTTATGAGAAATTACTTTGCAAGAGAACGCACAGTGCAGTTGCCAGTTAAGGCCTATATATTGTATTTTTCAAGGTACACAGCCGTGTACTCAGTGATCAGACGGTGTGTATGAACAACAGTTATGAGAAATTACTTTGCAAGAGAACGCACAGTACAGTTGCCAGTTAAGGCCTATATATTGTATTTTTCAAGGTACACAGCCGTGTACTCAGTGATCAGACGGTGTGTATGAACAACAGTTATGAGAAATTACTTTGCAAGAGAACGCACAGTGCAGTTGCCAGTTAAGGCCTATATATTGTATTTTTCAAGGTACACAGCCGTGTACTCAGTGATCAGACGGTGTGTATGAACAACAGTTATGAGAAATTACTTTGCAAGAGAACGCACAGTACAGTTGCCAGTTAAGGCCTATATATTGTATTTTTCAAGGTACACAGCCGTGTACTGAGTGATCAAACGGTGTGTATGAACAACAGTTATGAGAAATTACTTTGCAAGAGAACGCACAGTGCAGTTGCCAGTTAAGGCCTATATATTGTATTTTTCAAGGTACACAGCCGTGTACTCAGTGATCAGACGGTGTGTATGAACAACAGTTATGAGAAATTACTTTTGCAAGAGAACGCACAGTACAGTTGCCAGTTAAGGCCTATATATTGTATTTTTCAAGGTACACAGCCGTGTACTCAGTGATCAGACGGTGTGTATGAACAACAGTTATGAGAAATTACTTTGCAAGAGAACGCACAGTGCAGTTGCCAGTTAAGGCCTATATATTGTATTTTTCAAGGTACACAGCCGTGTACTGAGTGATCAGACGGTGTGTATGAACAACAGTTATGAGAATTAGTTTGCAAGAGAACGCACAGTACAGTTGCCAGTTAAGGCCTATATATTGTATTTTTCAAGGTACACAGCCGTGTACTCAGTGATCAGACGGTGTGTATGAACAACAGTTATGAGAAATTACTTTGCAAGAGAACGCACAGTACAGTTGCCAGTTAAGGCCTATATATTGTATTTTTCAAGGTACACAGCCGTGTACTCAGTGATCAGACGGTGTGTATGAACAACAGTTATGAGAAATTACTTTGCGAGAGAACGCACAGTGCAGTTGCCAGTTAAGGCCTATATATTGTATTTTTCAAGGTACACAGCCGTGTACTGAGTGATCAGACGGTGTGTATGAACAACAGTTATGAGAAATTACTTTGCAAGAGAACGCACAGTACAGTTGCCAGTTAAGGCCTATATATTGTATTTTCAAGGTACACAGCCGTGTACTCAGTGATCAGACGGTGTGTATGAACAACAGTTATGAGAAATTACTTTGCAAGAGAACGCACAGTACAGTTGCCAGTTAAGGCCTATATATTGTATTTTTCAAGGTACACAGCCGTGTACTCAGTGATCAGACGGTGTGTATGAACAACAGTTATGAGAAATTAGTTTGCAAGAGAACGCACAGTACAGTTGCCAGTTAAGGCCTATATATTGTATTTTTCAAGGTACACAGCCGTGTACTCAGTGATCAGACGGTGTGTATGAACAACAGTTATGAGAAATTACTTTGCAAGAGAACGCACAGTACAGTTGCCAGTTAAGGCCTATATATTGTATTTTTCAAGGTACACAGCCGTGTACTAAGTGATCAGACGGTGTGTATGAACACCAGTTATGAGAAATTACTTTGCAAGAGAACGCACAGTACAGTTGCCAGTTATAAGGCCTATATATTGTATTTTTCAAGGTACACAGCAGTAGTGCCAAATATAGTTTGGTATGTAGCAGAGCACCTAATACACCACTAATGCCTCTCTCTGTCCCTACTCCAGCAGCTATCCCTGAATACAGCAGCCGTTCTCTGTAAAGTCTATATTGTAGTAAGCTATCACTGAAGTCCACTGTAGTAGCCCTGATAAGGGCTTTTAATCACGCTCCTGCCTATCCAACAGCTAAAATCTGTCTGTCCCTTCTCCAGCCTCTGTCCCTGACTAAGTTCACGCAGCATATGCGTACGAGCAGGAAGAGCTGAGTTTTTAATATTCGAGGTCACATGGTTTTTCCAGCCAATGCATGTAGACGCCGTTTTCGCGCTGCCAGCGTGCTCAGCGTGCCTGTCAAACCCCCCCTGCATGGTGATTGGTGGAAAAAGAGCGCCAGGGAAGGTGGGAGGGGAAACGAATTCTAAGTGCGCCATCGCCGTTATACTCGAACGAAATCGAGTATGCCAAATAGCGTAGTATTCGATCGAATACCAGCTCGATCGAACACTACTCGCTCATCTCTAAACATAATGATAGCTACAATACTTCCAAATAAGGAATGGCCTCAGTGCCTCCAAAAATATTGTCCAAAAATGAAGTCCCTATTACATTGCCATCCACAGAGCCTTCATGATGATGACAGTCAGTGACAGTTACATAACATAACAGTGACATAACAGTTTTCATATTCACATAAATAACTACAGTACATTGCCTCCATAATAGAAGTCTATGGGCAAGCATAACAGATCTGTCTGGTTTCCGTTATGCAGAACGGAAAAAAAGTACTGTTGACAGGACTTTGTTTTCCGTCTTGCATAGCAGAAACCAGACGGATTCGTAATGATTGCCCATAGACTTCTATTGCGATGGATCAAAATGGAATGCCTCTTAAATGCTTCCGTTTTGACTTCCGTCTAATGGATTCCGTTATTTTCTGTTATAATCATGTTATAACGGAAAACACAAACGGAAACCATAATGTTAACGTGAACCCGCCCTTACACAGTTTTTGGTGCCAGATACGGCATGTTCAGTTTCCCAGTTTTGTGTCCGTCATAGGAATGCAACAAATTGGAATGGAATGCATTCTGGTGCACTCCATTCCGTTCAGTTTTATCCCCATTGAAAATGAATGGGGACAAAACTGAAGCATTTTTCTCCAGTTTTGAGATCCTCAGTCGAATCTCAAAACCAGAAAGGAAAACACAGACATGAAAGTACCCTAACAGTGTCTCTTGGTGTTAAGATTCCCCAGTCCTACAGTAGGATCGAATTGCATAACAACTGAATAGGGATGAATGAAGTGAGCTTCGGATCCAAAGTGGCTTCACTCAAAACTTTGGTTTAATGCTGTAGGGAGATCCATCTCCATACAGCATTAAAATGTACGGCCTTCAACGGGTTAACTTCGATATTTGATTTTTAAACTGAAAACCCATTTTAAAACTTGGATCTGAACTCTGCTTCGGTTCCGACTGGTACCTCGGAACCAAAGCCGAGTTTGGATCCAAGTTTTAAAAACTTTTTCCAGTTTAAAAATCAAATACCGAAGTTATTCACCGAAGTCTCACAAGACTTCGAAAATAACTCACTTCGCCTTGTTGGTGGCCATACATTTTAATGCAGTACGAAGACGAATCTCCATACAGCATAAAAGCAAAGTTTTGAGTGAAGTGACTTCAGATCTAGGATCCAAAGCTTGCTTCGCTCATCCCTCCAAATGAATTGTCGAAAGAGACATATATGAAGCATGTATCAATCATGTACTGAAATCGACACTGATAAATGACAGGAATAGAATATAGATGGCCACAGATGAAGGAGATGGGAGTCTGGTAATGGTGTAGACAGGAGATGATAATGATATACACACTGAGAGAGGATACATGACAGTGAACAGAGATAAAGATATACTGAACCGGACCTTATCTAAAATACAGTGCAGCAAGACAGCCAAGACAAATAAGAATTTTAAAAACAAGTGCACAGAGCATATGTCCCCAACAACCAGAGAGGGAAAAGGCCTGGACTTTTAAAGGCTAAACAATCAACAGTTCCTCCCTACTGTATATTAAGAAGGTCAATCTAAGCGATCACTTGATCCAGGTGCAGATGCAAGGCATTTACATAGCAACTGCTCCAATATTTTTACATATATATTTTCAGTAGGAGGAGAGGAGCCAGCAGTTGTGAGACACCTTTGATGGCCAGAGGCTGCTCTATCTATACAGATAATACCAAAAGGAAAGTGAATGCCCCCAACATAACTGCCCCAAGGAAGTTAAAAAAACAAACAAACAGAACTGTGTACAACATTTTTTAGAAAAATAAAGAATTAGTGTTGTTTCGGGAATAAATGTATGGTGTTCTTGGTCACGTAACAGGTGTAACTGGGGAGCCATAGACAAGAATGGGGTCACAGCACAAGTTGCATGTGTTCCATAACCGCAATGCCGCAATGTGAAAAAAAAACTAATCTGACTGGGTTGGGTTTTTTGCAATTCTGGGATCGTGGTCACAGCACACAAGCAAGTCGCGCTGAGAAACCATTAATTTCTATGGCTGCCTTGCTACACTATGATACTTGGGTGTGACACTGGTCACTTAACCAAGATCTCTGTGTAGCCATATCCTTATTTTCACACAATCTTTCTCCTCTCCATTATGTCAGTCTCTTTGATCCACTGCCCTTTTATTTCATTACAAGCCATTGGTGCCTACTGAACCTCTCTAGTCGGCTTTATGAGGACTGAATCCTCAGCTAGGCATGCCATGAAGAAAGCAGTCAAGAAGTCCAGCTCTAATCTAATAATCCAGATGGTTATATCGCTTTGTCTCCTAAAACCATACCATCCCCCAGCAGCATGAATAGAAGTATCTAAAAGATATTAAGGGCAGATGGACCATGTAGTCTTTTCTGGTGTTATTCTTCTATGGACAGTAGGGAATCAATGAAGATGAGTTTAAATTTGAGTGCCCCTACCTGTAAAACTTTAATCATGCGAATGGGTGATGTAGCAGCGCTGAGATGGCAACTGGCACAGCTACTACTGGAAACATTACATTAAAATCACCATTGTGCTACCAACCGGCAAGCTGAACTTTATTGTGTCTGTAGTTAGGACTGCAGGCATGGTAACTGCAAAATATCACTGTGCTCAACAACTTTTTAAATGACTAATAACATCATCTACATATTGAAAGAAAATTACTAATCATTCAGGGTATGGCCACCCATTGCGTAAATGCAGATTTTCACCGGCGGAATGGTGTGTGGAAAATCCACAGAAGTTGCAAAGTGGATGAAATTTTTAAAAATCTCATCCACGTGTTGCAGAAAATCTCCGTGATGTGCTGTGACATGCGGTGTAAATTTTAATCTTATGCAACGCCAGGGGTGCACCTAGCCTTTCTGCTTCCTGAGGCGAAAATTGAAACGGCGCCTCCCCAACGCCAATTTCTTAACCTAACTCCTTCACCACAATGAAAGTGCTCATTGCCCATGGCCCTTCCACTGCTCCCCTCTTGCTCCTACCTGGTGCTGCCTCAGGAGATTGCCTCACCTGGCCTCATTGGTGGTGCACCCCTATGCAACACAAAGGATGAAATCTGAAGTCTGCAGCATTTATGCACTGAAATTTGCAGCCAGATTCATATGATTTGTTGCAGGTTCTGCCATTGTGGATACCTGTCATATATGCTGTGAATGTTTTGTTGTAGAAGATCCACAGCGGGTTAGAGTTAGAACAGTTGGGTCATGTTGTAGCTATGTGTCATCCAATTTTTTACATTTTCATCATCTTGAACAAAAAATTACGTTTATGTTACATAGTGCAGTGTTGGACAACCTTTTAGGCCAAAGCCACTACGACCAATGGGCCTGGGAAGCTGCTGAACTCTTGGCATCTTCTCCCATATCCCGCCAACTCACAAAGGTCCTGATTTCTAAGAGGACATTCCAAAGTATTTGGGAATTGTATAGTGTTACTTAACCACAGTATGGCACAATTTGGGCAATGTGTGGAAATGCAATCAACATATGGCCCTCTGGGCTCTGGTGGCACTGTTTAGACACCACAAAACCCTGTCTGGATTCTGCTTGGCTTTTTGGAGACCTCTTTGTCTGATTCTATGTGGGTAAAATATACCTTCAAGACACTTGTTGAATCTATATGGTCATGGTATGGCCCTATGTGGACAGCATGTACCACTGTCTGTGCAAAATACAACAGTTTATGCTGTTGCCACTTTAGCTCTGTGTCCTCAAGGTTACCCATGTGAGCTATGCAAGACATGCATCGTTGTCTTTTTTTTCTTTCAGAAAGGTGAAAGATATACATTTTGCAGTACAATAATCTTATTTTTAAAAAAGCCAGAATTGGTTGAAAAGAAAAAGAGAATCATTGCTCGCCTCACAGGTGCCTCGCTGTTACAGTTCCCACTTCCTGCTTTCAGGAGGGATGCGCAGGAAGTAGCTTGGACTGCCTTCTAAGTCAATCACTGAGCATAGCCAAAATGATTCCCCATGAAAAGCCCTCTAAGATCAAATTGCCCAACTGGATATAAGATTATGGGTGAGTTTGGGGTCTATATCACACATACCCCATAGACTTCCATTGCACGTACTATAATTCTGGGTAGAAGAACTTGAAGGTATTTATTTTATGGATTGCATTTCAATACTGTATTAAATAGGCTTTCTGGTTTAGAGTAGAGGGACTCACTCGCCTAGACTATTGACCTGATATATAGATCTCCTTTCCCTCGGAATAACATCTTCTGCACTGCAATACATGGACATTGCATTTATTTGAATGTACACTGGATAATGCTTAATTTCCCCTGTGGTGGCGCTAAAGGGAAATTCAACACTTACTGCTAGTTTTTCACAGATAATGTAGTGCCCTGGAGCAGGGATACTGTACTTTGAAGTCTGGACATTTGTGGACATTTGCCCCTGTTTCCCCTATTCAAAGTCATCAACTCCTTATTTTATTTCACTTTAAAAGGTTAACTTGCACTGACTTATACGTTTCATATGTCTGGTGTGATATATACCCTGTTCATTTGCACAGCACCGTGGAAAGGGTTTATGGACACTGAGAGACTTTTGGGACTGGTAATTTTCCACAGCTGCCATATGGTTTGAAGAAGAGCATGTTCTGGAGGAAAAAAGCCAGACTTGTTTACCAGCAAAACTAGACAGTCTGACCTTTTGAATGTCTGGTTTAGCTTTGTTATGATGTCTGAAAAAAGTGAAAAACTATTTTTGTTTGGAAAAACTGCTGTGTCATTGAGCATCATTGAAGCTCTAATGTAAGTCTATTAGATATGGGAGTTGTAAGTTTGTATCTGTTTGTGCTGAGTTTCTCCACCCCACCCACTAGAAGGTTCTAGTTTAGCCAGAAACTGCCGGGTTTTGCGTGTCAGGTGGACTGCCTGCACTTGGATGTGACAACACAGGCCACAGAACAGAAGCTGTCTGTAGCCTGCAATGCAGATGGCGCCGGGGGGGGGGGGGGGGGGGATGGGAATGAGGTAAGTTCTTTTTTTAAAATAAGCAGTGGCCTACTAGCACTAAGTGGGTGAAGGAGAGCATTATACAGTGGGGGAAAAAAGTATTTAGTCAGCCACCAATTGTGCAAGTTCTCCCACTTAAAAAGATGAGCGAGGCCTGTAACTGACATCTTAGGTAGACCTCAGCTATGAGAGACAAAATGAGAAAACAAATACAGAAAATCACATTGTCTGATTTTTAAAGAATTTATTTGCAAATTAAGGTGGAAAATAAGTATTTGGACAAAAGTTCATCTCAATACTTTGTTATATATCCTTAGTTTGCAATGACAGAGGTCAAACGTTTTCTGTAAGTCTTCACAAGGTTGCCGCACACTGTTGCTGGTATGTTGGCCCATTCCTCCATGCAGATCTCCTCTAGAGCAGTGATGTTTTGGGGCTGTCGCTGGGCACCACGGACTTTTAACTCCCTCCAAAGGTTTTCTATGGGGTTGAGATCTGAAGACTGGCTAGGCCACTCCAGGACCTTGAAATGCTTCTTACGAAGCCACTACTTCGTTGCCCTGGTGGTGTGCTTGGGATCATTGTCATGCTGAAAGACCCAGCCACGTTTCATCTTCAATGCCCTTGCTGATGGAAGGAGGTTTACACTCAAAATCTCACGATACATGGCCTCATTCATTCTTTCATGTACATGGATCAGTCATCCTGGTTCCTTTGCAGAGAAACAGCCCCAAAGCATGATGTTGCCATCCCCATGCTTCACAGTAGGTATGGTGTTCTTTGGATGCAACTCAGCATTCACTCTCCTCCAAACACAATGAGTTGTGTTTCTACCAAACAGTTCTACTTTGGTTTCATCTGACCATATGACATTCTCCCAATACTCTTCTGGAACATCCAAATGCTCTCTAGCAAACTTCAGACGGGCCCGGATATGTACTGGCTTAAGCAGGTGGACACGTCTGGATCTGAGTCCCTGGCGGCGTAGTGTGTTACTGACGGTAGCCTTTGTTACGTTGGTCCCAGCTTTCTACAGGTCATTCACTAGGTCCCCCCGTGTTGTTCTAGGATTTTTGCTCACAGTTCTTGTGATCATTTTTTTTGCGTTGGGGCCACCCCAAACCCGGCCACTGCAATAACATCAGATTGCTGCGGTTCCCTACAGATGAACACTTTGTGATTAGCATATTTTCAAATGATCCTTTTAACAAGTAGGGATCATCCAAAGTGGAGAAGCCCTTTAGAGAGGAGATATAGAAACAACAGAGCACCAGCCGATCGGCCATTTCCATTACTCTGCATACCCCCGGCTAGCACTTAATGTGGTAATTTCTATATAGGCCATGAAACTCTTTAATCATAAATGCATACTATAGGTGAATATAAAAGACTTTGTAATATATCATATTAAAGAATTATGGTTACTCTTGAGCTTCACAGGCTAATTTCTTTCTTTTTCCCTTTTACAGTAGAGTCAAAAGTGATGTGTGACAGATCTACAAAACTACAGTTTGTGTGTCTCTCATCCAGCAGGCTCCTCCTCCCGCCTCTCTCTCTATAGACCTCAATGTTAACAGCAGGAAACAACAAAGCAGTCTGATAAAAACAGGTAGAAGCCTTTCACCTGCACTATTTATTTATGAAATGTTTTATAATTTAAAGATTGTGTACACCTTTGATGGCATTTTTATTATTATTGCTTGGTACTCATTTTGAGCTAAAAATAATTTTTTCAATTGTTCTTTATTAATAATATTCAGCTGTTTTCCCTGCACAACTTTGAGTTTATCTAGTAGCTGGCTCTGAATTTTCTCTCTGCTCCGTCAGGCAGGGAGCTGATGGGCTCCTTATCTCTGATCTCACTCATTATAGTTCAATCCTTATCTTACTGACAAGAATGTGGCTTAAATAAGTGTTTATGACCTTTTAGTAATTTACAGATAAGGGTTATTAGATGACCAACACAAAGTGAAGGTGAAAGTACCATTCCCACAGTTTGAAAAAACATTTAACTGTTTGTAACAGAACAACCAATTAAAAGAAGTATTTTCATCCCAAAATGAGTACAATCATAAAAAAACTGCCCCCGAAGGTGTACATAGCCTTTAAGCCATGTTCCTTTTCTACTGAGCAATGTTGAGCTAGAAAACTGGAAAACCAAGATGTTGAGCTGTAAAGCTAGAACTCGAAGCAATGGAATATTCTTGGTGGTGCATTTGCAGTCCCATTAGTAGATTTGCCCCATTGCTTGCCATCTTGCTATTTTTGTTTCTTTGTTTCTTTGCTTTCTGCATGTTGATGCACATGTGGAGTAATGCTTTCTCACTGGTTTTTGATCAAAGAATATAAAATATACCAAGCCTTCTGTCCTAGACTGACTCGAACGTCGATTATTTTCCTATGCTAATTATGTTTTGTGCATCTCATTGTATTCTGGTGAAACCCAACTGACTCTAGAATGAGGTTTTGTTCTCTTTAGAAACGATGGCGGTACAAGCTGTACGGCCTCACTGCTGGGGTCACATCACTTCCCCATGGAGATGTGCAGACTAGATCTGCAGATTTTCTATTTCTTATTTTTTAAAAATTGGAGGTGGATTTAAGTAGCTCTATAATAATGTGTTCTTCGCGAAATCAGAATAAGAAAAGGTCTTAATGATTTCTCTCTGAAAAAGCAAACTTAAAAAAAAAAAACCCAACCCTGTAAATATAACGTACGACCTTGAATTCCCTTCTGTCGAGCTGTTAAACATGCGTTCATTGTTCTCATGTATGTTTAGGGTAAAAACTAGGCAAAAATTTATATGGCCACCGGCTTTTTCAAACTTCTAAGTGGCAAATTGCCCAAGATTTGGAGAGGTATCTCCCCTTGCTCCAGTATCATCATATTAGGAAGCAGATTACTGGTCTCAATAGAAGAGCTCATGGACCTTTAGTTACATGTATATTTTTTCCTTATATTTAGAGGGAATTTTAAAAGCGGGTATCAATCTTTGACAATTTTAATGAAAAATACCGCTAAATTACATCCAAAAAGTAAAACCCCAAAATTGCTGGTTGTCATACTAGTCCAAATACAAAGAACAAGAACAGGAGGGTAATTCTAAATTGTGCCTACATACAAGGACGTAGACAGAAATCATAGGACCCAATAGCAAATTAATTTGTCAATAGATGTGTCATTTCTCTAAGGGCCAGTTCACATATAATTGTTTTGGTGCTGATTTTAGAACATTTCCACTTCAAAATCAACTCCAAAAATGTTTCAAAACAGTTTTCCATTCATTTTAATGAGAACCAAAATTTTTTCCCCCAACTTTCCAGAATACCCCATCTTGCGGTGGAATCCACACTGAATCTCTTATTGAAATCAATGGGAATTATAAAAAAAAACAGCTACATATGTGTCCAGACAACACTCCAAACCTGGCCACTGCACAGACCACAAGCTGAAAATGCAGTAAGCATTGAAGTAGACACCCATTGCTTAAAAAAAAGTTTCAAAAATGCCTCAAAAACTGTACAAAAAATGTGCTGAAAAAAAAACAAAAAACGTGCATATTCTGCACTGAATTTCATAGGTGGATTTTCAAAATCCATCATGAAAACGTACCTTAAGGCTTCCTTAGCATATTTTTTTGCCACAACTATATATGTATTTTGCGGTCCGCAAAAATGGATCCGCCAAAAATACTGATGACATCCGTGTGCATTCCGTATTTTGCGGAACGGAACAGCTGGCCCCTAATTGAACAGTACTATCCTTGTACGTAATGCGTACAATAATAGGACTTGTTTTTTTGCGTAACGGAAAAACGGACATACAGAAACGGAATGCACACGGAGTACCTTCCGTCTTTTTTGCAGACCCATTGAAATGAATGGTTCCGCATACGGTCCACAAAAAAACGGAATGGACACGGAAAGAAAAATACGGTCATGTGAAGGAGCCCTAAAAATGATAAAACTCTGGATAATTGCAGCCACCACTAGGGGGAGATCAGTATATACGAATTTATACAAGTACAACAGAACTCAATAGGAGCTGTATAATTTTCTATGCAGTGAGCTCCATTTAGTGGCAGCTGAAAGAAATTCATTTGACATGTGGAATAGATTGTTTTTTTCTTTTTTCTTTTTGTAGAGGAATGGTCTTGTCAAAGGTTATTTTGGAGAGGATTGTTCAAAGATGCGGGGAGTGGTTTTTACTAAATGATAATCTTTTTGGTCTTCTCAAACAGGTGTTTTTTTTAGACGTGTGGTTTTCTCAAAGAGCTGGCCAAAGAGGAGGTAGTTTGGAAAGGAGTGGTTAAAAAGCAGAACTTTTGCAGAGGAGTGGTCAAACGTGGTCTTTTGGGAAGGAGTGGTTTTCACTAAGAGGTGGTCTTCTCCATTTGGTGGACCTTTTTTAAAAAAAAATAACTAGTTTTCACAAAAAGATGGTCTTTTTAGTCTTCTCAAACAAGTGGCCTTTTTGGACAGGGGAGGTCTTCTCAAAGAGTTGGGCCTCTGGAAAGGAGTGGTCAAAAAGGAGGTATTTTGAAGAGGAGTGGTTAAAGAGCAGAAATTTTGCAAATTATGACTTTTGCAGAGGAGTGGTCAAAGAGTAGGTCTTTTGAAGAAGAGTGGTCAAAGAGGAAGTCCTTTGGAGAGGAGTGGTCAAAGATGTGGTACGTTGGAAAGGAGGGGTTTTCATTTTTTTTGAGTGGACTCCATTTGGTGGTATTTATTTTTAAAGGAATGTCTTCTCAAACAAGTGGTCTTTTGGGGGGAAGAGTGGCCTTTGGTAAAGGAATTATCAAAAAGGAGGACTTTTGGAGAGGAGTGGTCATAGTGGAAGTGTTTTGCAGAAGAGTGGCCAAAGTTGATCTTTTGAGGGAGGAGTTGTCTCCTTAAATTTATTTAAGGAACGGTGTTTACTAAGAGAGGGTGTTTTAAAGAGGAGTGGTAGACATGTGGCCTTTCTGGAGGAGAGTGGTCAAAGAAGTGATCTTTTGGAGATAAGTGGTCAAAGAGGATGTATTTTGGAGAGGACTTGTCTGACCAAATATATTAATTTAAAATGTAAAGATGAAATTTCTTTAGAAAGTTTTTGAAATCTGTGTAATTTTGGGGGGACCAGAAGACAGATTGACAGTAAAACTTTGTAATGGTATGAAATTCTTTTTTAGCTCATTATTATTGGAATTATTGAAGCTGGGTTATGACATTAATGTTCCTATATATCTAGATCATGCTTGTCTGCCTACTGGGCAGTGAAAGATTCCTGTGGTGTGCTCTGCAGTCGTAGCAATGATAAGCTCTCACACGTCAGCCTCTATTTAAGTGACTTTAAAATTACTTCTTTAGCTGCATCTGTGATTGAACTATATATTACTGCAGTGATAGTAGAAAGGGCAATAGTTGCTCTTCGGGAAAGTTTCATAAAACAGGACCTCGGATAGAAGTCTCACAAGGACAATTTAACTCCAAATCAGGAAGTAATAGCTGTAGCTCCAGGCACCTATGCCATAAAATAACTCCTTAATATTAAGGCCATGGAAGTCTGGACTGTGTTTCAGCTCATGGCGAACTCTCAGCAGGTTAAGGGGAATCTGGTTTTCTTGCCTGATCAGCTTGTGTTAGACAGCAGGAGGCTTTAACCCTGGATATTGCTCACTACACGGGGGAAAAGCAGTTATTCAGCTGCTATTATAAAAAGAAATGCCTGAGTCAGCTTGAAAGCCAGGGAAAGCAGAATTACAGTAGCAAACACAGAGAAGAAATGTACGCCAAACTCTAGTGATCTAGGTAAAAGTCATAGATGTGAAAAGGAAATTGTGTGACACCACTCTTGCCAGTGACTGGACGTGGAGAAGAACAGGATGCTCATGAGAAAACAGAGGGTGAAATAAAAGTTTTATCTTGAAACCAAACCTCAATGGAACATCTTTAAGTTCTACTGACATTGGAACGTGTCGAAGAACCTCTGATGGACAGATCCTACTGATGTGTGCATGTTAGGCCAAGGAGCCCTTTTTTAAATAATAAAGTGACTCTGCCCTGAGACAGAGTCACCGGGGATCACTGGACTCAGATCCTGAGTCACCCGAGCAGGGCAACCCAGGAACCAAGCAGCCAGAAAGGCAAGCTCCCGAAGGAGGACAGGGGATGAGCCCCAATGCCCGAAGGCACGTGTGCACAAGCACACAATAATGAGCTCCCGAAGGAGGATAGGGGATGAGCCCCAATGCCCGGTAGGCAAATGCGCACAAGCACTCAATGCGCTCAAGTCTGGGACCAGCACAGGATACCCAGCTCTCAATCGGACCACGTGTGCCGAGTTCCACGCCTCCCGGAGGAGGTTGCAGCCCAACACACAATGTGGCCTCCAAACACACACACTGGCGCACACTAGGGTTCCGCGCCTCCCGAAGGAGGTTGCAGCCCAACACACACAACTCCTGCCTAGACCACAGACTACACCTAGTGTGCAACCAAGGTCCTAGTCACAAAGCAGAGCGACCGGGTCTCTAGCTTAGCAAAGCAACAACAAGGCACCGGCGCCTGCTGCCAATACTGAGGGGTTTTTATAGTGAAGCAAGCAATTAACAGGGCGGTGCTTCCTGTGCAGGACTGGCGGATGTGACATCATCTGTAGCCTCGAAGTATGGGCACATGATCACCTCCTGGCGGAAGTGACATCACAGGCAGGGTCAAGGTCGGAGCTTATGACCACTTCCTGTGTCTGAACCAAAACAAAGTGTCTTAAAGCGACAGTGTCGTAATTAGACTACAAGCGCGCGTGCACGGCGTCGGTGCCCGCGCCTTACAGTGCACATCTGAGAATGAAAGGAGCCTTTATATTGGTTTCATATCTACAACTGGTTCTTCTGCAACTATTATTTCTTGAACTTCTCCATGTGACTACTACATTGACTATGGGTCCTTATTAGACGCAGTATTGTAATAAGAAAAAATGCATCACAATACATTGTACAACCAACAAATAGCCGTTACCTTTTGAAGAAATCAACTGCTGTCCAATCGAGACTCCTGGACAGTTCCTTGGTTCCTACCTTGTTTTGAGTTGTTTTTTAAAGCTGTTTTGTACAGGTCACCATTCACCAAGACTAGGACATTTAGGATGGTTTGCAAATTGGCACTTGGAGAATCTGGAGCATATTGTATTACAATATCGGCAAAGTGGATGAGATTTTGACAAATTTCTTCAACACACTGGGAATAAAATAGTGTGGAAACTAGGAGGCATTATGGATTTTACTTCTTCAACATGACAACTCTTTCTGAAGATGTTCACAACAGATTTTGATCATTGCAATACATACAGTAGGTTGAAATGCACAGCAAATCCACAGCAAAATCTGCACGACTTGCATTTTTCTGGATTTTTCTAGATTTGTGGCAAAATCAGGGGCCGATTGACCATAGACCTTACAGGGAAATTTCCCGGTGGGCCACCTAACCCCACCTCACGGCCGGTCAGTGGACGTTTTTGGGAATGTATTTTATGCTGATGGGGGCAGTATCTTGTGAGGGACTGTAGTATTTGGCTATGTTGGGGTGGTATAATGTGCCACTACTTGTGCTGGCCCTGCCTTTCATCAATTTGGAACTGACTACAAAACGGGGCCGCTTTTAGTATTTTTTCCTTGGCCACTTTAAGTTCCCAATCCGCCCCTGGACAAAATCCATGGTTAACAATTCCTAGGAAAAGTGTAAATTCCCCTAAATCCAGCCATTAACTAGGGTCCTATTGCCAATGAAATTAAAATCAAGGATTATAATACACTGGAAGTTATTAAAACCCAGTCTAGATGGGGATGTCATTTCTAGATAGTAGAGGAAGGTCTTCTAGGATGAGGATTACAAAATGGCTAACTTCTAACAGAATCATACTGGACTGTGTTTGATATCACAGCTAAGCACATTTTAATTGGGTTGCCCTCGTTAAAAATAAATTGCATTTTCATACACCCTATTCTAAGCTAATAGAGGGGGTCTCCATGTTGAGGAGCCTCATCTCTTGGTCAGAGTGTAGAATAGTGACAAAGAGCATCTCCTGCCCTGTCCTACATTGTGCAAGGAAACCCATTGATTTGAATAGGCACTGATTCATTTCCCATGTGGTGGTGCTGCAGGTAAATTCAAAACTTACTGCCAATTTTCCCCAGATATCACAGGTGATCCCAGAAGAGGGAACCTTTGCTATCTGTTTATTGTGTTGGCTCCTTCTAAAAATCAGGGATTATCCAAAATGGTGAACCACTGCAGTGCCTGTAGATAGTTGTGGCACTGTCTATGTTTTTCAGTCTTGTACAACCCCTTTAAATAGGTATAACATGACTATTTAGTAGTCTACATGCACTTTAAGAGGGTGCTATAGTAGGATGATATAATACCTGAAGAAAAGTCCATTGTCTGAGGCCAGAACAGACTTCGTATTTCACAGCAGCAGAAAAATACACAGTCATGAGATTTTTTTTTTGCCATGAAATTGAAACAGACGATGCCTCATTTATCTCTGGGGCATGAAGCAGATTGTTCCTATAATGTGTATACCAACCATAAAACTCTCGTTAGACTTTCATGTCAGTGTGGAGGTGGCACACCTGTTTCTGGTTATAAAGATGTCCCATTTACTGACTGCTCATTGGAATCCAGCCAGAAAAACTTTACCACTGATAGCTTTGTTCTATGCTTCTCTCCATGAATCCTGTGACACCTCATCGCTTCCTACCGGCTTGATTTCGCAGATGTTTTGTTTCGATGCCTGACCTACATCGTCTTCTTCTATTCCATCCT
Organism: Rhinella marina; assembly: GCA_900303285.1. NCBI lineage: Eukaryota > Metazoa > Chordata > Amphibia > Anura > Bufonidae > Rhinella > Rhinella marina. Next base: position 30,014 of record ONZH01030831.1, on the reverse strand, counting down.
GACAGGTCCTACGTGTATGCTATTCCTATAGCTCCTTGATTGGAAAAGACCATAATCAAACCTTGAGGTCTCCTATAAAGCTCCGGCATTTGCACACTGAGAAGATATATGTGCGGTCTGGACATCTCCCCTCACGCTTTGTGCTCAGGAGGTGGATTAAAAACATTTATTGCTGGTAGCTTCTGTATTCCACTGGGAACAGCTGCAAAACAGTTGTAATTTCTTTGGCAGTGCTTGGCTCAAAATTAACTTCAATAATGTGGTTGTCAATAGGACAGCTTCTCGGCCAAAGGAAATGAAATAAACATAATAAAAGAAGAAAAGCAAAATTGCAACCACATTCACAAATCAAATGAGTGAAAAAAAAAATTTCTCGACGATGGATTCTCCAGTTTTTGTTTTATCCATTGTTGTTTATTCGGCCTTGTTGTGAAAAAGTTGCTCTACGCAAGTGCTCGTCGGAAACTTTTATCCTTTTGTTGGTGAGATGATTTGCATGTTTTTCTTCTTAACTTTTCTTGTGTCTTTCAGACAAAAATTTGCATTTCGTTACGTTTTCCCTAAATAGTCTTCTACGTCCGGGAGGGTTCTCGTAACATGGATTGCTTCGCTTTGAAAAGAGACTGGTCAAAAGCTCTTACTCCTCTTCGGCTTACTTCTGAATTTGTCAGAACATGACAGGATGCTAACATTTTATGGATCTTTAGTTGTCAAGCCTTAGCACAAAGTCAAAAAAGGATTGTCTCAAGACAGATAATTTATCAAAAAGGTGGAGAATATCAAGACATCTTACAAATTGACAGAACTTGCTTATGTTTTTATTGAAAAATCACTTACTCTAACTGTCCCTCAGGTGGCTCCTTTGTATCTACTATGGGTTGGGTATTCAATCTGACCCCATGCGACTGCAGGCAGTGGAGAGCTGTGCGAAAAAGTTCTTTACATAGCACCGCCAGACTGCTGCCCTGCATTACTTCTCAGCTTACAGCATCTGAAGACGTAGATCAGCTGGATATCTCAATAGCTTTCTAGAGAGTGATCCCTACTTTATTTTAGCATGTTCTGCTTCTTATCAAAGGTATTATTCCAGGGTGCAGCACATATAAAAATGAGTTTACATATATAATACAAAAACAAGTCCAATAAGCATGGGCTGGCTTAGTAACAGACTGGTACAGAGGAGGAGACGATCCCGCCCATGAGGAGTAGCACTCTACAAGAAAAGGGGGAAGGAGGCAGTAGGTGAGAGTAGAAGCTGCTCATATAGTAGTGTAGCGTCGGCAAGCTTTCTGGGAATAGGGTGGTTTTCAGGTTGCTTTTTAATAGTCTGGATTCTGATGGAGCCTCTGATGTTTGGATTAGTGGTCTCCAGAATATGTGAGAAATCTTATAGACCATTGCGCGAGGAGCCGATGAGAGCAGAGCAAAGAAGGAGGTCTTTGGAGAATCAGAGATTAGGTATGGGGATCTATTGGGGGAGTAGGTCAGAAATGCAAAGCAGGGACAGGTTTGGATGGCATCATATGTTATTGTTAGTATTTTGCACTGAATTTTCTGTGGAACCAGTGAAGGGATTGGCAGAGGGGAGGGGAGAGGAGAAGCCGGGGAGAAGTGCATTAACTAAGCAGCAGAGTTGATGATATTGGATGGGTCCAAGAGTGTTAGATGGGAGACCACAGTGGAGAATGTTGCAGTAGTCTAGGTGGGAGGTGATGAAGACAGTGTGGATGTGAGTAATGTTTTTGAGCTTAAGGTGGAAGGAGATGCTAAATGCTTGGATATGTGGTTTAAGGGACAGGGCAGAATGAAAGGCTAAGGCAGTGGACTTGTGAGACAGGAGAAAAAGTGGAGCTATATTGCTGCTATACACACTGGGATTCTGAATAGCAGGGAATCACAGTAAAGTCTTAGCCAGAAAGGTAACTTTGAGTGTTATCAGATGAGAAGTGGTTCTGAAATGTGGGACTCTACCAGTTGTTATCACATACAGAAATCAGACTGCCCCTTAAAGGCTTCCATTTTGCATTCCGTCATTGAATCCCGTTATAACGGAATCCATAACAGAATTCTTCACTACTCGAACCCGAACCAGGAGATATTCGTGTTTGCTCATCCCAATTGAGATAGTTCTCGTTTTGGCTGGAGTTGTAATTTTCAAAGGACAGAGGACAGAGAGGTATCCCTGCTTTGCAGCAGCTCAGGGCTCAGGTTACACAGCAGCTCCTTCTGTAAGAGTAGAAGAAGCTAGAAGGGAGGAGGAACGACTACACTAACCAACATCATGAGGCACAGTAGCCGAAAAGATGAGATTTAAAGGTCAGAAGCAGGAGGTCAGGAATCCAGCATACATGCTACAGGGTTAGGAGAATCATGCTTGGAAACAACAATAAACTGAGGATCAAGCAAAAAAGAATGAAAAATATTCCCCCTAAATATCTCTACGAGACGTTGCAATGCATCATGGTGGCCAGGGGTGAATGTAGGCAACCTGACTTATCAAGAAGGCAGTACTCAAGATGACCTGACACACTTGCTTTGTGATCCAGTAGGAAGGCTTCTTTGTGGATGTATATTTATTCCTAGGAACATTTGTCATGGTCATTGCTAGTGTTGAGTGACTGAAGTTAACAAAGTGGAATTTAATCTGAATTTGAGGAAAACATTTGATTTGCCATGAATTTCTTGGCTTCAAGGTAAAAAATCAATTTTTCCCCAAATGGAGGTAAAACAAAAAAATACATACTCACCTCATCCATTTGATCGCGGAGAGGCCATTGCAGCTATCTTGATTGAAGAAAACGCTACAATTCTCTCGTGCGACGACCTGTGACATCACCACATCATCACACTGGATGGATGTGGTGACATCATCAACAACTACATCACCACACTTGCCCAGTTTGGTGATGTCATCATGTGCATTTTCGTCACAGTACAGGGGTAATAAACACAGTGATGTCACAGTACAGGGATCATGCACACAGTGATGTTATAGTACAGGGATAATGCACATAGGATGTCACAGCACATGAGCAATGCACACAGTGATATAGTACAGGAATTACTCATTAACACAATGATGTCACAGTACAGGGGTAATAAACACAGTGATGTCACAGTACAGTGATAATAAACACAGTGATGTCACAGTACAGAGATAATAAACACAGGGATGTCACAGTACAGAGATAATAAACACAGTGATGTCACAGTACAGGGATAATAAACCCAGTGATGTCACAGTACAGAGATAATAAACACAGTGATGTCACAGTACAGAGATAATAAACACAGTGATGTCACAGTACAGGGATAATAAACACAGTGATGTCACAGTACAGGGATAATAAACCCAGTGATGTCACAGTACAGAGATAATAAACACCGTGATGTCACAGTACAGGGATAATAAACCCAGTGATGTCACAGTACAGAGATAATAAACACAGTGATGTCACAGTACAGAGATAATAAACACAGTGATGTCACAGTACAGGGATAATAAACACAGTGATGTCACAGTACAGAGATAATAAACACAGTGATGTCACAGTACAGAGATAATAAACACAGTGATGTCACAGTACAGGAATTATAAACACAGTGATGTCACAGTACAGGAATTATAAACACAGTGATGTTACAGTACAGGGATAATAAACACAGTGATGTCACAGTACAGAGATAATAAACACAGGGATGTCACAGTACAGAGATAATAAACACAGTGATGTCACAGTACAGGGATAATAAACACAGTGATGTCACAGTACAGGGATAATAAACCCAGTGATGTCACAGTACAGAGATAATAAACACCGTGATGTCACAGTACAGGGATAATAAACCCAGTGATGTCACAGTACAGAGATAATAAACACAGTGATGTCACAGTACAGAGATAATAAACACAGTGATGTCACAGTACAGGGATAATAAACACAGTGATGTCACAGTACAGAGATAATAAACACAGTGATGTCACAGTACAGAGATAATAAACACAGTGATGTCACAGTACAGGAATTATAAACACAGTGATGTCACAGTACAGGAATTATAAACACAGTGATGTTACAGTACAGGGATAATAAACACAGCGATGTCACAGTACAGAGATAATAAACATAGTGATGTCACAGTACAGAGATAATAAACACAATGATGTCACAGTACAGAGATAATAAACACAGTGATGTCACAGTACAGGAATAATAAACACAGTGATGTCACAGTACAAGGATAATAAACACAGTGATGTCACAGTACAGAGATAATAACAGTGATGTCACAGTACAGGGATAATAAACAATGTGATGACACAGTACAGCATAATAAACACAGTGATGTCATAGTACAGAGATAATAAACACAGAGATGTCACAGTACATGGATAATATACACAGTGATGTCACAGTACAGAGATAATAAACACAGAGATGTCACAGTACATGGATAATACACACAGTGATGTCACAGTACAGGGATAATAAACACAGTGATGTCACAGTACCTAGATAATAAACACAGTGATGTCACAGTACAGAGATAATAAACACAATGATGTCACAGTACAGAGATAATAAATACAGTGATGTCACAGTACAGGAATAATAAACACAGTGATGTCACAGTGCAGGAATAATAAACACAGTGATGGCACAGTACAGAGATAATAAACACAGTGATGTCACAGTACAGGGATAATAAACACAATGATGTCACAGTACAGGGATAATAAACACAGTGATGTCACAGTACAGAGATAATAAACACAATGATGTCACAGTACAGGGATAATAAACACAGTGATGTCCCAGTACAGGGATAATAAACTCAGTGATGTCACAGTACAGAGATAATAACAGTGATGTCACAGTACAGGGATAATAAACAATGTGATGACACAGTACAGGGATAATAAACACAGTGATGTCACAGTACAGAGATAATAAACACAGTGATGACACAGTACAGGGATAATAAACACAGTGATGACACAGTACAGAGATAATAAACACAGTGATGTCACAGTACAGAGATAATAAACACAGTGATGACACAGTACAGGGATAATAAACACAGTGAAGACACAGTACAGAGATAATAAACACAGTGATGTCACAGTACAGAGATAATAAACACAGAGATGTCACAGTACAGGGATAATAAACACAGTGATGTCACAGTACAGAGATAATAAACACAGTGATGTCACAGTACAGAGATAATAAACACAATGATGTCACAGTACAGAGATAATAAACACAGTGATGTCACAGTACAGGGATAATAAACACAGTGATGTCACAGTACAGAGATAATAAACACAGTGATGTCACAGTACAGAGATAATAAACACAGTGATGTCACAGTACAGAGATAATAAACACGGTGATGTCACAGTACAGGGATAATAAACACAGTGATGTCACAGTACAGAGATAATAAACACAGTGATGTCACAGTACAGAGATAATAAACACAGTGATGTCACAGTACAGAGATAATAAACACAGTGATGTCACAGTACAGGAATAATAAACACAGTGATGTCACAGTACAGAGATAATAACAGTGATGTCACAGTACAGAGATAATAAACACAGTGATGTCACAGTACAGGAATAATAAACACAGTGATGTCACAGTACAGAGATAATAAACACAGTGATGTCACAGTACATGGATAATAACAGTGATGTCACAGTACAGGGATAATAAACACAGTGATGTCACAGTATAGGGATAATAAATAGTGATGTCACAGTGCGTGGATAATAAACACAGTGATGTCACAGTATAGGGATAATAAATAGTGATGTCACAGTGCGTGGATAATAAACACAGTGATGTCACAGTATAGGGATAATAAATAGTGATGTCACAGTGCGTGGATAATAAACACAGTGATGTCACAGTACAGAGATAATAAATACAGTGATGTCACAGTATGGGGACAGTGCGCACAGTAATATCATGGCACAAGTAAATTCTGCTCAGTCATATTACAGTACAGGAATGATACAGTGATGTCCCAATATAGGGTTAATGCATAATATATCATAGTACAAGAACAAGGGTCCATTCACACGACTTTGTTTATGGGTCTGTATCCGTTCCAGAATTTTGCAGAATGGATGCGAACTAGAGATGAGCGAACGTGCTCGTTACGAGCACTGTAAAGCTCGGCTCCCCTGCGCAATGCCCGCAGGCATTGCAGATCCGTTCTCAGCTGCATGTAAGTCAATGGGGACGGATCCATTTGGTATGACACTCATACCAAACGGATCCGTCCTCCTCACCCGACTGAAAGTCAGTGGGGAAGGATCCATTTGGTATGAGTGTCATACCAAATGGATCCGTCCCCATTGACTTACATGCAGCTGAGGACGGATCCGCAATGCCTGCGGGCATTCGTTCGCAGGGGAGCCGAGCGCTACAGTGCTCGTAACGAGCACGTTCGCTCATCTCTAATGCGAACTCATTCATTTCAATGGAGCAGAAAAGATAGAACATGTCCTATTCTTGTCCACAATTGCGCAAAATGTGGAAAGCAGACGGCCGGTATCCATATTTTGCATATCCGCAATTTGCAGACTGCAGAACACATACGGTCATGTAAATGTACCTTTATGCACTCAAAAAAGGTTCCAATAGACGGTGTGATATCATATCATGGGAAAAACATAATGATGTCACATTAAGACGTCCCAGTAGAAGGACAATGCAGCGATGGGACGGCACAGGAATAACGCAGAAAGTGCGTCTAGTTTCCCACAGGCATTCAGAGATTGCCAGGCGCTGCCTGAAAGCCTGCCGGCCCCATTAACTATAATGGAGACCAGTCGAGATCCGTTAAGCAACCCGGAAAATCGGCCAAACAAATACCGCTGCGCGGTACAATCCTTAAGATGATAAAGTGGAGTTTTTATAGATTTGAGTGATAAGCTAGAGACAGATCAGACTATTACTCGCTAGCACTGTATTTAACGACCACTGACAGGGCTGCGGTTCTGGACGCTGATTCCAGAAATCTTCATGTTATTACTGATGGACTTCTTATTTTGCTTATTATATCCTTACTATTTGAATCGTGCTCCTGTGTATTGATTTTGGGCATTTTTACTCAGTGTCTATAGCGGTATGAGCTCGGAATGGGGCCCCGTGAGGAGCATTAAATGATTAAACGTCAGGGTTCGGCACGGGTCTAACAAATGTGTACATGCTTTAATTTGTTTACAGGAAATTGGCTGATTATGGCTTTACGAGTTCTACCCGGCGCTTCATTTTCTACATAGGATTTCCGACATTAGCAGACACAAATCGTTCTCCGGGCAATAATTGGAGCCATTCTTGTTCCGTAATTTTACTTCATTGGTTCAATTACAAGTTATGAGCACCATATTGGGGGGCTGGCATGCGTGTATTAGGGTGCTGCCACACATTTTTTGGCATTTTCAAGGAGTTTTTTTGCTCTTACAAGGCGGAAATTCATTATAGACCAGCATTTTACACTGGTCTAAGATATCCCCTGTGCCACTTTTTTATGTCTAAAAAACTGGCATGGGGGAATGATAAATGTTTTACCACCAGCAAAAAATATACAAAAAAAGCATGAAAAACACAAGACTCATTAAAAAACACACAAAAAAATATGTTTGAGACAATCAGGCAATCAGGTCTAAGATATCCCTTGTGCTGCCGGAAGAAGCATCTAATTTTTGATGAGGCAAAGGTCTCATCATAAATTAGGCGCATTGTCCCTGTGCAGTCCCTGTGCCTACTACAGCTTTGACCTACAGTCTTCTTTTTACATCAGAAAACTGTTGTAAAAGAAGATAAATTCGCCTGGCCCGCTGGCCCAAACATCTCTCGCCCTCTTCACACCCCCTTTTCGGAATAGTGTTTACGGGAAGGGGGGGGTTTAGAAATGCCACTTAGGCCTAGATTTAGGAGCAATGGTGTTAAAGGGAAAAAAAAGCTGCAAACACGAGGTTTGCGACTTTTTTATGCTCAAAAATTCTCCCTCTAGTGTGTTTTACCATCAGCAAAAAAAAAAAATTAAAAAAGGCAAGAAAAACACAAAACACAAAAAAAATCATGTATGAGACAATCAGACAATCAATGTAAGTAAAGCGTTTCCAGCTTTGGACAATTAGGTTTTTCTGAGAAAGGTAAGGATAGTTTCATATCTGCAGCAACAATTCTGCAGAATTCAGTGAGTTCTCCGGATCCGGCACTGCCGGATCCAACCGGAATGCCCCCTGGCCCTATGAACTATAATGGGATCCGACAGAGATCCAGCCACAATCTGGCAAAAAAGGCAAGAATTGGACCGACAGAACCTGTTGCACACTGCCGTTTTATGTCTGTCTAATTTTCAGCATTGTCTGCTGTCGCTGGCGGCCGGATCACCCTGCCGTAGATATGAAAGTAGCCTAACATACTCACCTACTGTCACTGACAGCCGTAGCTTTTCCGGTCTTCTAGATACTGTAATGCTGGCAGGGATGCCATAAAGCTTTTGTCTAGTGTCCACAGTTGTCTAGCCTGTAGAAAGACCATTCCAGCAATCAGGAGGCTCAGTTAGCAGACTAATCACAGGGAAGATAGGGGGACCGATTACAGAGTATATTATGGCCTCAGTAGTATACAGCTGAGACCAGTGATTGGCTTCAGAGATCATGTGCCATATACAGCTGTGTCACTGCCGCAGCCTGTAAAGACAGAGCAGAGGTGAAGACTGCGGCATCAGCTGAGTGATGAGTATATGATCTTATATTATCTTTACCGGCACTTGGATTTTCATATAAGTTGGACAACCCCTTTAATATCGGGGATCCCCTTCTAGTAACTGAGAGTTCCCTAACACAGTATTTGGAATTTTGGGGGTCATTTATCAAACTGGTGTAAAGTAGAACTGGCTTAGTTGTCCATAGCAACCAATCAGATTCCACCTTTCATTTTTGACAGCTCCTTTGGAAAATGAAAGGTGAAATCTGATTGGTTGCTATGGGCAACTGAGCCAGTTCGACTTTACGCCAGTTTTATAAGTGACCCTGTTAATCTATATATTGCACAGGGGGAATTTATCAAAACTGGTGTAAAGGAAAAACAGCTCAGTTGCCCCTAGCAACCAACCAGACTCCACCTTTCATTTTCCAAAGGAGCTGTGAAAAATGAAAGGTGAAATCTGATTGGTTGCTATGGGCGACTAAGCCAGTTCTCCTTTACACCAGTTTGATAAATGACCCCCTCTGCCTATACATCACTAAACAATTTCTTTCTTTCGAACTAATTTAATGTCTACAGAATGCAAGTGATTGCTGTCTCTGCCTCTGGCCATCATGAAAGGAAATGGGGCATTTTTGGGATAATCTGCACCTCCGCAGAGTCTAGCTTGCCGCTCACCTCCTACACTCGACCTCCTCCTGATGCTTCCATGCTTTTTCCCTATCACTTTCTCTCCCTTTGTCCTCCTCTCTCATTCTTCTTTTCCATTTAGTGTGGCGGCTCCTGAATGAAAAAGCAGTTTCCTTGGAAACCAAATTGTGGTATGTGCCAGGGTCCATTTTCAGAAAAACACACACACACGGGAGAATAAAGCAGATCTGTAACCCACCTGACCTTGCAGAAAAGAAGTATTACAAGGAATATTAGAAAAACACAGGGGGACCCATGTCTCCCATGTATTAGCATTAAATCTACAGCTTGTTTCCCCAAGGACTCCGCTCAGTTATATCTCGAGACACAATGTCCAGAGAACTGACCCCTGGGGATGCAGATGATAAGACCTCTGAGCTGCTGTCCTTATCAAAGCTGACATACCTATCTAGGGTCTTGTTAACAAGTCTACAGGGATTTTTGAATGCCATGGACACCTTAGCGCTGGATTCTTCTCTTGTTCATTTGCTTCTGAAAATTAAATACCTTTCTAAATAGTCTTCATGAAATATTTCCTACCATGTTGTCTTTCCTACCATGTGTGTAAGTCCTTCACCTAGCTGCTGGTGCTACTGAATTGGACATAAATCCTTGAGAGCTTTGCTACTGTTTCTGATTGCTCTCTCTGCTCTCTCCCTCCCTTCTCTCATCATTAAAGAGTTTATCTCAAAAACATTACTCTGCAATGGAGAACTAGTCAGGCTTTTAATGTACAGCACATTTTCCTCTCTGGTAACACCACCAGCTGTTTATTCTTCTGGTCCACCTTCCCCTGCATATAGATGTGGACTGACATACTCAGTATCTTCCCTGCCCCACCGCTTCCTCTCAGTACTGGAGTAATGAACTCATAATTAGTCGGTTGACGAGGCCGAGACACCTTAATTAATTCATCCCTACTTCTAAGTTCATAGAAAAGTATATATCTCTCTAAACCAGGGATGCTCAACCTGCAGCCCTCCAGCTGTTGCAAAACTACAACTCCCAGCTTGCCCTAATAGTTGTAGGCCGTGTAGGCATGCTGGGAATTGTAGTTTTGCTCTAAACAGTGGAGAAGGAAACTGTAAATCCTTACATGCCATATGTATCTCTAGGCCATATCTGAGGAGCTATTTACTAGGTAAGGTAGGAAGGGGTTAAAAAGAGCTAATTGCAATGCATCCTGGGAGGTGCAGGAGCTTGACTCTCTCATGTGATCTGCTGCCCACCCACAGAAAGGGAATAAAATCCTCCAGATGTGTGAGTAAAAAAAGGAGTTCCAAATGTGTGGGATTCACCCGTTACACACTATTGTTGGCCCAACTGACTGATTATCTAATGTTTTTGGGGGCTTCCTGAATCTCCCCTGACAGAGAGGAAAGAGGGATTGAGTAGGATGAATTACAGCACACAGCAGAGGCGTAGCTAGAGGTTCAGCACAGGGGGGGCGAAACATACTTGAGTGGGCCCCCCACTTATTGGCTTCCCAAACGCACGTTTCAAACTTCACAGGCACATACTACTAGTTGTGGTTATAATATTGTATTAGAAAGATGACTATATAAACTTCAAGATCGTCTATGCTGCTAAGTACAGTACAATAGACTTTCTACATACCCTAGTCTAAATACTCAACCACATAATGCAGTAAAATATAGGATTAATAGGAGTAAAAAACAAGGGGACTCCTATGTTAAAGGAAACGTGTCCCCAGTTTTTACATCACTCCCCTGCCCCCATCAGACCTCAGATCAGCAGAATGTGCCCCCATCAGTCCTCAGATCAGCGTATTGTGCCCCCATCAGACCTCAGATTAGCATATTGTGCCCCATCAGACCTCAGATCAGCCTACTGTGTCCCCATCAGACCTCAGATCAGCGTATTGTGCCCCATCAGACCTCACATCAGCCTACTGTGCCCCCATCAGACCTCAGATTAGTGTATTGTGCCCCATCAGACCTCACATCAGCCTACTGTGCCCCCATCAGACCTCAGATTAGCATACTGTGCCCCCATCAGACCTCACATCAGCCTACTGTTTCCCCATCAGACCTCAGATCAGCGTATTGTGCCCCATCAGACCTCACTTCAGCCTACTGTGCCCCCATCAGACCTCAGATTAGCGTATTGTGCCCCATCAGACCTCACATCAGCCTACTGTGCCCCCATCAGACCTCAGATCAGCGTATTGTGCCCCATCAGACCTCACATCAGCCTACTGTGCCCCCATCAGACCTCAGATTAGCGTATTGTGCCCCATCAGACCTCACATCAGCCTACTGTGCCCCCATCAGACCTCAGATTAGCATACTGTGCCCCCATCAGACCTCACATCAGCCTACTGTTTCCCCATCAGACCTCAGATCAGCGTATTGTGCCCCATCAGACCTCACATCAGCCTACTGTGCCCCCATCAGACCTCAGATTAGCGTATTGTGCCCCATCAGACCTCACATCAGCCTACTGTGCCCCCATCAGACCTCAGATCAGCGTACTGTGCCCCCATCAGACCTCAGATTAGCGTATTGTGCCCCATCAGACCTCACATCAGCCTACTGTGCCCCCATCAGACCTCAGATTAGCATACTGTGCCCCCATCAGACCTCACATCAGCCTACTGTGTCCCCATCAGACCTCAGATCAGCGTATTGTGCCCCATCAGACCTCACATCAGCCTACTGTGCCCCCATCAGACCTCAGATTAGCGTATTGTGCCCCATCAGACCTCACATCAGCCTACTGTGCCCCCATCAGACCTCAGATTAGCGTATTGTGCCCCATCAGACCTCAGATCAGCCTACTGTGCCCCCATCAGACCTCACATCAGCCTACTGTGCCCCCATCAGACCTCAGATCAGCGTATTGTGCCCCCATCAGACCTCAGATCAGCGTATTGTGCCCCCATCAGACCTCAGATCAGCGTACTGTGCCCCCATCAGACCTCAGATCAGTGTACTGTGCCCCCATCAGACCTCAGATCAGCGTACTGTGCCCCCATCAGACCTCAGATCAGCGTACTGTGCCCCCATCAGACCTCAGATCAGCGTACTGTGCCCCCATCAGACCTCAGATCAGCGTACTGTGCCCCCATCAGACCTCAGATCAGCGTACTGTGCCCACATCAGACCTCAGATCAGCGTACTGTGCCCCCATCAGACCTCAGATCAGCGTACTGTGCCCCCATCAGACCTCAGATCAGCGTATTGTTCCCCCATCAGTCCTCAGATCAGCATATTGTGCCCCATCAAACCTCAGATCTGCATATTGTGCCCCCATCAGACCTCAGATCAGCGTATTGTGCCCCCATCAGACCTCAGATCAGCCTATTGTGCCCCATCAAACCTCAGATCAGCCTATTGTGCCCCCCATCAGACCTCAGATCAGCGTATTGTGCCCCCATCAGACCTCAGATCAGCTTAATGTGCCCCCATCAGACCTCAGATCAGCGTATTGTGCCCCATCAAACCTCAGATCTGCATATTGTGCCCCCATCAGACCTCAGATCAGCGTATTGTGCCGCCATCAGACCTCAGATCAGCCTATTGTGCCCCATCAAACCTCAGATCAGCCTATTGTGCCCCCCATCAGACCTCAGATCAGCGTATTGTGCCCCTATCAGACCTCAAATCAGCGTATTGTGCCCCATCAAACCTCAGATCTGCATATTGTGCCCCCATCAGACCTCAGATCATCATATTGTGCCCCCATCAGACCTCAGATCAGCTTAATGTGCCCTCATCAGACCTCAGATCAGCGTATTGTGCCCCATCAAACTTCAGATCTGCATATTGTGCCCCCATCAGACCTCAGATCAGCGTATTGTGCCCCCATCAGACCTCAGATCAGCATATTGTGCCCCCATCAGACCTCAGATCAGCGTATTGTGCCCCCATCAGACCTCAGATCAGCCCACCCAGCCACATAAGATAAAAATAAAAAACCTCTCTTACCTGTTCTGCGCTGCGGCTGCCCTCTGGTCCGCGCTCCGCTCTCTTCCCTGGCCCGCGCACACTATGACCTGACGCTGCGTGCAGCGTCAGGTCATAGTGCGCACCGCCAGGGAAGAGAGCAGAACGCGGACCGGAGGGCAGCCGCAGCGCAGCGCAGAACAGGTAAGTAAGATTTTTTATTTTTATGGGCCCCCTTGAGTCACTGGGCCCGGAGCCGTCGCCCCCCCTGCCCCCCCGGTAGCTACGCCACTGGCACACAGTCATTTTGTTCTGGCTGGAAATGAGCACAGGCAAATGCTGGAAAACACAGGCCCACTCGGTCAAAGCAATCATGCATATTTATGAGGGAGTCAGGAGGAACAGTATTTAAATGTGTATAGGCATCTGTAGAGATAGCTGTAGGTAGGAGGTTCCACATGGCAGATCAGAGTGTGGAGAGGATGAAGGGAGTCCAAGGAGGAATCACACACATGGCAGCTTGCAGGGAAGACAGCAGCATCTGGACACACAGATGCAGCACACATTACTGGTTGGTTGTAAAATTAAAATTGGGGGTCTGAAAATGAATGAAGAAATGAAAGTTTCAGGCTAAAACCTATTACAACTTCTAAAGTGACCACAAACACATGTTAAAGGTGTCAATAGCCTTTACCAACCAGTTATAGATGATCCTTTCATGACTCCCTGAAAACCTAGCAGATATTGCTGTACCCATGAAGCACCATGAAAGTATCATCTGAATGGAAGCCATTAGATAAAGTGTAACCATTCTGAGATAGCCAGTTGGCCACCCAAAACTGCATTGAAAAGTGGTCTTCTAAGAGGGTGTGGCCTGGACGCACTCAAGCTTGCCTTATGGCCGATCACGTACAGTACCTTCAGCCTAATTGAAGCTTCCATCTATCTGTCGGAGAAGCTCATCCCTGATCTCATTAGATTTTCTTACAAAGCCTCAGAAAGAAGCCCTGAAATGCGAGCAGGGTCTTCTAGGAAGAGGTGGTCTTCTAGGAGAGGGTGGCCTTCTCAAAGAAGATGGCCAATATGCACAAAATAGGTCAGAACAGGAAAATCTCTTCTGGCTAAGGTGCGTAGTCTTCTCAAAGAGGTAGTCATTTGGAGAGGATACACTGTATATCAGAATATTTGGACATTCTAAGAAGCTATTGACAAGAAGTCATTAGTTAGACACCCTTGAGCTTGCCTCATGGCAGATCATGTACCTTCAGCCTAATTGAAGCTTCCATCTACTCTGTCGGAGAAACTCATCCCTGATCTCACTAGATTTCCTTACGAAGCCTCCGTCCGTGGTCTTGAAATCCGAGCAGGGGCTGATTGAGGGATGATGACTTGGCATCATGTTTGACCCATGACCTCACCGCAATGAATGAATGAGCTGCTAATGGAGACAGATTGCAGTTTACTGGCCACATAGGAGCAAGTCACAAATTCCTTCTAATCTGTTCCTGACAGCTCGTTCCATGGAATGACAGTCCTGTATAAACTGCTAGACACACACATATATGGATTTTCACAGCTAGACCAACACACGCCCCATGATTGGGATTTAGGGGTCACAAAGTACCAGGAATGCGACAGTCAGAGAGACATTTTCATGCTGGCCTTCTTATAATAACCGAACGCCAATCTTGTTAGCCACTCAACCTTTGTCTACGGGAGTTGCCTGGCGCTGGGGAATCTGGGTCTCAAGCATTCTCTCAAGCGAAATACTTAAGATGAAAGCACTGCCGACAGATTAAGAGAAAAACATATTTTTGCTTGAGGTTCTCCTCACAATATGCATTCACCTTGGTGCCGTAACGAAATCTATTTCTGCTATTATTCCAGGGAAGCAATTGTTGCTGGATTTAGGTGGAAATTTTTATGTGTCTTAAGCCCCTTCAGGACCCTGTAATTTTCAGTTTTTTTTTTTTTTTACTCCTGGCCTTCCCGGAGCCATAACTTTTTTTATTTTTAGATTCATATAGGTGTATCAGGGATTGTTTTTTGTGGGACAAGTTGTACTCTCTAATGGCACCGTTTACTATTACAAACAATGTAGTTGGAAGCTGGAAAAAAACTCTAAATGAGGTGGGAATGGGGAAAAAAACTTTTTTTAAAGGATTTTGTTTTTACGGTGTTACCTATGCGGTAAAACTGACCCATTCCCTATAGTTTTTCTTGTAGTCTTGTTTTAACACTGAAAAGATAAAAACTTTGGAAAAAATGTATTTTTTCTTTTCATAGCCATATTCTGACCCCTGTAACTTTTTTTTTAGAGTTATGTCTAAGGAGTTGTGTGGGGGCTCAGTTTTTGTCAGATGGTCTGTAGTTTCTCTTGACTTTTGGATCACTTTTTATTCAATTTGTTTTGGGAAGATAAAGTAACAAAAAGTGGAAGCAGCTATGCATATGATGTGTATTTTTTGAATGTTTATTTTTTTTTTATTCTGGGGAAGGGGGGTGATTTTAATTGATTAATTGATTTTAATTTTATATTTTTTAAAACTTTTTAAACTTTTTTCTACTAGTCCCAAAAGGACCTAACAACATGCAATAATCAGATTGCGAATGATTTAGCAATGAGAATTAGATCCCTGCCAACTGCATTGGAATATACCTTCATGGCCAAAAGTTTTGAGAATGACACAAATATTATATTTTCACATGATCTGCTGCCCTCTGGTTTTTATGTGTGTTTGTCAGATGTTTTTATCACATACAGAAATATAATTGCAATCATATTATGAGTAACAAAAGCTTATATTGACAGTTAGAATGAGTTATGCAAGTCAATATTTGCAGTGTTGACCCTTCTTCTTCAGGACCTCTGCAATTCTCCCTGGCATGCTCTCAATCCACTTCTGGACCAAATCCTGACTGATAGCAGTCCATTCTTGCACAATCAATGCTTGCATTTTGTCAGAATTTGTAGGTTTTTTTTTGTCCACCCGTCTCTTGATGATTGACCACAAGTTCTCAATGGGATTAAGATCTGGGGAGTTTCCAGGCCATGGACCCAAAATCTCTATGTTTTGTTCCCTGAGCCATTTAGTTATCACCTTTGCTTTATGGCAAGGTGCTCCATCATGCTGGAAAAGGCATTGTTGATCGCCAAACTGCTCTTGGACGGTTGGGAGAAGTTGCTCTCGGAGGACATTCTGGTACCATTCTTTATTCATGGCTGTGTTTTTAGGCAAGACTGTGAGAGCCGATTCCCTTGGCTGAGAAGCAACCCCACACATGAATGGTTTTAGGATGCATTACATTTGGCATGAGACAAGACTGGTGGTAGCGCTCACCTCGTCTTCTCCGAATAAGCTGTTTTCCAGATGTCCCAAACAATCGAAAAGGGGATTCATCAGAGAAAATGACTTTACCCCAGTCCTCAGCAGTCCACTCCCTGTACCTTTTGCAGAATATCAGTCTCTCCCTGATGCTTTTTCTGGAGAGAAGTGGCTTCTTTGCTGCCCTCCTTGAGACCAGGCCTTGCTCCAAGAGTCTCCACCTCACAGTGCGTGCAGATGCACTCACACCTGCCTGCTGCCATTCCTGAGCAAGCTCTGCACTGCTGGTAGCCCGATCCCGCAGCTGAAACACTTTTAAGAGACGGTCCTGGTGCTTGCTGGTCTTTCTTGGGCGCCCTGGAGCCTTTTTGGCAACAATCTCCTTGAAGTTCTTGATGATGCGATAGATTGTTGACTGAGGTGCAATCTTTCTAGCTGCAATACTCTTCCCTGTTAGGCCATTTTTGTGTAGTGCAATGATGACTGGATGTGTTTCTTTAGAGATAACCATGGTTAACAGAAGAGAAACAATGATGCCAAGCACCAGCCTCCTTTTAAAGTGTCCAATGGTGTCATTCTTACTTAATCATGACAGATTGATCTCCAGCCCTTTCCTCATCAACACCCACACCTGTGTTAATGGAGAAATCACTGAAACGATGTTAGCTGGTCCTTTTAAGGCAGGGCTGCAATGATGTTGAAATGTGTTTTGGGGGATAAAGTTCATTTTCTAGGCAAATATTGACTTTGCAAGTAATTGCTATTAAGCTGATCACTCTTTATAACATTCTGGAGTATATGCAAATTGCCATTATAAAAACTGAAGCAGTAGACTTTGTAAAAATTAATATTTGTATCATTCTCAAAACTTTTGGCCATGACTGTACCTGTGAAAGGCATCAAAGCCTCCAGCAGGCTCTGGCCTTTCACAAGGAATTTCAGGCCCAGAAGCACAACGCTTCCAGGTTTTGCATTGTCAGATGCTGTGGTCACATTTGATCATAGCATTTGAGAGATTACATGCATGCAATCGGTGTTATTGCTGATCATACACACTAGCCCCAGGTGTCTGCTGTATGAAACAGCAGAAACCCGGTGGCTGTGGCACCTGCTGCTCTTGCAAGTGGGTGCCCTTTTTCAAAGACCAAACTTCCACCGTACATGTATTGAGGTTGTCTCATGAAGTAGACCAAGCAATCAGCTGATATCTTGGACCCCTGCGATTTCGTACAAAAGCTAGCACATATGTAGTATTACCTACTGACCAGAGTGGAATGTGCTTTTTGTTTTGGCTCTTTGAGAAGGGCTCCAAGCACCCTCCAAATGACCTAAAAAGGCATATGGACAAGGGTTGTCCTGATTAGTTAAATGGACTTTCAGCTTTAAATGACTTTATGTATTTGCTTTCACTGGGTATCTGTCATGATTGATTACATACAGTTGTTAAAAAAAAGGATGAAACCCTTTGTGGTCTGCTTGTTACGAAGTCAGAATTCTAGATCTTCCCTATCTAACTAAGCTAACAATGCACAGTTCAGGTCTTTTATGGATCATATTCAATAAACATCCATGATGGCAAAAGGGACAAAAAGTAATTGATCCCTTGAATTTATTAATCTGTAGATCTGCCTTTAGCAGCAATCACCTGTACCAAATGTTTCCTACAGCAGTGCATGAGAAGTACACAATGTTGAGGAGGAATTTAGGACCATTCCTCCCCGTAAATGTAGTCCAAACACAGAGTGCATTCGACCTAAAAAGTTCAATTTTCTTTCTCATCTGTGCATAGAACATTTCTCCCAGAAGCACTGTGGATCATCCACATGATCAGAGGGCTTTGCAGTTTGTAGACACTTCTGTAGGTCTTTTGCCATTATCCTTGGGGTTTCTTTTTTGCCTTTTGCAGTCCTGAATTTGCTGTGTCTGTAGATATTTTGTAGATGACTATAGACTGATGTAGAACCATGTCTTTTGCAGCCTTAATGAGTCTCTATAATATATATTCTGAGGTCTTCTAAAAGTTGCATTGCTCACATAAGAAAATGTTTTCTTGAGAAGAACAGATTTGTCAGTAACCAGGCTTTGTGCGCCTTTATTGAAACACCTTTTGCCAACTAGCTCTTGGAGAAGTCATTAATATACAGGTTCACTTACCTTTTCTCCCCACATTATGGATGTTCATTGAATGTGCTCAATAAAAGACATGACCGGTACAACTATTTGCATGTTATTAGTTTCATTAGATTATGTTGGTCTTTAATTTTGACTTAGATAACAATCAGACGATATTCACTTAATATTCAATTTAAATCCAGGTCATTCCAAAGAGTTCACTTACTTATTCATGCAACTGTGACAAATTTCTTTCTAATTTTCAAATATCCTATTGGGGCATTCTGAGCATGAGCACAGTTCCGTATTGGAGACCCTCACCAATTAGCTGAAGGCAGGCGAGAAAGAAGCATCTCTACTGGGGAGAAATTGAACTTTTGCTGAGGGGTTGAAATTGCAGATGTTTGTGGGTGACGCTAGGGAGGCTTCTCGCCATTGCGGCCTGCTATTGGCTGCCTCCTTTGTCGCTATATGTTTCAATCTGTGTGACGGGGAGATGCAGCGTCGGCCATGCAGGGATCATGAGTGATGTGAGTGCCGAGGAGCAGGTAA
The DNA here is from genome assembly GCA_900303285.1 of Rhinella marina. Taxonomy (NCBI): domain Eukaryota; kingdom Metazoa; phylum Chordata; class Amphibia; order Anura; family Bufonidae; genus Rhinella; species Rhinella marina. The sequence goes on along the minus strand of ONZH01030831.1, from coordinate 10,690 downwards.
GTGTAATCTATATGAGGGGCCCTAGCATTGGAGGTCTTGTTTTAAACATTGGCTAAAGGCGGTTGTCCTGCCATATATATTGATGACCTATCATCAGGATAGGCCATCAATATCTGATGGGCGGGGTTCCGACACCTGGCACTCCCTGACGATCAGCTGTGGATGAGGAGGCAGCATTCCATGCTCATTACACTGCACTTCCTCTTGGAAGGACAAGTCCTTTTAATTATACTATGCCATCACTCCACAGGAGACAACGTGTAGTGTAATGAACAGGAAGCAGCGCTCACATTGAGTGTCAACTCCTCTTCAAACAGCTGATCAGAACGGATGCCAGGTGTCAGACCCCCACCGATTAGATATTGGTAACCTATCTTGATGATAGGTCATCAATATATATGGCAGGACAACCCCTTTAATTCAACTGTAAAAACTGCATTTCATGTGACTAGTGCTGGTGTGGTTCACCTGTTGATTGTCTTCAGTAAAGTACCTTGAAACCCGATCTTGTGTACTGCACCACACTACAATTTACCCCATCATTTTCGCTGCACAATCTCAGGAAGGGGAGGACAACCACTGTGACTACTACAACTCCCATCTGCAATACCACTCCTATCCTCTCCACTTCCATAGCTCACTGCAGCTGAGCTGCCATATCAAGAAAGAACTAAATGTCCTGATGATACTGTATCAGGGGCAGATTGGCCATAGACCTTACAAGGAAATTTCCTGATGGGCCGATGCCCATGAGGCCACCCAAGTCCTCTTTTCTGCCACTGGCCAGGAACATAATGAGCTCTCTGTGGCCCACATCTAACCTCCTAAGCCACTTGCTTCATATCTTAATCAGAGACAACTGGCAGAGGGCAGAAAATGGCATCCAATGATGGCCACAACAGAAGGACAGCTTTCAGGACACTTTTAGGTTTTTCTTCCAGGGCCACTTTAAGTTCCCAGTTCATCCCTGTACTGTATCTACTCTAGGGCTATTGCAGATGAATGCCCTCAATAACGGAAGACAAGGCTGGAAGCTTCATCAGAAACAGCACATCTCGAAACAGAAGGTGGTTGTTATGCCGAAAAAGACAAAGAAATTGCACACTGTCAAAATAATTATTTTTCCTCAGTTGTTACCTTAATGTCAGTTCCAAGAGGTCACTCGAGCTGGAAGAAAAACTCTTCACCTCTGTTCTCTCTCTCTCTTGAAAAGTTCAAATTAAAAGCAGATAAACCGGTGGGCCTCAAGTGTTAATTGTGTACCAAAGGAAGAGTGGTCTTAGTGTCCATAGCAGCCAAGTTTGAAGAAGTTTCTTGAGAAGTTTAAAGCTGAAATTCACTGGTTGCTATTCTCAATAATGCTAATTCTCATGGAGACATAAGATACTTTTAAGTAAAGAAAAAAAATTAAGGCGGTTTAAAGGGGAAGTAGAATATTGACCTATGCTCAGGATAGGTGATCAATGTCGGATCTGTGGGGGTTCAACCTCTGGCACCCCCGACAATCAGCTGTTTGAAAGGACCACAGCCTCCTCACAGCAAACCAAACACAGAGCCGTACATTATTGAGTGGCTGTGCTTGGTACTGCAGCCCAGGCCCATTTACTTGAATGGAACAGAGCTGCAAATAGGTCATGTGACCAACGAAAGTGACATCACTGGCCTAGCAAGAGGTGGTCGCTGGAGCGCTGCAGATGATTGCTGGGAGTGCTGGGAGTCACACCCCCACCGATCAGATATTCATTATCCATCCTGAGGATAGGCCATCAATGTTGAACTCCTGGGAGAACCTTTCAGGTTTAATGTAGAACCCATCTGACAAGGGCTTCATATAATACTATCCCTTAAAGGGAGTGTTTGGTTTAGAAAACCCATTTTCATGCCCCCTTTAAGGGAATTCTTTATGTGCTCTAAAAGAATACCCTTCTTATGAAAATCTGTTTCCTAAGGAAAGGGGGGACCTTTTATTCTTTATGCCACTGAGGGCTTCCGTGCAGTGGAGGGGGGGGGAGGGGGCTAGCCCCTTGGTACACCTCGGTTCTTCAGCTTTCCAGTGCTCACCACGTCCATCAGTGCATTAAAGCCTTCAGTGGCATAAGGAATGAAAGTTTTTGTTCTCTGGGACACCACAGTCAATTTTCACAAGACAGGTTTCCTTTTGAGCAGCAGTGTCAACCATATCAGGCAATACAACTGCTTTTTCCGGGTTGATCCTGCTGATAAGTGCTCATTTTTGGATTCTCAACTGTGAAATCACTGGAAATCTGGACCTCATACTAGATGAACTGAGGATAGCTATGACATCTTTGACTATTTAGGATTCTTGTCCTTCTCTTACCTCTTACCTAACTGCAACAATATTATAGTAGCTTTACTGACTGAATTTCCCTTGTGATGTCACAGCAGCTCTACTGACAGGAACTTAGTTGTGATGTCACTGTAACTCTACTGACAGGAACATAGTTGTGATGTCACTGTAACTCTACTGACAGGAACATAGTTGTGATGTCACTGTAACTCTACTGACAGGAACATAGTTGTGATGTCACTGTAACTCTACTGACAGGAACATAGTTGTGATGTCACTGTAACTCTACTGACAGGTACATATTTGTGATGTCACAGCAACTCTATTGACAGGAACATAGTTGTAATGTCACAGCAACTGTACTGAGAGGAACATAGTTGTCATATCACTGGAACTCTACTGACAGGAACATATTTTTGATGTCACAGCAACTCTACTGAAACATAAATGTGATGTCAACACAACTCTACTGATGGGAACATAGTTGTGATCTCACAGCAACTCTACTGACAAGAACATTGTTGTCATATCACTGAAACTGTACTGACAGGAACATACTGGAGTTGTAATGTCACTTGCCTGAAACACAGGGGCAAACACTAACAGTGGACACCTGTGCAAGCACCATATGTAGACTGCTGATTTGACGACAGTTTTGCTAGCCACAGACCACCTCATTCGTGGCTTTTCAGAAAATATGTCAGAGCTATACCAGTCCACGAGTAATTGTGAAGTGTTGGTAGATAGGATAATAGCCCCTTACATGTGGCTTAATAGTAGAAACAACTGTTACTTTTTTTTTCAAGGTAGCAGTGCTCCCCCCCGCCTGCGGAGCCCCTGGGCAAACGCATATGTTTTAAATAGGGAAATATTACCCTACCCTATCCCAGATGTTTATGTAACAAAGGTTTGATTTTCAACTTCCATTAAAGCAACCCTCTGGTTCAAGAAAAGATTTACTGAGGAGCAAACAGAACACTTACCTGGTGACCTTTCCATCTGCAGATCTATCGATTCCCGGGCTCCTCTTCTGACCTCCTCATTGGCCGCACCGCTTCTCAGACTACCCGATGCCTACCGGTAGTTCAAGATACCGCTTGCTCTGGGATTGGCCAGCACTGCTCACATGGGCAGTGCTGACCAATCTAAGGGCAGGGATGGACAGGCAAGAAGTCTGAAAAGGTAATCAGGTAGTCTGAAAAGTGGTGTGGCCATCTTGGATGACAGAAGAGGAACCCAGGAATCAATGGATCTGCAGAGGATAAGATGTAAAGGACCTCAACCAGGTAACTGTTCTGTTCATTAGCGAGTTAATATGATTTTTGCCCTGAACCGGAGAGTCACTTTAACATGTTTACAAAGCACATGATAAGTAGTTTTTGAATCCTCTGTTATCAGGGCCGGACTGGGACTGAAATTCAGCCCTGGCATTTTGAAATCAAAGAGGCCCACTGGTGTATGGATTATACTGTATATTATACAGCATGGTGTATGGATTATACAGCATGGTGTACGGATTATACTGTATATTATACAGCATGGTGTACAGATTATACTGTATATTATACAGCATGGTGTATGGATTATACAGCATAGTGTACGGATTATACTGTATATTATACAGCATGGTGTATGGATTATACAGCATGGTGTACGGATTATACTGTATATTATACAGCATGGTGTACAGATTATACTGTATATTATACAGCATGGTGTACTGATTATACTGTATATTATACAGCATGGTGTACGAATAATATTTTATATTATACAGCATGGTGTATGGACTATACTGTATATTATACAGTATGGTGTACGGATTATACTGATACAGCATGGTGTACGGATTATACTGTATATTGTACGACAGTGTATGGATTATACTGTATATTATACAGAATGGTGCACGGATTATACTGTATATTATACAGCATGGTGTACAGATTATACTGTATATTATACAGCATGGTGTACAGATTATACTGTATATTATACAGCCTGGTGTACTGATTATACTGTATATTATATAGCATGGTGTATGAATTATACTGTATATTATACAGCATGCTATACGGATAATATTTTATATTATACAGCATGGTGTATGGACTATACTGTATATTATACAGAATGTTGCACGGATTATACTGTATATTATAAAGCATGGTGTATGGATTATACTGTATATTATACCGCATGATGCACGGATTATACTGTATATTATACAGCATGGTGTACGGATTATACTCTACATTGTATAGCATGGTACAGGGGTTATAATTATAGATGAGCGAGCATGCTCGTCCGAGCTTGGTACTCGTTCGAGTATTAGGGTACTTGTAAGTGCTCGCTGCTCGGACGAGTATCTCGCCATGCTCGAGGAAATGGCATCTCCCGCATTTTTAATTTTTGGCGCCTATAACTCAGCCAGTCACTAGCCAGGAGACTCTGCGGTACACCCAGCATCACGTGGGGCCCTTACATGTCGATAGCAGGGGTTGGCTGGCCTGATCAGGTGACCCTGGAATATACTAGTGACTGTCCGCGGTGCTCGGCTCAGATGCTGTCTGGATGTCGTTAGGGACAGATCTGCAGCATTTCAGGGAGAGTGTTAGGGCCTGGATTTAGTTCTCTGTTAGGCAGGAGTGATCTCAAAAGAACCCAACAGCCCTTCTAAGGGCTACAAGACACTTTTTTTTGTCTCCTGGCTGGGCTGGCTGGCACTAGTAGTGCAGCTATCGCCATATATAACAAACTTTGTTTTTTTGTTGTTTTATCTCAGTGATACAAATCCATTTCATACAGCTATGTGGAACTATTCTGTGTGTCACAGTTCAGCTGTCCAGTCACCACAAACCACAATCCGTATTTTCTATCCAGGTGACCCATACTGTACGTCACGTAATCCAATACGGTCATTTGCTCTCACTGATACAGCTACATTAGAAAAATCTGAGTGCGACATTTTTCTGGGTTGCAGTGAAAATAGCCACAGTCAGCAGGGGCTGAGTTTGCTCTCTGATATATTCTGCACGTTACGTTAAAAAAAAAAAAAAAAAGTGTTTTTTTTGTTGTTTTATCTCAGTGATACAAATCCATTTCATACAGTTGTGTGGAACCATTCTGTGTGTCACAGTTCAGCTGTCCACTCAACACAATCCGTATTTTCTGTCCAGGTGAGCCATTCTGTACGTCACGTAATTAAAAAAGGTTTTTTGCTCTCACTGATACAGCTACATTAGAAAAATCTGAGTGCAACATTTGTCTGGGTTGCACTTAAGCAGACCAAGTCTGCCTAATCTAATAGTTTCAGTGTAATTGCTCCATACTGCACGGTACATAATAAATTACGTAATTTTGCTCTAACTTATTCAGCTATATACAAACCACAATCCGTATTTTCTGTCCAGGTGAGCCATTCTGTACGTCACGTAATTAAAAAAGGTCTTTTGCTCTCACTGATACAGCTACATTAGAAAAATCTGAGTGCGACATTTTTCTGGGTTGCACTTAAGCAGACCAAGTCTGCCTAATCTACTAGTTTCAGTGTAATTGCTCCATACTGCACGGTACGTAATAAAATACGTAATTTTGCTCTAACTTATCCACCTATATATTAACTTGTTCAGAATGAACAAGTTTGTGGGTTTCAGTACAGCAGGCCCATTTTTTTTTTTTTTTTGGTATATATAATAAACTTATATACAGAAAATGTTGAACCCCAGGGCTAAGGGTCGAGGACGAGGGCGTGGGCATTCAATTACTGCAGGGGGCAGAGGCCGTGGTCCTGGGCAGGGTGAGACAGTACCTGTTGATGAGGGAGCAGGGGAACGCTGCACAGTTACACTCCCTAGCTTCATGTCTCAACTTACAGGGACACGAGGTAGAGGACTGTTGAAACCACAACAGTGTGAACAGGTGATGTCGTGGATTGCGGACAATGCTTCAAGTAATTTGTCCACCAGTCAGTCTTCCATGCAGTCCACCCACGTTACCCAAGGGAGCACTCCTCTGGCTCCTCCACCTCAACCTCCTTCCCCCCAGTCTGCCCCCTCCCAGAAAAATTTGGAATGCGATCCGGCATACTCTCAGGAACTGTTTTCTGGACCCTTCCCAGAGTCACAAACCACTTCTCAGGTTGCTGCTGACCTCTTTCCCGATGCCCAAGTTTTCCAACTGGCGCAGTCTGAGGGTGATGACATTGTTGACTTAGTGGAAGAAGTGTATAAAGAGGTGTCAGACGATGAGGAGACACGATTGTCAGACAGGATCAGCAGGGGTGCCACCACTACTAGCCTAACCACCACCAGCATGCGCAGGCATATGAGTGCTAAACACCCCACTCAATGGAACCAAGCCCGTTCACCTCCTGCGGGTCCCACCACTGCTCCTTCCCCTGTGTCACTCGCTGCCTCTGCTAGTCAACCCCCTGCCCAGGACCCCGGAACAAGCGCCTCCCGCCGGAAAACCACACCTTTGCCTCCACGATCCTCCACAGCGTCCACCAATGTGTCCCTGCGCAGTGTTCAGCTGTCTTTACAGCTTACGCTGGAGCGTAAGAGAAAATACAGTTACACCCACCCACATGCTCAAGCCCTCAACGTCCACATCTCCAAATTTCGGAGATGCTGCCCTATAGGCTGATAGAGACTGAGACCTTTCGCAACCTCATGGCGGTGGCTGCCCCTCGTGATTCGGTCCCCAGCCGCCACTATTTTTCCCGATGTGCCGTCCCAGCCCTACACCAGCATGTGTCAGAGAACATCATCCGTGCCCTGACCAACGCTGTTTCTGAGAAGGTCCACCTAACCACGGACACGTGGACAAGTGCTGCCAGGCAGGGACACTATATATCACTGACGGCACATTGGGTTAACTTGGTGGAGGCTGGGACCGAGAATGACCCTGGGGCCGCTCATGTGCTGCCCACAGCGAGGATTGCGGGGCCTACCTCGGTCACGGTCTCTCAGACGTACTATGCCTCCTCCTCCGACCCCTCCTCCTCCTCCACCTCCTCCTCTGAATTACCATCCGTGGGCACGGCGCCTTCAGTCGGTAGCTCTAGGCGCAGCAGCAGTGCCGTGGCTAAGCGCCAGCAGGCGGTGCTCAAACTGCTGAGCTTAGGTGACAAAAGGCTCAGTGGCTGGCACCACTGAACCTCAAGCCAGGCATGGTTGTGTGTGACAACGGGCGTAACCTGGTGGCGGCTCTGCAACTCGGGACTGACACATGTGCCATGCCTGGCCCACGTGTTCAATCTCATAGTTCAGCGGTTCCTCAAGACATACCCCAATCTGTCTGATTTGCTCACCAAGGTGCGCCGCATCTGTGCGCATTTCCGCAAGTCGACCACAGATGCTGCCACTCTCAGGGCAGCGCAGCGCCGCCTACAACTTCCCGCTCACCGACTGTTGTGCGACGTGTCCACAAGATGGAATTCGACATTAAACATGTTATCCAGAGTTTACCAGCAGTGCAGAGCGATTGTAGACTGCCAGATGTCAACTTCCACCAGAACTGGTAGTCAGGTCAGTCAGCTTCCTCAAGTCTACAATGAGGAGTGGACGTGGATGTCTGATATCTGCCAGGTGTTGACCAACTTTGAGGAGTCAACACAGATGGTCAGCGGCGATGCCGCCATTATCAGCCTCACCATCCCGCTGCTTTGCCTGTTGAAAAACTCACTGCTCAGCATGAAGTCGGAAGCTTTGTGCTTGTCACAAGAGACGGTGGAGGAAGATTCGTCGCTTGATAGCCAGAGCACCCTCCGGTCTGTTTCTCAGCGCGTATCGGAGGAGGGGGATGAGGATGAGGAGGAAGAGGAGGATAATGTCGGCGAGACAGAAGAGGGTACCAGTGCTCAGTCCTTCTTAACTCTTGAGCGTTTATAGGCTGAAGAGGAGGAGGAGGAGGAAATGGAGAGTCAGGCCAGTGAGGAGAGGGAATTCTTACGTGTTGGGACTCTGGCGCACATGGCAGACTTCATATTAGGCTGCCTATACCGTGACCCTCGCGTTAGAAGCATTTTTTCAAACACCGATTACTGGGTGTTCACTCTCGTGGACCCACGGTACAAGCAGAACCTTTCCACTCTCATCCCTGTAGAGGAAAGGAGTATGAGAGTGAATCAATATCAACAGGCCCTGGTGCACAAGCTGAAACAATCCTTCCCATCTGACGCCGCTAGCGGCAGAGGGCATGGTTCTGTGGGCCAAGTAGCGAGGAGAGGAGGCGAGCAGGCAGCTTGTCCAGCACTGGCAGGGGAACGCTCTCCAAGGCCTTTGCCAGTTTTATGTCACCCCAGCAAGACGCTGTCACCTGTCCCCAGTCTAGGCAGAGTAGGGGTGAGCTTTACAGAAAGATGGTGAGGGGGGGGGGCGTGGCCGGATGCCGATCAGTGTGGACGCCTGAAGTTGAGCTCCATAGTCCCAGGCTCCATTCTAGCTGAATTTGCGGACACTCACCGACCTGATGGGCAAGAGACGGATCCCCAAGACGTCCAGACCTCCTCCTGATGTGGAGGGGACACAGCCGACGGGTCCGCTGGATTTCTTCCTCCAAAAACCTCCGCCGGAGCTATCCAAGATGGCGGAGACTCAGGAGCCCGTGCAGCGGGAGGCTCCTCCTCCCCTGTCTCCTCAGCAAGCGCGGGCTGGAAGCCCGCTTCAGGAGAGCTCTGCTGCTGTTTCTCCCCCTTGGAGGGCTGTTGAGAGGACTCCTCGCCAGGACCAACTGGGAAACAGTGCTTCCAGGTACATGTGGCAGTTCCGGGCTGGGAGGAGAAGTGCCTGCTGTGCTTACCATGCCGGTGGGGGCCTCTGGGGAAGGGGGGTTAACTGAAGAAGACTTCCCTCCATTATTGCCCTCCATGAGCTCACACCCAGGGCCCCAAGTAAGGGTAGCTAACACACCTGCAGCTGTGGGCACCCTGACACCCTGCTCCAGCCTTGAACCCTCCATGGCTGACCACCACCCCCCTCCCTCCCCCCCCAGGGATCATCATCAGCCTCCAGCACAGCCACCAGACGCCTACCGAGCCTTCCCCAGGCAGAGAGGACACCTGCCTCACCCTCTCACCCTCTTCCTGGGGACTCCCCTACTAGCCTCCTGGGAGAGGACACCCCGCGACTTCTACGGTCCAGAACGCCGTCGCAAAGTGGCTCATTCTCATCTTCAAAATCTGAAGCGTCTAGGCCCCAGATGGACCCTCCCCACAATTGGTGGTCCTATATGCAACAACTTCCTACAAAGCAGGATTTCCGTGCCCTTATATCAGAAGTTAAAGACGCCTTTAAAGAAGAAATCTCTGCTATACGTCAAGATGTACAATCTGTGGGTCAGAGGGTGCATCAGCTTGAGGACAATCATAATGCTTCTCGCACTGTCATACGCTCCCTCCAGAAACAATCTTCGGCGCACTCTGCGCAGCTGCGTGAGCTTCATAATCATGTAGAAGACCTGGACAATAGAGGCCGACGTCACAATATTCGAGTCCGAGGAGTCCCAGAAGCCCAGGGAGAGGAGGATGTTCGAGCTATACTCCTCACCATCTTCAATTCGGTCCTAGAGAGATCGCCTTCACATCCCATTTTGATGGACCGGGCTCATCGTGCACTTAGGCCGAGGTCGCAGCAGGGTCCCCTGAGAGACATTATCTGTTACGTCAATGACTTTGCACTCAAGGAGGAAATCATGATGCGAGCCCATAAACGTCAACACATGGAGTACAATGGATCTGGAGTCTCTCTGTTTCAAGATCTGTCCTGGATCACGCTCCAAAAGCGCAGGGCATTAAAACCTCTACTGGAGCTCCTCAGGCAGAGCGCTATTCCCTATCGCTGGGGCTTCCCCTTCAGTCTGACAGCGCGGAAGAATGGCTCGATTGTGTCTCTTAAAAATACCGGAGGACTTGTCGGACTTCTGCACCAGACTGGCCTGTCCCCACCGTCCTTGCCGGATTGGGACATTACTTCTATCTTGCCACCTATCCCGGCGACTTGGACCACCGTGGGACCCGAAAGAAGAAGAGCCGAGTTGTTCCTCCAGAGGCAGAGGCCGGATCTTCAGGATGAGGGACTTCATGGACGGGACCGTAATTATGGGCCTGTTTTGCACTTCTTCTTTTGCTCTGTCTTAGCCCCCTCTTAGGGGATTTGCAGTATTACTCTTTCACTTTCTTCTTTTCCTCTGTCTCTATGACTCAGTAATGTTATGAGTTTCCAGAATACCACGCCTTCTCTCCCATGGAGTTCTGGGATGAGGGGCGGCAGATGGTTTTTCCCCCGCAGTCGAGTATTCGCTACTTCTCCCCACGGGAGTCTCGCGTGGCTGATCCTGTTTTTCTGGGCTCCATCCGGAACTCCAGTGACATGAAGGTTA
>ONZH01030830.1:0-29589 GCA_900303285.1 Rhinella marina | reverse complement strand
CCGGGTAGGGGATGTATTAGATATTGTACTTATTTTTATTTGGTTCTTCTTTTAATTGCCTCCTGCGATACACGGGAATCGAACCCGGGTCAACTGATGGGAAGCAGCTATGCTCACCACTTTACCACCAACAGCCACAGCAACTGATAAGAACAGATACTAAACTTCATGTCAGCCAACATTTCGACAATCGATAACCCGAAACGGGTCCGCCGTCGAGCCCGGCGTTCGGCCACCCTGAACATTTCACATACTCTGACCAAGTCTGACCCTGGGGCCGCTCATGTACTGCCCACTTGGAGGATGCTTCACCTCCTGCTACCTCAGTCTAACTCGGTCACTCTGTTGTCACCGCCATGCTGCGTCTTGCTAAATTTTTGGGTGGCTCACCTGCCACCTCATGTAACTTGGTCACTTGTTGGTGTCACCACCATGCTGTGTCAGGCTTATGCCTGCATCGTGTGGCTGGGGATAGGAGAGCAGTGCCAGCATGGGCATGGGTGATGGACCTTCATTGCACCTAGTTGGGTGCTTCCCTATATATTCCCACCATGCCAGCCATGGGTTGTACATTAACTAATAACAGGGAAAACAAATAAAATATTTTACAGAAGGGTCAACTACAGACACTCCTAAACAATTTTTTAGGAGGGTCAACTTCGGACACTCCAAAACAAATTTTTTGGAGGCTCACCTACAGACATTTGACTGCTACCTCAATCTAACTTGGTCACTTGTTGGTGTCACTACGCTGTCACCATGATGTGTCAGGCTTATGCCTGCATCTTGGGGAGGGGGATAGCACAGCAGTGCCAGCATGAGCAGTGGTGTCACCTGAAGGCGGTGATGGACCTTCGTTGCACCTAGTTGGGTGCTTCCCTACAAGTGATGGGTATTTTCCTCGCCTTTCTTGGTCTCTGTGAGCACAATTGCCATGAGGGTAACCACCAGGCTGTTGCCTGAGAATTTGGGGTAATGGTGGGATTAGGCAGCCTCAGAGGCATCCATGCATGCTGCCCCTGCAGTTTCCTGTCCATTTCTGTGGTGTTTCCATCATTTTCTGAGGTTTCCAGGTTTTCACCCAGCCTTCCCTAGGCAGAGCCTTGGTCCCCTGCAAAAATGCTTGAGTCTCCCATTGACTTCAATGGGGTTCGTTATTCAAAACGAGCACCTGAGCATCGGGAAAAGTTCGACTCGAATAACGAGCACCCGAGCATTTTAGTGCTCGCTCATCTCTATTTATAACCTTGATGAAACATCTGGATGGTTAAATATCTTGACAATAATTTTTGATGAAATAAAGTGATCTTATCTTAAAGGATCAATGTTTTGCAATTTTCTTGCAAAAAATAAATATTCAATAGAGATGAGCGAATATGCTCATCCGAGCTTGATGCTCGTTCGAGCATTAGGGTATTCGCATATGCTTGCTATTTGGACGAGCATATAGCGATCCTCGAGGAAATGGCATCTTCCTCTTCCGGCATGTTAGGCGCCTTTTCTCAGCCAATCAACATGCAGGAGAGTCTTTGGTACCTCCTAGCATCACTTGGGGCCCTTACAGGTCGATAGGGATTGGCTGGACAGATCAGATGACCTGGGAATATAAGAATCTTGTCCCGCGCTGCTCACGTCAGACGCCGCCTGCATGAGATTAGGGATAGAGCTGCTGTCTGTCAGGGAGAGTGCTAGGGCCTCAATTTAGATGTTGGTTAGGCAGTAGTCATTCTCAAAGAACCCAACATCCCTTCTAAGGGCTACAATCACCTTTTTTTTTGGTCTCCTTCTGGCTGCTGGCTGGGACTTGTAGTGCAGCTACCGCCATCTTGGCTGCACACTGTACACAGTGACTAGTGGCAGAAGGGACAGCACGTGGTCCACACAGACCCAAAAGAAATTGCCCAAAGTCCTCACAGTACTCATTTTTGCTGCTGCTGCTGTACCTTGGCTTGCTGGGATCTGTAGTGGAGTCTAGGGAATACGTTTTTTTCTCTCATTTCTATACACTACAGTCCAGTGAACAATTATGTAGTGTACTGTACAGTAGCGTCAGTCTAGGGAATACGTTTTTCTCTCATTTCTATACACTACAGTCCAGTGAACAATTATGTAGTGTACTGTACAGTAGCGTCAGTCTAGGGAATACGTTTTTCTCTCATTTCTATACACTACAGTCCAGTGAACAATTATGTAGTGTACTGTACAGTAGCGTCAGTCTAGGGAATACTTTTTTTCTCTCATTTCTATACACTACAGTCCAGTGAACAATTATGTAGTGCACTGTACAGTAGCGTCAGTCTAGGGAATACATTTTTTGTATCATTTCTATACACTACAGTCCAGTGAACAATTATGTAGTGTGCTGTACAGTAAGGTCAGTCTAGGGAATACGTTTTTTTATATATCCTACAGTGCAGTGAAAAATTGAGTGGTTTGCGGTGCAATAGCCACCGTCTAAAGACTACATTTTTCCTCACAGTCATATATACTACAGTCTAGTGCTAAATTGTGTCGTGTGCTGCACACTAGCCGGAGTGTAGAAAATATACGTTTTTCCTCTCAGTTATATATTATACAGTGCAGTGCAAAATTCTGTCGTGTGCTGCACACTAGCCGGAGTGTAGAAAATATACGTTTTTCCTCTCAGTCATATATACTACAGTGCAGTGCAAAATTCTGTCGTGTGCTGCACACTAGCCGAAGTGTAGAAAATATACGTTTTTCCTTTCAGTTATATATCGTACAGTGCAGTGAAAAATTGAGTGGTTTGCGGTGCAATAGCCGCCGTCTAAAGACTACGTTTTTCCTCTCATATATACTACAGTGCAGTGTGAAATTTTGTCATGTGCTGCACACTAGCTGAAGTGTAGAAACTATCCGTTTTTCCTCTCAGTTATATATTATACATTGCAGTGCAAAATTATGTAGTGTGCTGCACACTAGCCGGAGTATAGAAAATATACGTTTTTTCTCTCAATTATCTCTTAATAATATAAAAATGAATTTCTGTCTGTTTGTCTGTCTGTCTGTCTGTCTGTTCTCTATGCGCGACCAAACTACTGGACCAATTTTCACCAAATTCGGCACACAGGTACATCAGGTGTCCGGGAAGGTTTTAGACCAGGTCTCATCTCTCTAGGACGTACCGTTCCCGAGATATTCCCAAAATATGATCTCCATTAGCCAACATTACAACTGGGAGCTTTGGTTTTAAACTCCAACTGCCATTCTCTGCAAAGCCACACAGGGAGGGCAGGTTTCCATAACAACCAGGTAATTATCAGCAGCTGAGGATCTCATCCATTTCTATTTACTGACACTGTTAAAGGTATTCCGGTTACCATAAATATAACTTATGTTTTTTTCTATTACTACAGTTCAGTAGTAATAAAAGATGTTTTCCTCCACTGCTGCCTATTGCGTGGGCTCATAAATAAGCATGGTATTGACCTTTAATTCAGGCCACCCTAAAAGAAGTACTTAAAACCCCCGCCCCAGGTCTCACTAAGCCACACCCCCAACTCTGTCAGGCCACACCCCCTTTCACTCCGCAGCCAACAGAGATTGAAAAAATAAAGGTAAAAATCAACTTCTGTCAGCTGCAGGGATGGGTGGGAGGTTGACTTTCTTTCTGCAACAACACACACAAACATTAAATAAAATAGATTAAATCCACCCATGCGAAGCGTCTTGCTAATCCACGCCCCCGACTCTGTCAGGTCACGCCCCCTCCCACTCCGCAGCCAACGGGAATTGAAAAAATGAAGGTAAAAATAAACTTCTGTTTGCTGCAGGGGTGGGAGGGTGAATTTCTCTCTGCAACGACACACAAAAATTTTAGATAAAATAGATGAATTATAGACTACAACTGTTCGAATCGTCTTGCTAAGTCACGCCCCCAACTCTGTCAGACCACGCCCCCTCTCACTCTGCAGCCATTCTGCAACAACACACAGAAACATTAAATGAAATAGATTAAATCACCTATGCGAAGCGCTTTGTTTAACCACGCCCCCAACTGTGTCAGGTCACGCCCCCTCCTACTCCGCAGCCAACAGGGATTGAAAAAATGAAGGGAAAAATAAACTTCTGTCAGCTGCAGGGGTGGGAGGGTGAATTTCTCTCTGCAATGACACACAAAATTTTAGATGAAATAGACTAATTTCAGACTACAACCGTTCGAAGCATCTTGATAATCCACACCCCCAACTCTGCCAGGCCATGCCCCCTCCCACTCCGTAGGCAGCGGGGATTGAAAAAAATCAGCTGCAGGGGTGGGAGGGTGAATTTCTCTCTGCAATGACACACAAAAATCGTAGATGAAATTGACTAATTTTAGACTACGACCATTCAGTACTAATAAAAGATGTTTTTTTTCCACTGCTACCCATTGCGGGTCCCCATAAATTACCATGTCATCGACCTGTAATTCATGCCACTCTGACCCCCGCCCCAGATCTCGCGAAACCACGCTCCGACTCTGTCAGGCCACGCCCCCTCCCACTCCGCAGCCAACGGGGATTGAAAAAATGAAGGTAAAAATCAACTTCTGTCAGCTGCAGGGGCGGGAGGGAAGTTGGATTTCTTTCTGCAACAACATACAGAAACATTAAATGAAATAGATTAAATATACCCGTGCAAAGCAATGTTTTCTTCCACTGTTACCCATGGCGTGTCCTCATAAATTACCATGGCATCGACCTGTAATTCTGGCCACCATCAAAAGAAGGACTTAAAACCCTGCCCTAGGTCTTTCAATGTCACGCCCCCGACTCAGTCAGGCCATGACCCCTCCCACTCCGCAGCCAATGGAGATTGAACAATTGAAGGTTAAAATCAACATCTGTCAGCTGCAGGGATGGGAGGGAGGATGACTTTCTCTCTGCAACGACACACAGAAACATTAAATGAAATAGATTAAATATACCCGCGCAAAGCAATGTTTTCTTCCACTGCTACCCATTGTGTTTCTTCAAATTACCATGGCATTAACCTATAATTCAGGCCACCCTGAAATGAAGGACTTAACCCCCCCCCGTGTCCCATTAAACCACACCCCTCCCACTCCGCAGCCAATAGGGATTGAAAAAATGAAGGTAAAAATCACCTCCTGTCAGCTGCATTGACTTTCTCTCTGCAACGACACACAGAAACATTAAATGAAATAGATGAAATATACCCAGGCGAAGCTGGGTCTTTCTGCTAGTATATTATACAGTGCAGTGAAAAATTCTGTCGTGTGCTGCACACTAGCCGGAATGTAGAGAATATATGTTTTGTCTCTAAGTTATATACTATACAGTGCAGTGAAAAATTATTTCGTGTGCTGCACACTTGCCGGAGTGCAGAAAATATACGTTTTTCCTCTCAGTTATATATTATACAGTGCAGTGAAAATTTCTGTCGTGTGCTGCACACAGTGGCGTAGCTACCGGGGGGGCAGGGGGGGCGACGGCTCCGGGCCCAGTGACTCAGGGGGGCCCAGAATCAGGCGAATACAAGTGAGCGCTTCCATTATGGAAGCGCTCACTTGTATTTAGGGACCCCCATCAGACCTCAGATCAGCCCACCCAGCCACATAGGATTAAAATAAAAAAACCTTACTTACCTGTTCTGCGCTGGGCTGCCCTCCGGTCCGCGCTCTGCTCTCTTCCCTGGTGGCGCGCACTATGACCTGACGCTGCACGCAGCGTCAGGTCATAGTGTGCGCGGGCCAGGGAAGAGAGCAGAGCGCGGACCGGAGGGCAGCCGCAGCGCAGAACAGGTAAGTAAGGTTTTTTATTTTAATCCTATGTGGCTGGGTGGGCTGATCTGAGGTCTGATGGGGGCACAATACGCTGATCTGAGGTCTGATGGGGGCACAATACGCTGATCTGAGGTCTGATGGGGGCACAATACGCTGATCTGAGGTCTGATGGGGGCACAATACGCTGATGTGAGGTCTGATGGGGGCACATTCTGATGATCTGAGGTCTGATGGGGGCACATTCTGATGATCTGAGGTCTGATGGGGGCAGGGGACTGTTAGTTTAGTGATGTAAAAACTGGGGACAGGTTTCCTTTAACATAGGAGTCCCGTTGTTTTTTAATCCTATTACTCCTATATTTTACTGCATTATATGGTAGTGTATTTAGAGTAGGGTAGGTAGAAAGTCTATTGTACTGTACTTAACAGCATAGATGATCTAGCAGTTTATACAGTCATCTTTCTAATACAATATTATAACCACAACTAGTAGTATGTGCCTGTGAAGTTGGAAACGTGCGTTTGGGAAGCCAAGTGGGGGGCCCACTCAAGTATGTTTCGCCCCCCCTGTGCTGAACCTCTAGCTACGCCTCTGGCTGCACACTAGCCGGAGTGTAGAAAATATACGTTTTTCCTCTCAGTCATATATACTACAGTACATTGCAAAATTCTGTCATGTGCTGCACACTACCCGGAGTGTAGAAAATATAAATTTTTCCTCTCAGTCATATATATTACAGTGCAGTGCAAAATTCTGTCGTGTGCTGCACACTAGCCGGAGTGTAGAAAATATATGTTTTTCCTCTCAATTATATATTATACAGTGCAGTGAAAAATTCTTTTGTGTGCTGCACACTACCCGGAGTGTAGAAAATATACGTTTTTCCTCTCAGTTATATATTATATAGTGCAGTGCAAAATTCTGTCGTGTGCTGCACACTAGCCGGAGCGTAGAAAATATACTTTTTTCCTCTCAGTTATATATCATACATTGCAGTGAAAAATTGAGTGGTTTGCGGTACAGTACCCGCCGTCTAAAGACTACATTTTTTCTCTCAGTTATATATCATACAGTGCAGTGAACCCAAGGGCTAAGGGTCGAGGGCGTGGGTGTTCAAGTAGTGTAGGGGGCAGAGGCCGTGGTCCTGGGCAGGGTGACACAGTACATGTTGATGAGGGAGCAGTGGAACGCCGCAGATTTTCGCTCCCTAGCTTCATCTCGCAACTTACTGGTTCAAGTTGTAGACCACTATTAAAAACCACAACAGTGCGAACAGGTGATGACGTGGATAGCGGACAATGCATCCAATAATTTATCCACCACCCAGTCTTCCACGCAGTCCGCCCACGCTAGCCAAGGGAGTAGACCTCTGGCTCCTGCAGCTCAACCTCCTTCCCCCCAGCCTGCCCCCCCACAGAAAGTATGGATACAGATCAAGAATACTCACAGGAACTCTTTTCAGGACCCTACCCAGAGACACAAACCACTGCTTAACACCAACCTGAGCAGTTGTTCTGTCCCGATGCCCAAAATTTAGAACTTTGACAGTCTGTGGGTGATGAGAGTGTGGACTTAGTGCAAGTAGTGCGTGAAGAGGTGTCGGATGATAATGATGATGATTATGATGAGACACGGTTGTCAGACAGTGACATTGTTGTCAGGGCAGTAAGTCCGAGGGGGGAGCAGAGTGAGGAATCGGAGGAAGAGCTGGTGGATGATGAGGTGACTAACCTGAGCCGGGTTTGTAATCCAACTCAAGACAGTGCTTCTGAGGGGGAGGCAAGTGCAGCACCAGAACAGGTTGGAAGAGGCAGTGGGCTGGCCAGAGGGAGAAGCAGGGCCAGAGCAGGTAGATCAGCATCTGTTTCACGGAGTCAAGCTCGCGTGCCGAGGCCTAGATGTTCGCAAGTCTGTAGGTTTTTTAAAGAAAGTGAGGATGACCGACGGACTGTGGTGTGCAACCTGTGCCACACCAGGATCAGCAGGGGAGCCACCACTACCAGCCTAACCAGTACCAGCAAGCGCAGGCATATGCTAAACACCCGACTCAGTGGAACCAAGGCCATGCACCTCCTGCGGGTCACACCACTGCCCCTTCCCCTATGTCACATGCTGGCTTGACGAGTCAACCCCCCGCCCAGGACCCCGGCACGAGCGCCTCCCGCTCTACAACCACCCCTTCACCTCCACGATCCTCCACAACCTACACCAATGTGTCCCAGCGCATCGTTCAGCTGTCTTTGCAGCAGACATTTGAGCGCAAGCACAAGTACAATTCCAGCCACCCACATGCACAAGCCCTAAACGTCCACATCTCCAAATTGTTGAGCCTGGAGATGCTGCCCTATAGACTGGTAGAGACTGAGGCTTTCCGCAACCTGATAGCGGTGGCTGTCCCTCGGTACTTGATCCCCAGCCGCCACTATTTTTCCCGATATGCCGTCCCAGCCCTATACCAGCACGTGTCAGAGAACATCATCCGTGCCCTGACCAACGCAGTTACTGAGAAGGTCCACCTAACCACGGACACGTGGACAAGTGCTGCCAGGCAGGGACACTATATCTCACTGACGGCACATTGGGTTAACTTGGTGGAGGCTGGGACCGAGTCTGACCCTGGTGCCGCTCATGTGCTGCCCACACAGAGGATTGCGGGGCCTGCCTCGGTTACAGTTTCTCAGGCTTATTATGCCTCTTCCTCCAACCTCTCCTCCACCTCGTCCTCCTCTCAATTACCATCCGTGAGCACGGCGCCTTCAGTCTGTAGCTCCAGGCGCAGCTGCACTGCCGTGGGTAAGCGCCAACAGGCGGTGCTGAAACTGCTGAGCTTAGGTGACAAGAGGCACACCACCCAAGAGCTGTTACAGGGTATCACGGCACAGACCGATCTTTGGCTGTCGCCGCTGAACCTCAAACCAGGAATGGTTGTGTGTGACAACGGGTGTAACCTCGTGGCGGCTCTGCATCTTGGCAGGCTCACACATGTGCCATTCCTGGCCCACGTGTTCAATCTTGTGGTTCAGCAGTTCCTCAAGACCTACCCCAATTTGTCTAATTTACTTACCTAGGTGCGACGCATCTGTGCGCATTTCCGTAAGTCAACCACAGATGCTGCCACCCTCAGGGCAGTGCAACGGCGCTTACAACTGCCAGCTCACCGACTGTTGTGCGACTTGCCCACACAATGGTATTCTACAATTCACATGTTAGCCAGGGTTTACCATCACCGCAGAGCCATTGTAGACTGCCAGATGACAACTTCCACGAGAACTGGTAGTCAGGTTAGTCAGCTTCCTCAAGTCTACAATGAGGAGTGGACATGGATATCTGATATCTGTCAGGTGTTAAGCCACTTTGATGAGTCAACGCAGATGATCAGCGGCGATGCCGCCATTATCAGCGTCACCATCCCGCTGCTTTGTCTGCTGAAAAACTCACTGCTCAGCATCAAGTCGGATGCTTTGCGCTTGTCACAGGAGATCTGTTTCTCAGCGCGTATTGGAGGAGGAGGATGAGGAGGAAGAGAAGGGAGAGGAGGAGACTGTTGGCGAGACTGAAGAGGGTACCTATGCTCATTCCTTCTTATCTGTTGAGCGTGTATGGGCTGAAGAAGAGGAGTTGGAGGAGGAGGAGGAGGAGGAAATGGAGAGTCAGCCTACTGAGGAAAGGGAATTCTTGCATGTTGGGACTCGCGCACATGGCTGACTTCATGTTAGGCTGCCTTTCCCGTGACCCTCGCGTTAGCAGCATTTTTGACAACACCGATTACTGGGTGTTCACCCTCCTGGACCCCCGGTACAAGCAGAACTTTTCAACTCTCATTCATGTAGAGGAGAGGAGTATGAGAGTGAATCAATATCAACAGGCCCTGGTGCACAAGCTGAAACTATACGTCCCATCTGACACCGCTATCGGCAGAGGACGTAGTTCTGCGGGCCAACTAGCGGGGAAGAGGAGGGGAGCAGGCAGCTTGTCAAGCACTGGCAGGGGAACACTCTCCAAGGCCTTTGCCAGTTTTATGGCACCCCAGCAAGACTATGTCACCCGTCTACAGTCTAGGCAGAGTAGGGAGGAGATGTACAGAAAGACGGTGAGGTTGTACCTAGCTGACCATACCAGTGTCCTGCGTGATCACTCTGCTCCATACAACTACTGGCTTGCAAAGCTGGACACGTGGCTCGAACTGGCGCTGTACGCCTTGGAGGTGCTGGCCTGCCCTGCCGCTAGCGTGTTGTCAGAGTGGGTTTTCAGTGCAGCTGGTGGCATCATCACTGATAAGCGTACACGCCTGTCAACAGACGGTGCTGACAGCCTGACTCTTATTAAAATGAATAAAGCCTGGATTTCACTGGAATTGAAATCTCCACCAGGGGAAAGCAGCTAAACATGAACATTGTTTATATATCAGATTCCTCTCCTCTCCTACTCCTTCTTTTTGTACACAAACGAGGGCCTACTGGCTCTGTTTTCAAACAATCTTTACAGAGGGCTACCTACAGACCCTCTCTCCAATCAATTTTTTATGAGTGTCAACTACAGACACTCAAAAACAATTTTTTAGGAGGGTCAACTACAGACACTCAAAAACAATGTTTTAGGAGGGTCAACTACAGACCCTCAAAAACAATATTTCAGGAGGGTCAACTACAGACACTCAAAACAACTTTTTAGGAGAGTCAACTTGATTCACTTTAAAACAATGTTTTGGGAGGCTCACCTATAGCCATTTGACTGCAATCTCAATCTGACCAAGGCATTGGTGGTGTCACCGCCATGCTGTGTCAGGGTTAATTTTTGGGTGGTTCACCTGCTACCTCAGTCTAACTTGGTCACTCTGGATTCACCGCCATGCTGTGTCAGGGTAAAATTTCATGTGCTTTACCTGCTACCTCAATCTAACTTGGTCACTCTTGGTTCACCGCCATGCTGTGTCAGGGTAAAATTTTATGTGCTTCACCTGCTACCTCAGTCTAACTTGGTCACTCTGGGTTCACCGCCATGCTGTGTAAGGGTAAAATTTTATGTGCTTCACCTGCTACCTCAGACTCACTTGGTCACTCTATTGTCACCGCCATGCTGTGTCAGGGTAAAATTTTATGTTCTTCACCTGCTACCTCAGTCTCACTTGGTCACTCTGTTGTCACCACCATGCTGTGTCAGTGTAAAATTTTATGTGCTTCACCTACTACCTGAGTGTAACTTGGTCACTCTGGGTTCACCGCCATGCTGTGTCAGTGTAAAATTTTATGTGCTTCACCTGCTACCTGAGTGTAACTTGGTCACTCTGGGTTCACCGCCAAGCTGTGTCAGGGTTAATTTTTGGGTGGTACACCTGCCACCTCAGTCTAACTTGGTCACTCTGGGTTCACTGCCATGCTGTGTCAGGGTAAAATTTCATGTGCTTCACCTGCTACCTCAGGGTAACTTGGTCACTCTGTTGTCACCGCCATGCTGTGTCAGGGAAAAATTTTATGTGCTTCACCTGCTACCTCAGTCTAACTTGGTCACTCTGTTGTCACCGCCATGTTGTGTCAGGGTAAATTTTTGGGTGGCTCACCTGCTACCTTATCTAACTTGGTCACTTGGTGGTGTCACCGCCATGCTGTGTCAGGCTAAATGTTTGGGTGGCTCACCTGCTACCTCATCTAACTTGGTCACTTGGTGGTGTCACCGCCATGCTGTGTCAGGCTAAATTTTTGGGTGGCTCACCTGATACCTCATCTAACTTGGTCACTCTGTTGTCACCGCCATGCTGTGTCAGGCTAAATTTTTGGGTGGCTCACCTGCTACCTCATCTAACTTGGTCACTTTGTTGTCACTGCCATTCTGTGTCAGGCTAAATTTTTGAGTGGCTCACCTGCTACCTCATCTAACTTGGTCACTCTGTTTTCACCCCCATGCTGTGTCAGGCTAAATTTTTGTGTGGCTCACCTGCTACCTCATCTAACTTGGTCACTCTGTTGTCACCTCCATGCTGTGTCAGGCTAAATTTTTGCCTGGTTCAGCTGCTATCTAAGTCTAACCAAGCCACTCCGGGGTTTACGGCCATGCTGTAAACTGCAATCTCAGTCTTAACAAGTCATCCTGGGGTTCACCCCTATGCTGTAAACTGCAATCTCAGTCAAACTATTTAATTTAGGGGTTCAGCACCAAGGTGTGCCAGACTACAATTTTAGCGGGTTCACCTGTAATCTCAGTCACAGACTGTCATTCAGGGGTGCACCACCATGCTTTTTTAAACCAATTGTTTCTGAGGGTCACCTCCAGGCTCTCACCCACGATTTTTTGGAGGCTCGCCACTACACTGTCACCCAAAATTGTCTTGAGGGTCACCGGAGTCCTCTCCCCCACAACTTCAAGGAGGGTTGCTACCAGGCCCTGGCACACAAACATTGTCTTGAGGGGCACTAAAAGGCTCTGCACCAACCCACGTGTGGAGACTAATGGGTGGGTGCAGTGTGCATCTTAGCCCGTCTGGAATTAAGAAAGCTGGGCACTGTTCTTGGAGGTCTTTGTGTCTGCTGTGGACAGGGTGGGTGTGGGGTGCGTGTTTGCCCGTCTGGGATGGGGAGAGCTGGACACTGTGCTGGGAGAACTTTGTGTACGCTGTGGACTACTGGGTGGGTGCAGGGAGGGAGACGTTTATGTCTGTGTCTTGGGGCAGGGGATAGGACAGCAGTGCCAGCATGGGCAATGGTGTCACCCACAGGCGGTGATGGACCTTTGTTGCACCTAGTTGGGTGCTTTCCTAACATGTGCCAGCGCATTTGCCTTGCCCATCTTGGTCTGGGTCAGCACAATTGTCTTGAGGGTCACCACCAGGCTGTTGCCCAGAATTTGGCGTAATGGTATGATTAGGCAGCCTCAGAGGCATCCATGCATGCTGTCCCTGCTGTTTCCTGTCCATTTCCGTGGTGTTTCCATCATTTTCTGAGGTTTCCAGGTTTTCACGCAACCTTCCCAGTGCAGAGCTTTGGTCCCCTGCAAAAAATGCACGAGTATCCCATTGACTTCAATGGGGTTCGTTATTCGAAACGAGCACCCGAGCATCGGGACAAATTTGACTCGAATACCGAGCACCCAAGCATTTTAGTGCTCGCTCATCTCTAATATTGACCCAAATTTATTACTAACATAAAATACAATGTGTCTCAAAAAATCTCACAATGTCTGGGATTGAATTGAATAGACAAACATCAGTTTTGCAAAAATAGACCTTATCAGGAAGGTAAATACTGGCCCTGTCTTGAAGGTGTTAACGGGCAGAGGTCAGTAATTCCTAGGCTATTTGTTTGTTCTTTGCCTTTGGAGAGCCATCTGTATCAGTTTCCCTTTACTATCCCAAGCTGTGCAGAATATACAGCTCATTAATCATAGTTCTCTTATCACAACCCTTAGCAATATGCAATAATGCTGGGAGGCTTAAAACTTTTACTTTTCATCATTACTTTTTAATCTCTTAATTCACTTACTTGACTATTTGCGATTCATTTAGTGGTTTGTAAACTCCCAAAGAGCATGTTCTCTTTCCTTCTTGACATCCATGCCTTCGTTATACATTACAAGATCTTCCAGCGCCTGTGTCAGGAAAATGTCCAAGGGTGTCAGCTTTTGAAGAAAATATGTTTTCAAATATACATGAACTTAGCTTCAATTCCCTGTTGAAAATAGTCAGAATATCTCCACTGTGTTTCTGAAACGAGAGCATAACCAAATTCTAAATGCTAATGTAGACTCGACATCTGTTTCTTTGTTGTACATTTTGATAATAAAATGTATGGCAGTGCATGCATTTCTGAAAACAGGGAAACTGCTTGTGGGATCGGATGAAAATCTGATGGCATCTAATGTTCTTTTTTTTATTTAGATAGAATGTGTTGAACGTATCTGCATGGTCTTGTTGATTGTGCCTTTCATGCTGACAGATCCCATGGATAAACAAGATGTGTTATTTGTTTAGCTTTACCTATTTTAAGCTACAGTGAATTCAAAATCAATAATTTGCTTGGCATGCATTTCAGTTGTCTTGTTGATTAGAACATATTTGTGCTATTATGTTCCTTAAGTTACTAAGATCTAAAATATCTTGAGTCCAAAACAGCAGCAAAAATGATATATACATATATGAGTATAGGATGATCACATTAACTTGATTTGTATTATGGTAATGTATTTTATTGCCTTATTGCTTGCCCCCCCTCATTGGATGTTTGCATCGGTGTGCAGGAAAAAACAGCAATGGCAGTGCGGGGACCAGGAGCGGCGCAGAGAGCGGGGAGAAGGGTAAGTATATTCCATGTGGGAATCTGATGCTATCCTACCCATCACTGAACGACAGCCAAGGGAGATGTAGAAACATGAGTACTAACTACCACATCCGTCAGGTCACTGCACCCACACATTGCGCCTGCGGTTCTTGTCACTGCAGTAGGATATATTAAGCATCAATTGAACAGTCAGTTCTTGAACTTAATGTAGGGGATTTATCAAGACTGGTATACACGCCAGTTTTGATCTTCCCAAAGCCTCTTAATAAATTAGGCAAATCTCTGCCCTACCATGTACCATAGACTGAAGTCTATACTAGTCTGGTTCTGGCGCAGACTTTTGCTATAACTTATGCCAATTCTGGTGTAACTTATAGTAAATCTGGAGGACGTTCAAAGCCCCACCCCTTCCGCTAATCCCAGCACCCATTTATCGCCACTTCAGAAAAATAGTGAGAAACCAAAAAGGTTGAAAATTATGCTGCACATATTACCTTCACCATAATTTGCGACTTTTAAATGTTATTTTTTATATGTCACAATAGTGACATAAAAAGCTTATAAAATGACCCTAAATCTGATGAAAGTAGGAAAAATGAGTAGTGTAAGCATTTGAGCAACTTTTACAAGAGCTAAAGTGTGATGACAAGATGACTGGTTCAGTACCTCTACAGTGATGTGTTCTAGCCTGCAGTAGTTGGTACCAAGTGCAAAAGATAAAATGACCAGATCATGGGTGCCCAAAGCTCAGTCTTGTAGAGCTACTGTATCATGTTTGCGATGTATGTTAAAAGAAGTTAATGCTGAAAGAAATAGAAAGGTGTCAGAACACAGTGCAAAGCAGGTTGATGCTACATGTAGTTCCCAGGTCCCAGGGCCAACGTTGACCTGTGTCAACTGCCAAAAGTACCTACAATGGCATATGAGCATCTGAACCATGGAGCAATGGGTAAATGAAACTTGGTCTGATTATTCTTATTTTCTCTTACTTCATTGAAAACGAAATGATAAAGTACATGGAAGATATATTACAGTGGTACTCAGGTTAAGTTGATGTTTTGGCACTTTACGATACATAAGTGGGATTTGGGCTCAAGTTTGGGCACTTAGTCTCTAAAAGATTTGCCATAACTGTTCTACGTAATGTACTGCAGGGAAACCTTGAGCCTTGGCATTCAATTGGATGTTACTTTGACACAAACTGCTTACCTAAACATTTTTACAAGCCCAAGAACACCTATTTCTTTCAGCAGAATAATGCACCTAGGTATATTGCAATATCAGTACAAGAACAGTTTATGAAACAAATTCTGCATGGTGTTCTGTAATACAAAGTACCATACATGGGTGACCTGCCTTGCAAATTGCAAGACTGATAATATTTTGGTGCCAAATATCATAGGACACTTTCAGAGATGTTATGAGAACAATGGGTAGATGAGTCAGAAGTTATTAGGAAATGAAAGCTGAGCTTGGTTTAGTTACTGTAGACTGTTAGCCCATTTTCTCCATATTTTGTCACTCCCCAGGCAACTGCTGAGCGGAAGACTTCCCGTGCTCTGTTTTTTTTTCTAGATTCAAAATGTGATTTTTTTTTTTTTTTTACAAGCAGCTACACACATGACATTTCAGTCGATCAGGACCTTTTTTTGTCTACTGCACATGGAAAAGAAGAATAGCAGAGTAGTCATTAAGATATGATGTTCTAAAAAAAATATAGCAAATTTTTGTCTGAAGGAAGCCATAGAGGATAAACACCAAAAGAATAACTTTTTTTTCAAAAATATTTTTTTTATATTTATATCACAAATATATGTACCTGTTTAGTAATATACTATGAAATGTATTTCCTAAGTCTACTTTTTTCTAATAGCAACATTTTAAAACATTTTACATTTTTGCACATTTTATAAGGCGTTTTAATGGAAATGTAAACTTTAGGACTTGTTCCAAAAACATCTCTTTATCTGAATCCCGTTATAAGGTAAGAGGTGCTAAGTAACATTGACACCCCATAACAGATATCTGATAAGCAAGGTACAATATGAAATGAAATGAGCTCAAGACAACCTTTTACCTGCTGAGTATAAAAAAGGGCAGTGTCAAATCACATCTTTAGGGACAATAAAGGATCACAAATCCCCACATTTTATTAAACTTTACTAGAAATATTGTTCAAAAATAAGAACACGACAGTAAGAAAATCACATACGGTATTGAACAGGAACAGGTTGCATATAATGTATGCTGGAAATAAAGACAATATCCACTGGGTTTTTTAAATATTTTTCTTTATATTCAAGATAGAATCTCTGGTTCCCTACCTTTCTACAAATGACAGATGAATAATACAGGGTCACCAGAATGAGGAATACTGTTTATATCAAATATTAATCTATTATATAAATGTTTCATATTGCTATACACAAACAAGCTTTATGGCTCAAGCACTCGACCATAGCCTGTTATGTTGTCTACAAATTGAGAATCAGCAAAACACAGACACTGGCCATGTATATTCCGCACAATGAAAATGTCTGGCCCATGATAGAATAGTCCTATCTTTGTTCATGATGTGGAGAAGAATATGACGCTTTCTATATTTTTGCATGTACCACAGAACAGACACATGGATGCAGACAGCATGCGGTATGCTGTCTGCATTTTTTGTGGCTCCATTGAAGTGAGTGGGTCTGCATCCAACCCGCAGAAAATGCGGATTGGATGCAGACAAAAATGATGTTTGTGTTCATGAGCCCTTGTAGAGAGTAGTAATTGTCTTTTGCACAGGCACGTGGCTGCTGTTATTTGGTTAATCTGATGTCAGTATGAAGACATATTTTTGTGTGTATATATATATATATATACAGTACAGACCAAAAGTTTGGACACACCTTCTGATTCAAAGAGTTTTATGTATTTTCATGACTATGAAAATTGTAGATTCACACTGAAGGCATCAAAACTATGAATTAACACATGTGGAATTATATACTTAACAAAAAAGTGTGAAACAACTGAAAATATGTATTATATTCTAGGTTCTACTAAGTAGCCACCTTTTGCTTTGATTACTGCTTTGCACACTCTTGGCATCTAATAGATTAGGGTCCACACCCTCACCCCTAATGTTTTACACTGTCAGATCAGCAGCAGGCACTCGCCCTGAATGTTTTACACGGTCAGCTCAGCAGCAGGCACTCGCTCCTAATGTTTTAGATGGTCAGATCAACAGCAGACCCTCAACCCAAATGTTTTTGAGTGTCAGCAGAACTGAAGGTCAACTTGTCAGGATGAGGACCAGAGTAAAAAAGTAACATAGTAACATAGTTTATAAGGGCGAAAAAATACATCTGTCCATCCAGTTCTGCCTGTTATCCTGTGAGGTAGAAGCCAATATTTCTCACTTTAAGGGAAAAAATTCCTTTCCGAAGAGGAAGAGGAAGTAGTGGACGATTAAATCATTGGCCCAACATGGGAAGGAGGCAAGCTGAGCGAGGACAGCAGTACAGAGGGGGAAGGATGCGCAGCACCGCAACAGGCTGAAAGAGGCGGTGGGGCGGCAAAAGGGAGACGGGAGGCCACACCAACAAGTGTGGACAATAAAATAATTGTCATTTGCAACATGTGCCGTACCAAAACGAACAGGGGCATGACCACTAGCAAACTGACCACCACAGCATGATCTTCATGGCAGCAAAGCACTCTAATAGATGGGTCAAACGCTTTGATCCACAATTGGTGTCTGCGGGTCACACCACTGCCTCCTCTTCCCTGTGTTATGTGCTAGCCAAGACGCAGGCCCAGATGCCTCCCCCCTGCACTTGGACCCTCGCAAGCATCATCAGTGAGCACATCCACTTCTGTGTCCCAGCACAGTGTACAGATGTCCATACCCCAGGCCTTTGAACGAAAGTGCAAATACCCAGCCACCCACCCACAGGCCATAGCACTAAATGCACACCTTTACAAATTGCTGGCACTGAAAAAGTTGCTTGTGGACACTGAGGCTTTTCGCAGTCTGATGGCGGCGGCTGTCCCTCGTTACTCAGTACCTAGCCACCACTATTTTTGCTGGTGTGCCCTCACCGCCTTACACCAGCATGTATCCAGTAACATAACCCGTGCCCTGTCCAATCCAGTTACTGACAAGGTCCACTTAACGACTGACATATGGACAAGTGCTTCTGGCCAGGGATGCTACATTTCCCTGACGGCACACTGGGTGAGCGTTGTGGAGGCTGGGAGGGAGTCGTACACTGGGATGGCACAGATGCTACCGACACAAAGTATTGCTGGCCCTACTTCCATCAGGATTTCCACCACCACCTACATTAGTGGCTGCAACCCCTCCTTCTCCTTCACCACTTCCATCTAGGAATTCTCATCTTGCAGCACCAGTCAGACTGAATTCATACACAGGAACCTAAACCAAATTGACCCCATAGGACCCTTGAACTAATGACAGGAATGAGTCTACCTGTTCCTCCAACAGGAAGGACGAACATGAGTCTCCCTCAGGCCAAACAACTGCTTCAACTTAGTGGTTCAGCGGTTTCTCAAAAACTACACTTTTTTGCCTGCTGGTGAAGGTGCCCATTTACGAAAGACACCTACAGCTTCTGCCGGTCTGGCAACACTGCAGCAGCGCTTCCACTTGCCAGCTCACTGACTGGAACCCTACCTGCTCTCAATAAAGACAAACAGCGCTGCATGTGTAAAAGGATCTGATAAGCGGCCTAGTGTCACAACTAGGAGGGAAAAGTTTTGTAAAATGGTAAAGGATTACCTAGCTGACAATGTCAACGTCCTCAGCAATCCCTCTGTGCCTTATAATTTTTGGGTATCTAAGTTGGAGACATGGCACGAACTGGCGCTCTATGCCTTGGAGGTGCTGGCCTGCCCTGCCGCCAGCGTTTTTCACAGCGGTTATTTACTGCTCTCAATAAAGATGAAAAGCGCTGCATGTGGAAAAGGTTCTGCTAAGCGGCCTAGTGGCACAACTGGCAGGAAAAAGTTTTGTAAAATGGTAAAGGATTACTTAGCTGACAATGTCAATGTCCTCAGCGATCCCTCTGTGCCTTATAAATATTGGGCATCTAAGCTAGACATATGGCACGAACTGGTGTTCTACGCCTTTGAGGTGCTGGCCTGCCCTGCCACCAGCGCTTTTTCGGAGTGGTTATTTACTGCTCTCAATAAAGACAAACAGCGCTGCATGTGGAAAAGGTTCTGATAAGTGGCCTAGTGTCACAACTAGCAGGGCAAAGTTTTGTAAAATGGTAAAGGATTACCTAGCTGACAATTTCAACGTCCTCAGCGATCCCTCTGTGTCTTATAAATATTGTGTGTCTAAGCTGGACACATGGCACAAACAGACGTTCTACGCCTTTGAGGTGATGGCCTGCCCTGCCGCCAGCATTTTTTCGGAGCGGTTATTTAATGCCGCTGGGGGCATAATAACTGCTAAGCGCATCCGCCTGTCAACTGAAAATGCTGAGAGGTTGATGCTAATCAAAATGAAAAAGGCCTGGATTGCCCCTGACTTCGCTACCCCACCAGAGAAAAGCGGCTGAACATAAAGGAACTTTAAATGTGGGATTTAAGGTGTATTGAATACACTGTATTTCCATGAACCCCTTCTTCTTCTCGTCCTCTTCCTCCAGCATATCAAACTGCTTATTACACTGCCCTCACCTTTAAATATTTAAGAGGTTCACCAGCAAGCCCTCACCCCTCATTTTTTAACCTAAAAAAATTAACCTCACTCTGGTCCTCCTAACATGTTGACCTAACAAGAACCTATCTTGCGCCGCCCTCCAAACTAAAACATAAAGCTAGGAGTTTTGGATGACTTTGTTTCTTGGGCTCTGCCAGCTGGCACAGTTTCACCGCGCCCAGAGCCATCGCCTCTGCGTTCACCATCAGCAGCACTCCCACTTCCCCGTCCCTTTCTGCTCACCTTGTGCCTATTATATAGTATATATGCAACTTTGTCACAAGTACAGTAGTGCAGATTTTTATTAAGTGTATGATCAGAAAAATTTCACCAAATGTCAAATATTTAGAATGCGCAAACGTTATAGAGCAGCCGCAAATGAGGAACAACGGCCTAAATTAACGGTAGAAAAAATACCAATGGATGTCAAGTATATAGACTACAGAAAGGTAATGCACACACTGTGCACATAGTGTTAGTGTCAGGACACACTTGCGTTCTTTTTGCCACAAAAGAAAAAAAAATGTAGCCAGATATAACAATGGACTTTGGTGTCTTTTGAACAGAAACACTAGCCCTACCTAGACAAATCCTATCCATACATTATAGGTCCCTCCTTGCACAAGTTATACTGCAGATGCAAATTAGGAACTGCGGCCTAAACTAATGGTAGAAAATATACCAACAGATGTCAGATATATAGACTTTTGAAAGGTTCTAATACACACGCTGTGCACGTACTGGTAGTGTCAGGACACACTTGCGTTCTTTTTGCCCCAAAAGAAAAATAAATGCAGCCAGATATAACAATGGACCTTTGTGTCTTTTGAACAGAAACACTAGCCCTACGTAGCCAAATCCTATCCCTACAGTATAATTCCCTCCTTGCGCAAGTTTTATACAGCAGATGCAGCAGAGGAACTGCGGCCTAAATTAACGGTAGAAAATATACCAACGGATGTCAGGTATATAGACTTTTGAAAGGTTCTAATACATACTCTGTGCACATACTGGTAGTGTCAGGGCGCACCTGCGTTCTTTTTGCCCCAAAAGAAATTTTAAAAAATGCAGCCAGATATAACAATGGACTTTGGTGTCTTTTGAACAGATATACTAGCCCTGCCTATCCAAATTCTATCCCTACAGTATAAGTCCCTACTTGCGCAAATGTTATACAGCAGACGCAAATGAGGAACTGCGGCCTAAATTAACTGTAGAAAAAATAGCAACGTATGTCAGCTATATAGACAACAGAAAGGCTATAATGCACACTTCGTGCACGTACTGGTAGTGTCAGGGCACACCTGTGTTCTTTTTGCCCCAAAATAAATAAAAAAAAATGCAGCCAGACATAACAATGGACTTTGGTGTCTTTTGAACAGAAATACTAGCCCTGCCTATCCAAATTCTATCCCTACAGTATAAGTCCCTACTTGTGCAAATGTTATACAGCAGACGCAAATGAGGAACTGCGGTCTAATTTAGCGGTAGAAAAAATAACAACGTATGTCAGCTATATAGACAACAGAAAGGCTATAATGCACACTTTGTGCACGTACTGGTAGTGTTAGGGCACACTTGCGTTCTTTTTGCCCCAAAAGAAATTTAAAAAATGCAGCCAGATATAACAATGGACATTGATGTCTTTTGAACAGAAATACTAGCCCTGCCTATCCAAAGTCTATCCCTAGGGTATAAGTCCCTCTTTGGGAGCAAGACGCAAAAGAGGTACTGCAGACTTAACAGCAGAAATAATAGCAAAGGATGTCAGGTATATAGTATTCAGAGTATAATAAAGCATGCAGCAGCTGCACTGGTGGCGTTAATGGCAGGCCACCTAGCGCTATTTTTAACACCCCCAAAATAAAATAAAAAGTTTCACAGCAAGATATAATAGCATTTAAAAGGGCTTTTGGGTATTTGAAACAGAAATTATATCCCTGCCTAGCATGCTTCTCTCCCTACACTATCTGTCCCTCCTTGCAGCAGCTCTCCCTGCTCAGTCTGATCCGGTCACATGTCACCTGGTGCTTTATAGCACCCGATGACGCGTTCCCGGCCAGCAAATCACTGTAATGCCAATAGCTAACATGGCTACTGGCATTATAGTGAATGCCAGTACCTCCCCGCATGCTAATTGGCTAATTAGCGTCCGGGGAGGGG
Organism: Rhinella marina; assembly: GCA_900303285.1. Classification (NCBI taxonomy): domain Eukaryota; kingdom Metazoa; phylum Chordata; class Amphibia; order Anura; family Bufonidae; genus Rhinella; species Rhinella marina. The sequence goes on along the minus strand of ONZH01030830.1, from coordinate 7,693 downwards.
ACTTGAGAATGGTGACCGAACACAGCGTGGTCCCGAACATGTTCGCTCAACACTACTAATAAGTATTGCGCAAAACTGCTCAAATGAAAAACAACCTATATACCCATGTGTGTATAAAATGTGAGACCATGTTCACGGGCGCTGAATATTTCATTGTCAGAATGACCTCAGCGAGGAACGTTCATAATCTTGCAAAATTTTATGAAATAGCGATCACAGGACACCCCGTGCGTTCCAGATTGAACCACATAATACAACTACCGCATCAGGTATCTCCACAGCTCTTGATGCAGAACCAAGTCTATACAGTGACAATAGTGATTCATATTGTAACGCATATATTAAAGACCATACTGTAATGCAAGAACTGTAAATTGAGAGATAGTGGCTAAGCATAAACTGATCAGTATGTTAACATGATTGGGTAACAATATAAATGAAGTGAATAGGAAAATCATGATTATACAAGTCTTTTATATGAAAACTCCATAGTCCTGCTGATGTGAAAAAGTGAGAAAAAAGGGGAGACAAAAAGTGATGAAACAAAACAATGGTAGTGTGAGAAGTGCAACCCAAGTGCAAGTGCGAGAAGTGAAAAGAAAAAAGTGCCAGTGCAAATTACATATCATATTTATTATACCAATCATGTCACACATACAAAAATACCAAGACTGTTTTTTTTAAAAGGACACCCAAAACATTTCATAAAAAAAGATATATACATATTGTTTGTTTCTTCATTGCTGAGTAAGGATCTCCAGTGTCTTGCTTCATCACTTCCTCTCTACACCAGTCCACAGCCTAGATGATATCATCAGGATCAAAAGGGCAACCAAGATTTCAATATGGCCTAATAGGGCATAAACATAATTAAAAACAAGTACTAAAATATGCAATACGCAAGATTAAAAATAATAACTGAATAAAACCTATTTTGAAGCATATTCAATACAAGTGGAACAGATATTTTTATATTTATATATAAATATACCTCACACATAAGAATAGAATAACAACCTACAATGTAACACAAGGAGAGGAAAGATTACAGAGCCTTACAAGAAGGTAGGGGGGGGGGGAACTGAGATTTTCATTTAGGCCACGCAGAGTAACTGTGTCCAATGTAAAAATACATTTGGCCTCTCTCTGGGACAATATCCTTTTCCAATCACCCCCACGTCTACCAACCAAAACTCTGTTGATACCTCTTACCTTGAGGAGAGTGCCGTCACAATTACAGTATGATATGTCACCAAGGTCTTCAACTTGGTGACATCTTGTTCATCTTCAGCTACAAGGATGCCCAACATGTGTTCTCTTGTACGTTTCTTCAATTCACGAGGGAGTCCGTTGAGATACAATGAACCACACAAGAATGAATACATGGACAGTGAGCTGTGTGACCCAAAATAACTTTACTGACTCTAGAGGAGAAAACGATATACAATATATTGTACGCTGTGATCCAGCCGGACCAGTGAGGTGTACTCTAGTGTACCGATATGGTGGTACAAACTCTCTAGTTTGTTAGCAACCCAAGATTGTCCACATCGGGAACCCAGCTGGGAATTCCCTATTTTAGGTACCGTACCTTTAAGGATTTATATTTTTACTAAATGCCGCTAAATACGGCAGGATCTCCTATACAAACACAGAGAACTGGAACCACTAGGAATAAACACCACATTTGAGGTCTGTGTACCTGGAATCCCGGCTGCGGGGCACTGTGGCTCACAGAGGTCAAACACAGAAACAATCCTACACTATCCCTTCCGGATACCGGTAATGCCCACCACTCCACCTCAGCCAGACTCCCTTGAACTCCCACGTGGATATTTGTAACTCCAGAACTGGGATGTGGATCCACTTGCTGTTGCAGTAAAGCTTTAACTGCTACAGCGGCGCCAAAAATTGTCCTCACCCTAACTGCAGGGAGGGACCTGGATTTAAGTCCCATTCAAAGTGCACACTAACCGAGTGGAAAATGCTTCAGGCTGAGATCTCCAGTGCAGGCCTGAATGGCTGATAATCCAACGCTGGCCTCAGGGCAGGCGGGTCTCTGATCTCCTCAGCTCTTGATTATTAACGAAGACTACAGATCCTCTTTAGCACGCAGCAGATCTCCACCAATCGTCCATTGCTCACTGTGGATGAAGGCTTCAATCTCTGGATTATCACAGGACACCTCAGGTAAACAATTTACAAGTCTGAATCTGTTGCTCTCCAACTGCCGACTTTCTGTCCTCCTGCCATTTTCTCTCCCCAGCCCCTCTAGCTTTTCCCAGGAAGTCAGGACATGGCAAAAAAATGTACAAAATAAATAATAAGCTACTTTTAACAGTCCATTTCAATAAGAACGCAAATCCTATGCAGTGATAAGATTACTTTTCTTTTTATATTAATTATTAACATCTCACTCCATTAGTTCTAAGGGGGCTGCCCGACTAAGGGTCTCTAGTGGCCAGTCACACAAACTGCATGTTATCTCACTCATAGCTTATTCAATGTAGTCACAGATATATTCAAAAGGGGCATTTTATGTCTCATCTTGGGGGCCCCAGACGGTGACACCCTCACATTCCACCCCACTAAAGGGTGGCGACCTCGACACCCCTCTCACAGAACCATGGTTCCCCCACACAAACTCCTCCTGAGCATAGTGCTGAGGAGGAATCCCTGCCATGGGCCTTGTCGTCCAACCTAGTTGAGGAGGGGGTGTCTGACTTGGTACCACCATGCTCGAGGGTGACACTGGATAAGTTACAGTTGACCGGAGAGTAAGTCCCTTTGGATTGGACCCGGGCACCACACACCGCTCATCTGTCATCGCCTCTCTCTGGGAAACTGGTTCAGTCCTGGGTGGAGCCTGCTCTCGAAACCAGCACAACCGCAGCTGGTTTCTATGTAAATTTCTAACAGGACCTTCGCCCCCTCCGGTTCAACCTCGTAGACGGGTATATCAGAACCCACCCGGCGCCGAACTATATACGGTGTGGCCTCCTACCAATTATCCTGTTTTCCACAAGGCCTCTTCTCCGTGACTAACACGCAATCTCCCGGGGAGAAAAATTCAGTCTGGCATCGAATTAGGGTGCTGCAGGTGTTGCAACCACTCTCCCACCGCCTTGTGGACGGTCCTCAACCATCGCCGATGCTCTTGAGTCCACTCGGTTGCAGTGCGAGCTTGCTCACTATCAGACGAGGGCATGTTCAACTCTTCCAGCTCTCTTCCAGCCTGACCAAACATAAGCATGTACGTGAGTAACTGGTCATGCTGTGCACCCGGTTATTATAGGCCCAAATTCAGGGAGACACTCTGGCCATCTGGATTTCTGATCCTTTTCCAGCATCCTCACCATCTGAAGGAGCGTTCGATTGAAGCGTTCACATGCCCCATTCCCTTGCGGGTGATACGGTGTGGTCCAGTACTTCTTGATACCGTACAAGTGATAAAGTTCATTCATCAGGGCTCCCTGAAAGCAGGCCCCCTGATCTGAGTGTATCCGACGTGGACACCCATACACCTGTATAAAACGATGGCAGATGGCTTCCGCTGTTGACTGGGCCGTCTGGTCCCCAGTGGGCACTGCCTCCGCAAACTTTGTAAAATGATCGGTCATAACTAGAGATGAGCGAGCACTAAAATGCTCGGGTGCTCGTTATTCAAGTCAAATTTTTCCCAATGCTCGGGTGCTCGTTTTGAATAACGAACCCCATTGAAGTCAATGGGAGATTCGAGCATTTTTTGCAGGGACCCGGAGCTCTGCCTAGGGAAGGTTGCGTGAAAACCTGGAAACCTCAGAAAATTATGGAAACACCACGGAAATGGACAGGAAACAGCAGGAGCAGCATGCATGGATGCCTCTGAGGCTGCCTAATCGCACCATTATGCCAAATTCGGGGCCACAGCCTGGTGGTGACCCTCAAGACAATTGTGCTGACCCAGACCAGCAAGGCACATGCCCATCACATGTTAGTAAAGCACCCAACTAGGTGCAACGAAGGTCCATCACCGCCTGTGGGTGACACCACTGCCCATGCTGGCACTGCTGTCCTCCCCCCCACCACGACACAGGCATAAGCCTGACACAGCGTGGTGACAGCTTGGTGACCAAGTTAGATTGAGGTAGCAGGTGAACCACCCAAAAATTTACCCTGACACAGCATGGCGGTGAACCCAGAGTGACCAATTGAGACTGAGGTAGCAGGTGAAGCACTTAAAATTTTACCCTGACACGGAATGGCGGTGAACGTCAGACGCCGCCTGCATGAGATTAGGGATAGAGCTGCTGTCTGTCAGGGAGAGTGTTAGGGCCTCAATTTAGATTTTGGTTAGGCTGGAATCACCCACAAACAACCCAACAGCCCTTCTAAGGGCTACAAGCAACTTTTTTTTTTGGCTCCTCCTGGCTGCTGCATGAGATTAGGGATAGAGCTGCTGTCTGTCAGGGAGAGTGCTAGGGCCTCAATTTAGATGTTGGTTAGGCAGGAATCACCCACAAAGAACCCAAAATCCCTTCTAAGGGCTACAAGCACCTTTTTTTTGTCTCCTCCTGGCTGCTGGCTGGGACTTGTAATCCAGCTACCGCCATCTTGGCTGCACACTGTTAGGGCGTGAAATTAGAATGTGGTTAGGCAGGAATCATCCACAAAGAACCCAATGGTCCTTTTAAGGGCTACAACAACCTTTTTTTTTGGCCTCCTCTCGGCTGCTGGGTGGGACTTGTAGTACAGCTACCGCCATCTTGGCTGCACGCTGTGCACAGAGACTGGTGGCAGAAGGGACAGCACGTGGTTCACACAGACCCAAAAGAAATTGCCCAAAGTCCTCTCAGTACTCATTTTTGCTGCTGCTGTACCTTGGCTTGCTGAGATCTGTAGCGCAGTCTAGGGAATGCGTTTTTTCTCTCAGTTATATATATTACAGTCCAGTGAACAATTATGTTGTGTGCTGTACAGTAGCGTCAGTCTAGGGTATACATTTTTTCTATGAGTTATATATCCTACAGTGCAGTACATAATTCTGTCGTGTGCTGCACACTAGCAAGAGTCTAGAAAATATACATTTTTTCTCTCTTTCATATATCCTACAGTGCAGTGACAAAATTGTGTGGTGTGCGTTACACTAGTGGCAGTCTAGAGAATACGTTTTTCTCTCAGATACATTTAATACAGTCCAGTGAAAAATTCTGTGGTGTGTGGTACACTATCCGCAGTCTAGAGAATACGTTTGTGGCCTCAGATATTAATTCAACAGTGGGCATCCAAGTGATGTAGGGGGGCAGAGACCCTGGTCCTGGGCAGGGTGACACAGTACCTACTGATGAGGGAGCAGTGGAACGCCGCAGAGTTTTGCTCCCTAGCTTCATCTCGCAACTTACAAGGTCACGTGATACACCACTTTTGAAACCACAACAGTGCGAACAGTTGATGATGTGGATAGCGGATAATGTGTCCAGTAATTTATCCACCACCCAGTCTTCCACACAGTCCACCTACTTTAGCCAAGGGAGTAGACCTCTGGCTCCTCCAGCTTAACCTCCTTCCCCCCAGCCTGCCCCCGCCCTCCATGGAAAATATGGATTCAGATCCGGCATAATCACAGGAAGTCTTTTCAGGACCCTACCCAGAGACACAAACCACTGCTCAACAGCAACCTGAGCAGTTGCTCTGTCCCGATGCCCAAAATTTAGAACTTTCGCAGTCTGTGGGTGATGAGAGTGTGGACTTAGTGCAAGTAGTGCGTCAAGAGGTGTCGGATGATAATGAGACACGGTTGTCAGACATTGACGTTGTTGTCAGGGCAGTAAGTCCCAGGGGGCAGCAGAGTGAGGAATCGGAGGAAGAGCAGGTGGAGGATGAGGTGACTGACCCAAACTGGGTTGGTAAGTCTAGTCAAGACAGTGCTTCTGAGGGGGAGGCAAGTGCAGCACCAGAACAGGTTGGAAGAGGCAGTGGGGTGGCCAGAGGGAGAAGCAGGGTCAGAGCAAGTAGATCAGCAACTGTTTCACGGAGTGAAGCTCCCATGCCGAGGCCTACATGTTCGCAAGTCTGGAGGTTCTTTAAAGAAAGTGAGGATGACCGACGGACCGTAGTGTGCAACCTGTGCCACACCAGGATCAGCAGGGGAGCCACCACTACCAGCCTAACCACTAGCAGCATGCACAGGCATATGATTGCTAAACACACGACTCAATGGAACCAAGGCCGTTCACCTCCTGCGGATCACACCACTGCTCCTTCCCCCCGCCCAGGACCCCGGCACGAGCGCCTCCTGCCCTTCAAACACCCCTTCACCTCCACAATCCTCCACACCCTACACCAATGTGTCCCAGCACAGCCTTCAGCTGTCTTTGCATCAGACATTGGAGCGCAAGCGCAAACGCAAATACAATTCCACCTACCCACATGCACAAGCCCTAAATGTCCACATTTTCAAACTGCTGAGCCTGGAGATGCTGCAATATAGACTGGTAGAGACTGAGGCTTTCCGCAACTTGATGACGGTGGCTGTCCCTCGGTACTTGGTCCCCCACTATTTTTCCCGATATGCCGTCCCAGCCCTACACCAGCACGTGTCAGAGAACATCATCTGTGCCCTGACCAACGCGGTTACTGAGAAGGTCCACCTAACCACAGACACGTGGACAAGTGCTGGCGGGCAGGGACACTATATCTCCCTGACGGCACATTGGGTTAACTTGGTGGAGGCTGGGACCGAGTCTGACCCTGGGGCCGCTCATGTACTGCCCACACCGAGGATTTTGGGGCCTACATCGGTCACGGTTTCTCAGACTTATTATGCCTCTTCCTCCAACCCCTTCTCCTCCTCCTACTCTCAAATACAATCTGTGAGCACGACGCCTTCAGTCGGTAGGTCTAGGCGCAGCAGCACTGCCGTGGGTAAGCTCCAACAAGCGGCGCTGAAACTACTGAGCTTAGGTGACAAGAGGCACAACGCCCAAGAGCTGTTACAGGGCATCACGGCACAGACCGATCTTTGGCTGGTGCCGCTGAAACTCAAACCAGGCATGGTTGTGTGTAACAACGGGCGTAACCTGGTGGCGGCTCTGCAACTCGGCAGGCTCACACATGTGCCATTATACACCAATACCATTTCCCAAAGTAACAACAACCCATATAAACACTGCATATAAAAACAATTTTACAGGAGGGTCAACTACATACACTCCAAAACAATTTTTTAGGAGGGTCAACTTCAGACACTCCAAAACAAATTTTTGGGAGGCTCACCTACAGCCATTTGACTGCAATCTCAGTATGACCAAGGCATTGGTGGTGTCACCGACATGCTGTGTCAGTGTAAAATTTTATTTGCTTTACCTACTACCTTAGTGTAACTTGGTCACTCTGTTGACACCGCCATGCTGTGTCAGTGTAAAATTACAACTAACTTGGTCACTTGTTGGTGTCAACACTAGAGTGTGGCTACTATACCGCACACAACAGAATTGTTCACTGCACTGTAGTATGTATAACTGAGAGAAAAAAAGGAATTTTTAGACTGCGGCTATTTTAACGCAAACCACTACATTTTTCAATGGACTGTAGTACATATAACTGAGAAAAATACGTAGTCTTTAAATGGCGGCTATTTTACCGCAAAACACTTTATTTTTAACTGGACTGTAATACATATAACTGAGAGAAAATACGGATTTTTATAGACTGA
>ONZH01030829.1:0-25986 GCA_900303285.1 Rhinella marina | reverse complement strand
AAAAATTCTGTTGTGTGCGGTACAGTAGCCACAGTCTAAAATCTACCTTTTTTCTCTCAGTTATATATACTACAGTCCAGTGAAAAATTAAGTGGTGTGTGGTACAATAGCCACAGTCTAAAGACTATATTTTTTCTCAGTTATATATACTACAGTGCAGTGAACAATTCTGTAGTGTGCTGTACAGTAGCCAGAGTCTAAAGACTACGTTCTTTCTCTCAGTTATATATACTACAGTGCAGTGAACAGTTCTGTCATTTGTTGTACAGTAGCCGCAGTCTAAAAAGTATGTTTTATCTCTCAGTTATATATACTACAGTGCAGTGAACAATTCTGTAGTGTGCGGTACAATAGCCGGAGTCTAAAGACTACGTTCTTTCTCTCAGTTATATATACTACAGTGCAGTGAAAAATTATGTCTTGTGCGGTACAGTAGTCGGAGTCTAAAGACTATGTTCTTTCTCTCAGTTATATATACTACAGTGCAGTGAAAAATTCTGTTGTGTGCGGTACAGTAGCCGCAGTCTAAAGAGTACGTTTTTCTTTCAGTTATATATACTACAGTTCAGTGAAAAATTAAGTGGTGTGTGGTACAATAGCCTCAGTCTAAAGACTACATTTTTTCTCTCAGTTATATATACTACAGTTCAGTGAAAAATTCTGTTGTGTGCGGTACAATAGCCGGAGTCTAAAGACTACGTTCTTTCTCTCAGTTATATATACTACAGTGCAGTGAAAAATTGAGTGGTGTGCGGTACACTAGCCACAGTCTAAAGAGTAAGTTTTTTCTCTCAGTTATATATACTACAGTGCAGTTAAAAATTCTGTTGTGTGCGGTACAGTAGCCGCAGTCTAAAGAGTATGTTTTTTCTCTTAGTTATATATACTACAGTGCAGTGAACAATTCTGTAGTGTGCTGTACAGTAGACGCAGTCTAAAGAGTACGTTTTTTCTCTCAGTTATATATGCTACAGTGCAGTGAACAGTTCTGTAGTGTGCTCTATAGTAGCCGCAGTCTAAAGAGTATGTTTTTTCTCTCAGTTATATATACTACAGTGCAGTGAAAAATTCTGTAGTGTGTGGTACAGTAGCCGCAGTCTAAAGACTACGTTTTTTCTCTCAGTTATATATACTACAATACAGTGAAAAATTCTGTCGTGTGCGGTACAGTAGCCACAGTCTAAAGACTACGTTTTTTCTCTCAGTTATATATACTACAGTCCAGTGAAAAATTAAGTGGTGTGTGGTACAATTGCCACAGTCTAAAGACTATATTTTTCTGTCAGTTATATATACTACAGTGCAGTGAAAAATTCTGTAGTGTGCTGTACAGTAGCCGGAGTCTAAAGACTATATATACTACAGCGCAGTGAACAGTTCTGTCGTTTGCTGTACAGTAGCCGCAGTCTAAAAAGTATGTTTTTTCTCTCAGTTATATATACTACAGTGCAGTGAACAATTCTTTGTGTGTGGTACAATAGCCGGAGTCTAAAGACTACGTTCTTTCTCTCAGTTATATATACTACAGTGCAGTGAAAAATTCTGTTGTGTGCGGTACAGTAGCCGCAGTCTAAATAGTACGTTTTTCTCTCTGTTATATATACTACAGTTCAGTGAAAAATTGAGTGGTGTGCGGTACAATAGCCTCAGTCTGAAGACTACATTTTTTCTCTCAGTTATATATACTACAGTGCAGTGAAAAATTCTGTCGTGTGCGGTACAGTAGCCGAAGTCTAAAGAGTATGTTTTTTCTCTTAGTTATATATACTACAGTGCAGTGAACAATTCTGTAGTGTGCTGTACAGTAGCCGCAGTCTAAAGACTACATTTTTTCTCTCAGTTATATATACTACAGTGCAGTGAACAATTATATTGTGTGCGGTACAATAGCCGGAGTCTAAAGACTACGTTCTTTCTCTCAGTTATATATACTACAGTGCAGTGAAAAATTATTTCGTGTGCGGTACAGTAGCCGGAGTCTAACGACTATATTCTTTCTCTCAGTCATATATACTACAGTGCAGTGAAAAATTATTTCGTGTGCGGTACAGTAGCCGGAGTCTAACGACTACGTTCTTTCTCTCAGTCATATATACTACAGTGCAGTGAAAAATTATTTTGTGTGCGGTACAGTAGCCGGAGTCTAAAGACTACGTTCTTTCTTTCAGTTATATATACTACAGTGCAGTTAAAAATTCTGTTGTGTGCGGTACAGTAGCCGCAGTCTAAAGAGTACGTTTTTCTTTCAGTTATATATACTAAAGTCCAGTGAAAAATTGAGTGGTGTGCGGTACAATAGCCGCAGTCTAAAGACTAATTTTTTTCTCTCAGTTATATATACTAAAGTGCAGTGAAAAATTCTGTTGTGTGCGGTACAGTAGCCGCAGTCTAAAGACTACGTTTTTTATCTCAGTTATATATACTACAGTGCAGTGAAAAATTCTGTAGTGTGCGGTATAGTAGCACCAGTCTAAAGACTACATTCTTTCTCTCAGTTATATATACTACAGTGCAGTGAAAAGTTCTGTTGTGTGCGGTACAGTAGCCTCAGTCTAAAGACTACGTTTTTTCTCTCAGTTATATATACTACAGTGCAGTGAAAAATTCTGTCGTGTGCGATACAGTAGCCGCAGTCTAGAAAATATGTTTTTTCTCTCAGTTATATATACTACAGTCCAGTGAAAAATTGAGTGGTGTGCGGTACAGTAGCCGCAGTCTAAAGACTACATTTTTTTTCTCAGTTATATATACTGCAGTGCAGTGAAAAATTCTGTTGTGTGCGGTACAGTAGCCAGAGTTTAAAGACTACGTTCTTTCTCTTAGTTATATATACTACAGTATAGTGAAAAATTGAGTGGTGTGCGGTACAGTAGCCACAGTCTAAAGAGTAACTTTATTCTATCAGTTATATATACTACAGTGCAGTGAACAATTCTGTAGTGTGCTGTACAGTAGCTGCAGTCTAAAGAGTAAGTTTTTTTCTCTCAGTCATATATGCTACAGTGCAGTGAAAAATTCTGTCGTGTGAGGTACAGTAGCCACAGTCTAGAGACTACGTTTTTTCTCTCAGTTATATATACTACAGTGCAGTGAACAATTCTGTAATATGCGGTACAGTAGCCGCAGTCTAAAGAGTACAATTTTTCTCTCAATTATATATACTGCAGTCCAGTGAAAAATTCAGTGGTGTGTGGTGCAATAGCCGCAGTCTAAAGAGTACATTTTTTGTCTTTCAGTTATATATACTACAGTGCAGTGAAAAATTCTGTTGTTTGCGGTACAGTAGCCACAGTCTAAAGACTACGTTTATTTCGCTCAGTTATATATACTACAGTCCAGTGAAAAATTAAGTGGTGTGCGGTACAGTAGCCGCAGTCTAAAGACTACGTTTTTTCTCTCAGTTATATATTCTACAGTGCAGTAAAAAATTGAGTGGTGTGCGGTACAATAGCCGCAGTCTAAAGACTACGCTCTTTCTCTCAGTTATATATACTGCAGTGCACTGAAAAATTCTGTCATGTGCAGTACAGTAGCCACAGTCTAAAGACTACGTTTTTTCTCTTAGTTATATATACTACAGTGCAGTGAAAAATTCTGTCGTGTGCGGTACAGTAGCCGCAGTCTAAAGAGTATGATTTTCTCTCAGTTATATATACTACAGTCCAGTGAAAAATTCTGCAGTGTGCGGTACAGTAGCACCAGTCTAAAGACTACGTTTTTTCTCTCAGTTATATATACTACAGTACAGTGAAAAATTCTGTTGTGTGCGGTACAGTAGCCGCAGTCTAAAGAGCACGTTTTTTCTCTCAGTTATATATACAACAGTGCAGTGAAAAATTCTGTTGTGTGCGGTACAGTAGCCGCATTCTAAAGGCTATGTTTTTTCTATAAGTTATATATACTACAGTGCAGTTAAAAATTCTGTTGTGTGCGGTACAGTAGCCGCAGTCTAAAGACTAAGTTTTTTCTCTCAGTTATATATGCTACAGTCTAGTAAAAAATTGAGTGGTGTGCAGTACAATAGCATCAGTCTAAAGACTACGTTTTTTCTCTCAGTTATATATACTACAGTGCAGTGAAAAATTCTGTCGTGTGCGGTTCAGTAGCCACAGTCTAAAGACTACGTTCTTTCTCTCAGTTATATATACTACAGTGCAGTGAAAAATTCTGTCGTGTGCGGTACAGTATCCACTGTCTAGAAAATATGTTTTTTCTCTCAGTTATATATACTACAGTCCAGTGAAAAATTGAGTGGTGTGCGGTACAGTAGCCGCAGTCTAAAGACTACGTTATTTCTCTCAGTTATATATACTACAGTGCAGTGAAAAATTCTGTCGTGTGCGGTACAGTAGCCGGAGTCTAAAGACTACGTTCTTTCTCTCAGTTATATATACTGTAGTCCAGTGAAAAATTGAGTGGTGTGCGGTACAGTAGCCGCAGTCTAAAGACTACGTTTTTTCTCTCAGTTATATATACTACAGTGCAGTGAAAAATTCTTTAATGTGCGGTACAGTAGTCGCAGTCTAAAGAGTACGTTTTTTCTCTCAGTTATATATACTACAGTCCAGTGAAAAATTCAGTGGTGTCTGGTATAATAGCCGCAGTCTAAAGACTACATTTTTTCTCTTAGTTATATATACTATAGTCCAGTGAAAAATTCAGTGGTGTGTGGTTCAATAGCCGCAGTCTAAAGACTACATTTTTTCTCTCAGTTATATATACTACAGTGCAGTTAAAAATTCTGTTGTGTGCGGTACAGTAGCCAGAGTCTAAAGACTACGTTTATTTCTCTCAGTTATATATACTACAGTCCAGTGAAAAATTGAGTGGTGTGCGTTACAGTAGCCGCAGTCTAAAGACTACGTTCTTTCTCTCAGTTATATATACTACAGTGAAGTGAAAAACTCTGTTGTGTGCGGTACAGTAGCCGCAGTCTAAAGACTACGTTTTCTCTCTCAGTTATATATACTAGAGTCGAGTGAAAAATTGAGTGCTGTGCGGTACAGTAGCCGTAGTCTAGAGAATACTTTTTTTGCCTCAGATAGTAATTCCACTGTCTACGGTTTTGGCCTCAGATATTATTTCTACAGTTTAGCGAGTATAGAAAATGGTGAACCCCAGGGGTAAGGGTCGAGGACGTGGGCGTCCAAGTGATGTAGGGGGCAGAGGCCGTGATCCTGGGCAGGGTGACACAGTACCTACTGATGAGGGAGCAGTGAAAGGCCGCAGAGTTTTGCTCTCTAGCCTCATCTTGCAACTTACAGGGTTATGTGGTACACCACTATTGAAACCACAACAGTGCGAACAGGTGATGACATGGATAGCGGATAATGTGTCCAGTAATTTATCCACCACCCAGTCTTCCATGCAGTCCACCCACACTAGCCAAGGGAGTAGACCTCTGGCTCCTCCAGCTTAACCTCCTTCCCCCCAGCCTGCCCCCCCGCCATGGAAAATATGGATTCAGATCCAGCATACTCACAGGAACTCTTTTCAGGACCCTACCCAGAGACACAAACCACTGCTCAGCAGCAACCTGAGCAGTTGCTCTGTCCCGATGCCCAAAATTTAGAACTTTCGCAGTCTGTGGGTGATGAGAGTGTTGACTTAGTGCAAGTAGTGCGTCAAGAGGTGTCGGATGATGATGATGATAATGAGACACGGTTGTCAGACAGTGATGTTGTTGTCAGGGCAGTAAGTCCGAGGGGGGAGCAGAGTGAGGAATCGTAGGAAGAGCTGGTGGATGATGAGGTGACTGACCCAAGCTGGGTTGGTAAGCCTAGTCAAGACAGTGCTTCTGAGGGGGAGGCAAGTGCAGCACCAGAACAGGTTGGAGGAGGCAGTGGGGTGGCCAGAGGGAGAAGCAGGGCCAGAGCAAGTAGATCAGCAACTTTTTCACGGAGTGAAGCTCCCGTGCCGAGTCCTAGATGTTCGCAAGTCTGGAGGTTCTTTAAAGAAAGTGAGGATGACCGACGGACTGTGGTGTGCAACCTGTGACACACCAGGATCAGCAGGGGAGCCACCACTACCAGCCCAACCACTACCAGCATGCACAGGCATATGAGTGCTAAACACCCGACTCAGTGGAACCAAGGCCGTTTACCTCCTGCTGGTCACACCACTGCTCCTTCCCCTGTGTCACATGCTGGCTCTGCGAGTCATCCCCCTGCCCAGGACCCAGGCACGAGCGCCGACCGCCCTACAATCACCCCTTCACCTTCACATTCCTCCACACCCTCCACCAATGTGTCCCAGCGCAGCGTTCAGCTGTCTTTACATCAGACATTTGAGCGCAAGCGCAAATACAATTCCACCCACCCACATGCGCAAGCCCTAAACGTCCACATCTCCAAACTGCTGAGCCTGGAGATGCTGCCCTATAGGCTGGTAGAGACTGAGGCTTTTCACAACCTGATGGTGGTGGCTGTCCCTCGGTACTTGGTCCCCAGACGCCACTATTTTTCCCGATGTGCCGTCCCAGCCGTACACCAGCACGTGTCAGAGAACATCATCCGAGCCCTGAGCAACGCGGTTACTGAGAAGGTCCACCTAACCACAGACACGTGGACAAGTGCTGGCGGGCAGGGACACTATATCTCCCTGACGGTACATTGGGTTAACTTGGTGGAGGCTGGGACCGAGTCTGACCCTGGGACCTCTCATGTGCTGCCCACACCGAGGATTGTGGGGCCTACCTCGGTCACGGTTTCTTAGTCTTATGATGCCTCTTCCTCCAACCCCTGCTCCTCCTCCTCCTCTCAATTACCATCCGTGAGCACAGCGCCTTCAGTCGGTAGCTCTAGGCGCAGCAGCACTGCCGTGGGTAAGCGCCAACAGGCGGTGCTGAAACTGCTGAGCTTAGGTGACAAGAGGCACACCGCCCAAGAGCTGTTACAGGGCATCACGGCGCAGACCGATCTTTGGCTGGTGCCGCTAAACCTCAAACCAGGCAAGGTTGTGTGTGACAACGGGCGTAACTTGGTGGCGGCTCTGCAACTCGGCAGACTCACACATGTGCCATGCCTGGCCCACGTGTTCAATCTTGTGGTTCAGCGGTTCCTCAAGACCTACCCCAATATGTATGATTTGCTCACCAAGGTGCTCACCTAAGATGTGTCTCTGCATTCTCATGCAATGTGCGTTCACATTACAGCAGTTACCTCAGAGCGGGTTTGAAAAGGAGCAAGCCGGCCACCATTACTACATGGCCGCGGTGGTCGTAACTAGGGGCAACAGCCTGCCTGATGTGTGTGGAACAATGCCTATACAAATAGGCAAATCTTCCAAATAGTACATTTTATATAAATACATTCTATTAGTAATAATATTGGTATGGCTATATTTAACTATACAAACTACATTTGTGAGATGGGAATACCCCTTTAAGTGTTGCCATTGTCAAAGAGATATAATACATTTCTGTCTTATAATGTAGGGTATGGTTCATGCCTAGAGAGCCTACATTTGCTCCACATTTTCTGTGCATAGCATGTTTGTGCTGTACTTCCGATATACACAGTTGAACAATGCTGCCAAACATACACCCTAGATGTGCAGTATGTAACTATGCCAATTACAACTGGATAATCTTGTCAGTGGGGAAACCCAAAGGCGCTTTACTGTGCATGTGCCGATTACAGAATCTACGGCATAAGTGTGGAATTAAAGGGCTTAGGATAGAACACAATGAAGATGCCTGGCAGTGTCAGTCAAAAGAAAGTGGCGTGGCTAAGTAGAGAAAGTGGACGAACATTGGTGCACTGCAGGATTAGGGCATGCCCCTTGCAGCACTAAAACCTTAATTGCATATTAATTAAAAGTAAGATATCTCTGTAACTAAGCCCACTTTTGCCATGAGGCAAGATGAGAATCTCGCCTCAGATGGCATCTTATGCTGGCTTTGATGGGGTGGCATCGGCGCAATCTGTTGCCGATGCCTCCCTTACCAGTGGCGATGTATTTTTCTCTTTATAAGAGGCAAAGCGAAGTATAGATCCCTGTACAGGGTTTAAAGGGGAATACCAGGGGAGTGCCGGTATAACACCATCAGGGTTTAGTCCAAAGGAAAACCAGTTAGTTGGCACAATCACTGATCTGTAATAGTATGCTCGGGCCATAAACCTGCCAGAGATGTGTCAAGAGCTCGATGTTCAATTCAGACTCAAATATTATCATATCTTTAAAATGTGTCTGCCCTTCTGGATACTCTGTCACAACTATAGTTATGGCTTCTAATCAACAAATCGTCTCTGCTAGAGGAACCGGCTCCGCCTTCTTGTTATGATGATGATCCAAAGTCTTGTTGTAGCTTCATGATCTTATGAATCATATATTTTGAATTATTACTGCACCAATTTCAGATGGAACAGGCCAAAGCAGCCTTTATTATTTCTCATCTGGGTTGAGAGGCACAGCATGGGCAAACCTTTTGTGCACAAGAAATGGACCTATTACAAGTCATTTGCAACTGTTCTTGGGGTCTTTTTTAACAATCCTGGATGGGATGTGCTTCCTCTGTGGCCTCCTCATTTCTATGCCTTCACCAAAATCCCTTAAAATCCAGTTTTGAACACCAGCCTCGGAGATGAATAATGAATAAGAATGAAATAAATAATGAATGAATAATGAATAATGAAAAGTTAGTTGCAGTCTTGGATTAAAAATAATCTACACACAAAACGCCAATTCAGTGGTCATGGCGTCACTCGGAAGACTTCTTTTCAACTTCCCACAGCCAATCATAAAGATGCATGGGGCGCCACAGGATACTTGAATATTTTTCTTTATCTCATCATACATATAAATGTACAAAAGCTTACAGCAAATAAATGTATGTAAACATTAATGATGAAAAGTCTATATCTGCAAATAGACGAGACTCACAGAGACAGAACGAAGCGCTAAGGGCTCGTTCACATCACCGTTGGCAACCAGACGGATCCGTTATGCAGGGCCATAGGCTTCTATTATGACGGATCAAAACGGAATGCCTCTTAAAGGTGTCCGTTTTGATGTTCGTCCTAGGGATTCCATTTCTTTCCGTTATAACGATGTTATAACGGAAAGACTGAACGGAAGCCCTAACGGTGATGTGAACGAGCCCTAACTGTGCTACCACAACCCTTCAGGGCGTTCCCCTTCATCAGGCATGTGTAGGACATCTCCAAGTGTGAACATATGTCTCTTGCATAGAATGCACATTATTAGAAAAAATATAGATTATATGTAAAAAAAAAAATATTCAATACACATTAATTGCTGAAAATATATACAGTATATAACATGCATTCTAGGTTCACAACTTGAATTAAAGGAATACATTAAAGGCTATGGACACCTTTGTGCACTAAAAAACAATAACCCCATATCTTACCGTAATGCAGCACATAACAAAATTGCACTTGTTAGTTTTCTGGTATCAGCTTTGCGTCACATGCATTCAGAAATGCTCTTCTATGAGTTTTGCACATTGCTGTCTTCTCCCGAAAGGCTCTGTGGGCGTTCCTGTGGATTTCACATGCACCATCACAGAGCCCCGCCCCCACATCCTGCTCATTTCTGCTCATTAGTGCAGATATCTATAGTCAGAACCATGGTGTTATAAGCAGGAGCAGTCACTACTCCCACACAGATTAGTACAGTGATGACACACAATGCTCTGTACACATAGAAGTACACGGGGGGAGGGGGTGGTGGTTGCGAGATTTATCTGGTGTAAAACTGGTTTAACTGGTGTAAAGTAGAACTGGCTTAGTTGCTGATAGCAACCAATCAGCTTCTCATTTTCCAATGAAGCTGTGAAAAATGAAAGGTGAAATCTGATTGGTTGCTATGGGCAACTAAGCCAGTTCTACTTTACACCATTTTGATAAATGACTATATATATATATCTATATCAGTGCTCTCAAACACTTTATTCACCCCTGTGGTTGCAATGTTTTCAGCTCATTCACAGAGTGTTTTTTCAAGCTATGTGCTGAAACGTTGTGACTAGTGTTTCAAGTTCGGCGTACAAGGTTTAGGTTATCTAAGAATTCCGTAATGGATACTGCTACAACGGACCAAAAGGGTTCGTTTACACGTCTGCAAATGTTTTTCCGTCCGCAAATTGCGGATCCGCAAAACGCAGACACCGGCCATGTGCGTTCCGCATTTTGCAGTCCGCACATGGCCGGCACTATGATAGAAACGCCTATTCTAGTCTGTGGCTGCGGACAAGTATAGGACATGTTCTATCGTTATATTTTTTTCCACGGCCGGGGAATAGAAGTGCTGATGCGGACAGCACATGGTGTGCTGTCCGCATCTTTTGCGGCCCCATTGAAAATTGCGGTATGGATACAGACCCATTATGCAGACATTTGAATAGACCCTTAGTTATGGTCCGTGGTAGCGGAATCCATAACGGAATTCTTACATAACCTGAACCTTGTACACCAAACCTGAAACCTTTTCTGAAAGCTATATTTTTTGGGCGATTGTCATAAGTAGGGTCTCATTTTTTGTGGGATGAGATGACAGTTTGATTGGTACCATTTTAGGGCACATATGACTTTTTGATTGCTTGGTATTACACTTTTTGTGATGTAAGGTGGTAAAAAATGGCGTCAAGGTGATGGGGAGGATGACGGCCGCACGGAGACCGAATGCATGCTGGGTCCTCCCCGCCCCTTTTGTCATGGAGACGAGGTCGCACATCTCATCCTCGCTCCTGAACAACAGTGGGAGTCCGGTGGCGCTGCAGGGAGGAAGTACACTGCTGGCTCCCCGTGACACATATTTTAGTGTCTCCATTTTCTGAAAGCCATATCTTTTTTATCTTTTGGGCAATTGTCTTAGGTAGGGGCTTATTTTTTGTGGGATGAGATAACGGTTTGATTGGTACCATTTTGGGGCACATATGACTTTTTAATCGCTTGGTATTACATTTTTTGTGATGTAAGGTGATCAAAAATGGCTTTTTTTGGCCCAATTTAAAAAAATTTTTTTTACAGCGTTCACCGGACGGGTTGGATCACATGCTATTTTTATAGAGCAGGTTATTACAGACACAACGATGCCTAATATGTGCATT
This sequence comes from Rhinella marina, assembly GCA_900303285.1. NCBI lineage: Eukaryota > Metazoa > Chordata > Amphibia > Anura > Bufonidae > Rhinella > Rhinella marina. The sequence goes on along the minus strand of ONZH01030829.1, from coordinate 14,912 downwards.
TTTACATTTTATTTTACACAATAAAAGCATTTTTGAAAAAAAAAACAAACATGTTTTTGTGTTTCCATTTTCTGAAAGCCATATTTTTTTATATTTTCTGGGTAGGGGCTCATTTTTTGCGGGATGAGATGACAGTTTGATTGGTACCATTTTAGGGCACATATGACTTTTTAATTGCTTGGTATTACACTTTTTGTGATGTAAGGTGATAAAAAATGGCTTTTTTTGGCACATATTTTATTCTTTCACGGCATTCACCAGATGGGTTGGATCACATGATATTTTTATAGAGCAGGTTGTTACGGATGCGGCGATACCTAACGTGCATTTTTTAATTTTATTTTACACAAAAGCATTTTTGGAAAAATAAAATCATGTTTTTGTGTCTCCATTTTCTGAAAGCTATATTTTTTTTTATTTTTTGGGTGACTGTCTTATGTAGGGCATCAATTTTTGTGAGATGAGATGGTGCATGATACACATGTCTTTTTGATTGCTTGGTATTACACTTTTTGTGTTGTAAGATGATAAAAAAATGTTTTTTTTTGGCACGGTTTTTATTTTATTTTTTTTATGGCGTTTACCAGACAGGTTGGATCATGTGATATTTTTATAGAGCAGGCTGTTATGGACGTGGCGATACCTAATATGTCTGTTTTTTAGGAATATATTTTGGTTTTGAAACAAAAAAATCATATTGTCACGATACGGGGAGTAGTGAGCCCTAACTTGAGCCCCAACCTCTGTCCCTGCCTAATTACACGGCCCGTCCTATGTAACAGCACGTAACTGGGCGACAATCCCTAGCCTGAATAAGTGCTGGGACGTAAAGGGAAGGGGAACAAGAGGAAAATACAGACAGAACACAAACAAACAAATCGGAGGGTCAGCTAGCCAAAAGTCGTACCAGGAAGTCACGTCAAAACCAGGGGAGAGAGCAAAAGCAAGGTCAAAAATACACAGCCAAAGTCCAAAACACAGTAGTCACAATGAGGATTAGCAAGCACTAGCACTGGAGGCATAGACCAATCTCAGGCAACCTGTGACTGGCAGGCTGCCTGTTTAAATAGGGCTCCAAGTAGGTCATGTGACGAGCCGGCGTCACATGACCTAACTCCAAAAGTAAAACAGGAAGTGCTGGCTTCCTTGCCAGTACTTAGAGGTAGGTCACGTGATGTGGCCAGCGTCACAAGACCTATAGCACACATATTCATAGCTGAAGCTCCTCCTGCCGGTCGTCAAGGAGATGGGGAGGGTGCCGGCCGCACGGAGACCGAATGCATGCTGGGTCCTCCCCGCCCCTTTTGTCATGGAGACGAGGTCGCACATCTCCTCTCCTATATTTTCTGGGTAGGTGCTCATTTTTTGCGGGATGAGATGACAGTTTGATTGGTACCATTTTAGGGCACATATGACTTTTTGATTGCTTGGTATTACACTTTTTGTGATGTAAGGTGGTAAAAAATGGCGTCAAGGTGATGGGGAGGATGACGGCCACACGGAGACCGAATGCATGCTGGGTCCTCCCCGCCCCTTTTGTCATGGAGACGAGGTCGCACATCTCATCCTCGCTCCTGAACAACAGTGGGAGTCCGGTGGCGCTGCAGGGAGGAAGCACACTGCTGGCTCCCCGTGACACATATTTTAGTGTCTCCATTTTCTGAAAGCCATATCTTTTTTATCTTTTGGGCAATTGTCTTAGGTAGGGGCTTATTTTTTGTGGGATGAGATAACGGTTTGATTGGTACCATTTTGGGGCACATATGACTTTTTAATCGCTTGGTATTACATTTTTTGTGATGTAAGGTGATCAAAAATGGCTTTTTTTGGCCCAATTTAAAAAGAAAATTTTTTTACAGCGTTCACCGGACGGGTTGGATCACATGCTATTTTTATAGAGCAGGTTATTACGGACACAACGATGCCTAATATGTGCATTTTTACATTTTATTTTACACAATAAAAGCATTTTTGAAAAAAAAAACAAACATGTTTTTGTGTTTCCATTTTCTGAAAGCCATATTTTTTTATATTTTCTGGGTAGGGGCTCATTTTTTGCGGGATGAGATGACAGTTTGATTGGTACCATTTTAGGGCACATATGACTTTTTAATTGCTTGGTATTACACTTTTTGTGATGTAAGGTGATAAAAAATGGCTTTTTTTGTGGCACATATTTTATTCTTTCACGGCATTCACCAGATGGGTTGGATCACATGATATTTTTATAGAGCAGGTTGTTACGGATGCGGCGATACCTAACGTGCATTTTTTTATTTTATTTTACACAAAAGCATTTTTGGAAAAATAAAATCATGTTTTTGTGTCTCCATTTTCTGAAAGCTATATTTTTTTTTATTTTTTGGGTGACTGTCTTATGTAGGGCATCAATTTTTGTGAGATGAGATGGTGCATGATACACATGTCTTTTTGATTGCTTGGTATTACACTTTTTGTGTTGTAAGATGATAAAAAAATGTTTTTTTTTTGGCACGGTTTTTATTTTATTTTTTTATGGCGTTTACCAGACAGGTTGGATCATGTGATATTTTTATAGAGCAGGCTGTTATGGACGTGGCGATACCTAATATGTCTGTTTTTTTAGGAATATATTTTGGTTTTGAAACAAAAAAATCATATTGTCACGATACGGGGAGTAGTGAGCCCTAACTTGAGCCCCAACCTCTGTCCCTGCCTAATTACACGGCCCGTCCTATGTAACAGCACGTAACTGGGCGACAATCCCTAGCCTGAATAAGTGCTGGGACGTAAAGGGAAGGGGAACAAGAGGAAAATACAGACAGAACACAAACAAACAAATCGGAGGGTCAGCTAGCCAAAAGTCGTACCAGGAAGTCACGTCAAAACCAGGGGAGAGAGCAAAAGCAAGGTCAAAAATACACAGCCAAAGTCCAAAACACAGTAGTCACAATGAGGATTAGCAAGCACTAGCACTGGAGGCATAGACCAATCTCAGGCAACCTGTGACTGGCAGGCTGCCTGTTTAAATAGGGCTCCAAGTAGGTCATGTGACGAGCCGGCGTCACATGACCTAACTCCAAAAGTAAAACAGGAAGTGCTGGCTTCCTTGCCAGTACTTAGAGGTAGGTCACGTGATGTGGCCAGCGTCACAAGACCTATAGCACACATATTCATAGTTGAAGCTCCTCCTGCCGGTCGTCAAGGAGATGGGGAGGGTGCCGGCCGCACGGAGACCGAATGCATGCTGGGTCCTCCCCGCCCCTTTTGTCATGGAGACGAGGTCGCACATCTCCTCTCCTATATTTTCTGGGTAGGTGCTCATTTTTTGCGGGATGAGATGACTGTTTGATTGGTACCATTTTGGGGCACATATGACTTTTTGATCGCTTGGTATTACTTTCTTGTGATGTAAGGTGATAAAAAATGGCTTTTTTTCGGCAATTTGTTTTTTTTTTACAGTATTTCCCAGACAGGTTGGATAACATGCTATTTTATAGAGCAGGTTGGTATGGACAGAGCACCACCTTATATGTCTTTTTTTTTTATTATTTTACACAATAGAAGCATTTTTGAAAAAAATCCTGTTTTTTTGTCTATTTTCTGAAAGCCATTTTTTTTTAGCCAATCGTCCTAGGTAGGGGCTCATTTTTTGTGGGATGAAATGATTGTTTGATTGATACAAATTTTGGGTACATATGACTCTTTTAATCACTTTTTATCACATTTTTTTGGGAAGTGGGGTAGGCAAAATTGCAATTCCATCATAGTTTGTTTTTTTTTTTAATGGCGTTCACCGTGGAGTAAAAGTAACATGATCCTTTTATAAATCAGGTTGTTACGGACGCGGCGATACCAAGCATGTTGAGTGTTTTTTATTTTTTACATTTTTAATCAATTATATGTTATTATTTGATATATATATATATATATATATATATATATATATATATATATATATTATAGGAAGAAGTATGTTTGTTTGTTTTTTTTACTTTTTTTCCACTTTTTTTTTTACCGAGACCCACTTGGTTCTTGAAGATCCAGATCTGATGCATTGAAAATACACTGCAGTACACTGTATAGTGTACTGCAGCGTATTTTCAATTACACGTAGCTTGATTTAGGCTCCTGCCTTCAGCATAATCAGGCTCAGATACACCAGGGCAAGCCAGATGCCTGTGAAGGCGTCCGGTTGCCATGGTAGCCATCGGGACACTGCTACAGCACCTTAGCAGCCCAATGGTTATCTCCTTCCTGATGACACTCTGCTCTGCTCGCCCATCCTGAAGGGAGTGGGGAGTTCTGTGCTGCCATGCTAGGGGAGGGGGGCTAAGGGGACTCATGCTCGGCTATCCTGAAGGGGGGGGGGGCGCGATGTTCTGTGCTGCCGTACTGGGGAAGGGGGGGTGTTCTTTTCTGCCCTGCTAGGGTAGGGGGCTGACGGGACTCGCACTGGGGGGGTGGAGAGGGAGAAAGTTATGTGTGCAGCACAGCTGCGCTGCCATACTGAACGGAAGGGGGGGCGTCATTACTCATGTGTATACTAATGACAGCCCCAGCCTAAGACATATTTTACAGCCCTAATACACACTGCAGGGCTGATAAGGAAAGTGCCCAGCCTCTAATGTGTATTAGGAGCTGTAAAATACATGGCAGGCTGTGGCTGTCATTAGCAGTCAGTAGCAGGGAGACAGTGCGCGCTCCCGGTGTAGGCAGCAGGAGTTAGAGAAAATCTGTCATCTGACGGATTCTCTGTAAACTCACTAGAACCAGCCTGCTGTGTATAGGAAGTACAGCAGGCTGTAGAAGGAAAACAAAAAAGAAAAATAAAGACAACCAATGTGAGAAATTATTTTCTACACAAAATAAATAAATTAGTGTAAATTTTTTTTTTTTTACAAAGGTGTCCATATCCTTTAAAGCTATAGTTCTGATTTAACCCATTAGAGCTGATAGTATCTAGCGTTAAAATCCAATAAACTTCCCCTTAAAGTAGCCTTCCTCACACCTTGACCTCTTCCACTACCAACCATTTCTTTACAGACACCTTGTGTGCCATTTCAACAAAATGTTTCGCCACTCCTGTCTCATAAGTGGATTTTTTACAGTCTCCTTAGGTCTTTTTATTGACCCTTCATTTCAATCCTGCAAGGCTCTCCTAATAGTCGATCTATGCTCATTAATTTTTATCTTGACAGGACACATGTCTGTCCAACATATGCCCTGCCACAATGGTATTTTAACATATGGATAGCACAGGATGTATTGCAAGTAAAATAAATACCCTTTAATCGGGAGGTGGTTACAGCCCTCTGGAAGGGATACTCTGGCAGAATTAATTTGTCATGTAGAGAAAGTTAATACAAGCCACTTACTAATGTATTGTGATTGTCCATATTGTCTCCTTTGCTGGCCATAACATTATACACTTCTCGTTTCCACGGTTATGACCACCCTGCAATCCAGCATCGGTGGTCGTGTTTGCACACTATCGGAAAAATCTCCAGCCTATGTGCACTTCAATGGTTCTGGCCACTAGAGAGGCCAGCTCGTTTCGCTATATTGTGCAAGCACAACACCGATGCTGGATTACAGGATGGTCATAGTCACGAAAGCGAGAAGTGTATAATGTGCTGAAAAATTGATCAAGACAGCAAAGTAAGCAATATGGACAATCACAATACATTAGTAAGTGGCTTGTATTAACTTTATGTACATGATAAATGCCATTTGCTGAAGTGAGACTACCCCTTTAAGCATGAGTTGCCTGGCCACAACATACCTACCTACCTGGATGCCCCGGTAACTCTGGATACATGGATTGACATGCGGTTTCACGAGTATGCCAAGGAGAATGGTAAAGAAAAAAAAAGACCCTTTCGACTGGCACCTAAATTTTAAGGAGCAATCTTTCCTTCCCCTTTTTCATTTATGTCAGTACCTGAACCTATGCAGGTGGATAAAGTAAGACTGTGTGAGAATGAACATAACCACAGACATACTTATCGACTGTGTCTGTATTGCAGAGACAATGGTCATTTTGTTCACACCTTTACCCTAAAGAAAGGAAACTACAGAGTCTAGGGTCTGTTGGAGAGGCAGCCCTAAGTTAAGATCATTCCTCTTCCAAACTGTCCTTGCATGTGATTTTGTCTTCTGTGTCGGCCATCTTTAATTCTGGTTTGGCAGGTAACTTTCTGTAACGGGTCATGGTGGACCAGTACCAGATACAAATTCATGTCCATGCAGTTAGTCACTGAACCTTTGGATCTGCAAGTTGGAGTATTTCATTCTCAGAAGATATCTCTTCTGGTACTTCCTAAACAGACAACTAATCTTCTCTTGGGACTGCCAAAGCTCCATATGCTTCATCCAGTCGTCTGGACCTTTGAATTTGGAAGGTCTGGCCACTGTCTGTTGCCAGTTTGTTATTGTATTTGACAATCAGGAGGCAGAGGACTTGCCACCCCACCATCCATATGATTGCCCAGTAAATATGCTTCCTCGGGTCAGACTGCATTGTGACCATATTTATCTCCTCTGGAAACAAAAGCTATGTATATAAATGAAAATTCAGATAAGGGGTTTATCTGAAAATCATCTTCTCCAGTTGGTACTGGATATTTCTTTGTCAACAAAAAAAGATGAATCACTTGGCTGGATGATAGCAGTTAATGGTGATGACTGAGCAGTTAATGTACAGGGTTACAATCTGTTTAGAAAGGATCGCCAAAACCGGAGAGGGGGAGGGGTCTGCCTTTATGTAAAGTCCTGTCTAAAGCCCACACTCCGGGAAGATATAAGTGAGGGACATGAAGCTGTGGCGTCATTGTGGGTAGAAATAGATGGAGCCAAAAACAATAATAAAATACTAATAGGAGTTTATTATAAATCACCTCATATACCACAGTCCACAGAAAATCTACTTCTAAATGAAATAGACGAGGTGGCAAATCATAATGAGGTCGTTATTATGGGGGTCTTCAACTACCCAGATATAGACTGGGAAACTGAAACCTGTATATCTCATAAAGGAAACAGGTCCTTGGCAATAACCAAAGACCAGTTGAACCTTTCCCAATTGGTTCAGGACCCGACTAGAGGGACAGCCATACTGGACTTAGTATTAACCAATAGACCTGACAGAACAACAGATGTGCAGGTTGGGGGACACCTGGGAAATAGTGACCATAAAATGATAATCTTCCAATTGTCATTCAAAAGTTTATTCAGGGAGGAACAAAAATACCAAATTTCAAAAAAGCAAAATTTAGCCAAATAGAGAGGCCATAGGCCTAACTAAGTGGGACAAAGTCCTCAAAAATAAAAATACAGCCACAAAATAGGAGATTTTTAAAATCATCCTAATATCTAATTGTGAGAGGTACATACCTAATGGGAATAAAGGGTTAAGAAACAAGAAAAAACAAATGTGGATAAATAGAACTGTAAAGAAAGCAATAAATGACAAAAAGAAAGAATTTAAATCACTAAAACAAGAGGGGAGCGAGGAAGCATTGAAAAACTATAAGGAAAAAAATAGAATATGTAAAAGACAAAAGCAGCCAAACAAGAGACCGAGAGATTAATCGCCAAAGAGAGTAAAACTAACCCTAAAATGTTCTTCAATTGTAAAAAAAGTAAAAAGTATAAATCTGAAGGTGTCGGCCCCTTACAGAGTTGCAGAGAGCGATGAGGAGAAAGCAAAGCTGCTAAATATTTTTTTCTCCACTGTATTCTCTGAAGAAAATAAACTGTCAGATGAAATACAGAATATAAAAGTAAATTCCCCATTAAAAGTGCCCTGTCTGACCCAGGAAGAAGTACAGCGACGTCTTAAAAAGATTAAAATAGACAAATCGCCAGGACCGGATGGCATACACCCCCGTATCCTAAGAGAATTAAGTAATGTGATAGCCAGAGGATTGGCGCATAGCAAATGTGGTGCCAATATTCAAAAAGAGTCCAAAAACAGAGCCTGGAAACTATAGGCCGGTAAGTTTAACATCTGTCGTGGGTAAACTGTTCGAAGGTTTTCTAAGAGATGCTATCTTGCATATCAGCATGGCTTCATGAGGGATCTGTCAAGTCAAACCAATTTAATCAGTTTCTATGAGGAGGTAAGTTCTAGACTTGATGGCGGCGAATCAATGGATTTCCTATATCTGAACTTTTCCAAAGCATTTGACACGGTACCACATAAAAGGTTAGTATATAAAATGAGAATGCTTGGCCTGTGAGAAAATGTCTGTATGTGGGTAAGTAACTGGCTCAGGTTGGGTCACTGTCACTAGTGGGGTACCACAGGGGTCAGTATCGAGTCCTATTCTCTTCAATATATTTATTAATGATCTTGTAGAAAGCTTGCACAGTAAAATATCAATTTTTGCAGATGACACTAAACTGTGTAAAGTAATTAACACAGAAGAGGACAGTACACTGCTACAGATGGATATGGATAGATTGGAGGCTTGGGCAGAGAAGTGGCAGATGAGGCTTAACACTGACAAATGTAAGGTTATGCACATGGTAAGGAATAATGCAAGTCACCAGTGCATACTAAATGGTAAAACACTGGGTAACACTGACATGGAAAAGGACTTAGGAATTTTAGTAAACAGCAAACTAAGCTGCAGAAACCAGTGTCAGACAGCTTGTGCCAAGGCCAATAAGATAATGGGTTGCATCAAAAGGGGCATAGATGCCCGTGATGAGAACATAGTCCTGCCACTTTACAAATCTCTAGTCAGACCACACATGGAGTACTGTGCACAGTTCTGGGCTCCTGTGAACAAGGCGGACATAGCAGTGCTGGAGAGGGTACAGAGGAGGGCAACTAAAGTAATACCTGGAATGGGTGGACTACAGTACCCAGAAAGATTATCAAAATTAGGGTTAATTACTTTAGTAAAAAGACGACTGAGGGGAGATCTAATAACTATGTATAAATATCAGGGGTCAGTACAGAGATCTCTCCCATCATCTATTTATCCTCAGGACTGTGACTGTAACGAGGGGACATCCACTGCATCTGGAGGAAAGAAGATTTGTACACAAACATAGAAGAGGATTCTTTATGGTAAGAGCAGTGAGACTATGGAACTCTTTGCCTGAGGAGGTGGTGATGGTAAGTTCACTAAAAGAGTTCAAGAGGGGCCTGGATGTATTTCTGGAGGGTGAAATATTACAGGTTATAGTTACTAGAGAGGGGTCGTTGATCCAGTGAGTTATTCTGATTGCCTGATTGTATGTTGGGAAGGAATTTTTTCCCCTAAAGTGGGGAAAATTGGCTTCTATCTCACAGGGGATTTTTGCTTTCCTCTGGATCAACTTGTAGGATAACAGGCCGAACTGGATGGACAGATGTCTTTTTTCGGCCTTATAAACTATAAACTTCATCGATACATTGACTACAGATGTCTGTACGGTCAAGAACAAATATCCACTGTCAGTAATTTCAGAAATTTTTGCTCGTCTGCGTGGGGTTACATTTTCCTCAAAACTGGATTTACATTGGTCCTACAATTTGATCCAAATCTACCAAGGTGATGAGTGGAAAACTGCTTTCAATACCTGTGATGGGCAATACCAGTACTTGGTTATGTGCTTCGGTTTAAGTAAAGCACCCACTGTATTTCAAGAATTGGTCAATGATAGCTTCAGATACCTCCTGTACAAAAGTGTTGTTTACCTTGATGATATTCTGATCTTTTCCCATGATCTTTTTCTCACCGCAAGCATGTCTGTATGGTACTTCAGTGAATGTGGGAGAACTGACTCCAAATTTGAAAAAGGTATTTTTGAAAAATCTTCTTTGTTGTTCCTTGGATATATAGCATCAGATCAAGGTATGGAAATAGATCCTGAAAAAATGACTGCTGTTCTGAATTGGCCCCACCCATCTGATCTACACGCTACTGAAGCTGTTCTGGGCTTCGCGAACTACTATAGACAATTTATTAGTAGATGATTTCTCTACTGGAGTTAGGGCAGTGTTGACACAAAAGTTCTCTTCTGGCAAGATGGTGACATGAGTTTCTTTCCAAAGCCTTCACTGATCCTGATTGCAACAACTCCATAAGAGACAGAGAACTATTAGCTGTCAAAATGACTGTAGAAGAATGGTGTTATCTTCTCAAAGAAGCAAGTCATCCAGCTGTGATTTACAGAGATCATAAAAAAATTTATTGTCTTCAAACCATTCTAAAATGTAACCCCGCCAAGCCAGACATTTCTGTGCAGCAGACAAAAACAATGTAGGCAATGCCTCATCGAGATCCTTCTATCCCTCTGATCAAGAGAAAAACCATAATGTATGATTGATCCTATAAAAATTGTGATGGTGGCTCCTGTCAGTGTGAAGAATATTCCTCCTGGTAAAACTTTTGTGCCTGTAACCAAAATGGAACTGGTCTTGAACTGGGGACAGTGTTTCAAGGTAGCTGACAACCAAGGCAGCATAAAATCTTCAAGTTAATTTCCCAGTACTACTGGTGGCCATCCATGCCCAGGGATATTCAGAATTTGGTCTTTGCCTATTCTACATGTGCTACAAATAAAACACCCAAGCAAAATCCTGCTTGTCTTTTTCTCCCTTTTCCAGTTCCAGAAGCTTCAGGGCAACATATCTCAATGGATTTTATTACTGACTTGCCACCCTCCTCTGAGTAGGCAGTTATCTGGTGGTGGATCATTTTTTTTAAATGACGCACTTTATACCATCATCTGGTCTCCGCCAGCTGTATTGTTTTCCTGCGTACCTTCTGTCTTCATGTTCTCCCATGACATATTGTGTCTGTCAGAGGTGTCCAATTCACTCCAAACTTCAAAGCTGTGTGTAAACTCTTGGATGTATGCTTGGACATCTCATTGGCTTTCCACCACTAGTCTAATGGGAAGACAGAACTTGTCAATCAACTTGTTACCAGTTTTTTTACACCATCTCTCTAACGTTTATCAGGACAACTGGGTTGACTTATTGCTTTGGGCAGAGTTCTTTCAAACAATCATATCTGTGAATCCACAGGTAAATTTGTTTGAAGTCTAAGACGGCATTGGAAAAAACCTCTGTTCAGATGAAATTGTTTATAGATTGGAAACATAACATTCCTCCTTAGTTTTCTCCAGATGACAAAGTATGGCTTTCCTCAAAGTACATTAAGCTCAAAGTACCATTATACAAATTGGCTCCTCGCTTCATTGGACCATTTGAAGTCATCAAGAAGATAAATCCTGTGCTATAAGTTGAAACTTTCTGCATAATTTCATGTTCCCGATTCTTTTCTTGTTTCTCTTCTACAGCCAGTAGTCTTCAATTAGTATTCTAAAAGTTGTACCCAAACTTCTTCTCCAGTCAGTTCATAGAATAACTATGAAGTCAACGCATCCTTGCAGTGAGTCAGGAGCAAAATTATTTTCTGGTAGACTGGAAAGTCTATGGTCCAGAAGAAAGATCTTGGGAGCCTAAGGAGAATATCAATGCTCCTCTTCTTTTAAAGAAATATTTACAAAGGTCCAGCCTGAAAAAGAGAGGGCATAAGGGTGAGGTGCTATTAGGACCATGGTTCCTGCTGTACCCCATTCCATCCAGAAAGCTGACCTCTAGCATTCTCTGTAAGTTGGCACCTCAATGTTGCTATCCAAGAAAAAGGTTTCTTCCACCACTGATAAAAATCCAATATTTTATTATCTCACCAGTTAAAACATCAATGTTCAATATGTTGCTAGGGATCCCTGGGTATTTTTATCCACTCTCTCAGGCAGAGAGGTTTCGAAGTTTCTTTGTGACCAGCAATAGTGTATTGAAGTCTAGTGATTCTTCTGGATTCTGTCTGCAATTTTCCTATGTATCCAGTCTGTCTCCAGGCCTGATCCACCCGGCATGTGTTATTCTGCACTTAATTTTAGTTCTGTTTGTAATTTCAGTTAATCCAGCTCATCAGCCATGTCTATATGACAGCCTTACCTGAGGCGGCACTACTACCCTGCCTGTAAGGCTATCCTGTGTCTGCATGCACACACATTTCCACACTTCCTGGATATAAAAAAAACAACATTCAAGTCTAAGTGACTGGTCAGACCATACATGCAGTTTTGGTGTCTTTTCTGTTATTCTGGTGTCTGTCTGTTATTCTGAGCTCCCAGTGCTTACACAAGAGTCCCTAGCCCCAGTGGGTCAGCTGCAAACTATAGTGAGAGGTAGCATTCTGGTTGCTCTCCTGCAGAGAAGTCCAGATCAGGGGTTTAAGGGTGAATACCAGGGGAGAGCCTAAATAATGCCCTCAGGGTTTAGCCCAAAACCAAACCAGTTAGTTGGCACAGTGGGTCCACATTCACTGATCAATAACATGTTTCATCTTAAGCTTGAATTCCCCAGACCAACAAACTGCCAAAACTTCTGCTTTTACAGAGGTCGTCACAAAGTAATCAAGGGCAATTGATTAGCAGCACCTGGCTGCTACTTACCCTCTTACTTCCTATGGAAGCAGTTAGGGTGAGCTTATTTGTCGAAAACAGCTAATGCTGTTTGGTTTAGTTTTTTTTGTTAAATAAATAGTTATATTGTAGAATTTGTCATGTGCTGTTGTTCATCTGTGCTTGCATTTACCTAATTTTAGACCTTCTAAGGCTAGTTTCACACTAGCGGCAGCACGGATCCGGCGGGTGAAGGGGCCCGCCGAATCCGTGCTTCCGCAGGTGCACGAGTGGGGCCGTAACCGCGCTCCGGCCCCATTCATTGTAACGGGGGTGGGACGCAGATCCGGCCACAGCACGTTAACCCCTGCTGAGAGGCGATCGGAACATTACAGTGAATGGGGCCAGAGTGCGGTTCCGGCCCCACACGTGCACCTGCGGCAGCACGGATCCAGCGGGCCCCTTCACTCATTGGATCCGTGCTACCGCTAGTGTGAAACTAGCCTAAGGACCAGATTTTTTTTATTATGTCCTGATACGTAAAACCATAGAATTCAAAGAAAGTGTACTTTGTAAGCACCTTATATTCCCAATGTTCCCAAAATTAACAAGGCAATTATTGGGAATGAATGGTTTGCTACATACAATAATCTCCTTCACTGCATGGCTACAAAGATTACTACTGATCTCTTGTTCCCATACAAATTATTTATTTCTGGGCAGCAGATCCCTGTTTACACAGCACAATTTGCTGCTCAGAAAAAATGATTTGGGTAGTAGTTTCAGCGATGCTGTGAACTGATGAATGAGCATTTGTTCGTTCATTGGGTGTTTGGCGGCTCCTTTATACAATTATAACTTTGAGTCCCTGTGAGAAACGTGCATTACAAATGTTTGTCACTGTCATTGTCATTATACAAGGTAATTATCAAGAAATCCTCTACAACAGTGTTCCTCAACTCCAGTCCTCAGGGCCCACCTACTGGTCATGATTTGAGAATATCCCACAGAATAACTACCTGTGGTAAGTCCTGATGGATTGACACTAATTATATCACCTGCTGAATACTAAGGAAATCCTGAAAACATGATCGGCAGATAGGCCCTGAGGACTGGAGCTGAGGAACACTGCTCTACAAGGTTTATCTATTGGTATTCCCTTCATTCATTATTGTCTTTGAGTCAAGGCCATTAACCACTTTTACTGCTACACTTATTGTAAATGGACAAGCAAATTAAGTTGTACAATTTACATTAGTTGTGATTTGGTGTACTTCTGCTGAAGCCATTAATAATAAATGTAAGTTAATTGTCCAAGCAACATTGAAGAACATTGGTTCCCTGTTAATTCTGTAAAGGACCTTTTCCGAGGATTGTAGAGGAATGCCTCCAGTGATATCTTGCTAGTGATTTATCTCCTACTATAACTACAGAAACAACAAAATAAAGATACATGTTTATTAGAGATGAGCGAGTAGTGTTCGATCGAGCTGGTATTCGATCGAATACTACGCTATTTGGCGTACTCGATTTCGTTCGAATATAACGGCGATGGCGCACTTAGAATTCGTTTCCCCTCCCACCTTCCCTGGCGCTCTTTTTCCACCAATCACCATGCAGAGGGGTATGACAGGCACGCTGAGCACGCTGGCAGCGCGAAAACGGCGTCTACATGCATTGGCTGGAAAAACCATGTGACCTCGAATATTAAAAACTCAGCTCTTCCTGCTCGTACGCATATGCTGCGTGAACTTAGTCAGGGACAGAGGCTGGAGAAGGGAGAGACAGGTTTTAGCTGTTGGACAGGCAGGAGCGTGATTAAATTTAGGGCCTTATCAGCCGGCTACTATAGTGCTGTAGGCCAATAATATAAAAAATATATAGGCCTTATAATTGGCAACTGTACTGTGCGTTCTCTTGCAAAACTAATTTAAATACCTGGTGTTAATACCCACCGTCTGAACAGTTAGTACACGGCTGTGTACCTTGAACTATAAAATATATAGGCCTTATAATTGGCAACTGTACTGTGCGTTCTCTTGCAAACTAATTTAAATACCTGGTGTTAATACCCACCGTCTGAACAGTTAGTACACGGCTGTGTACCTTGAACTATAAAATATATAGGCCTTATAATTGGCAACTGTACTGTGCGTTCTCTTGCAAAATAATTTAAATACCTGGTGTTAATACCCACCGTCTGAAACAGTTAGTACACGGCTGTGTACCTTGAACTATAAAATATATAGGCCTTATAATTGGCAACTGTACTGTGCGTTCTCTTGCAAATTAATTTAAATACCTGGTGTTAATACCCACCGTCTGAACAGTTAGTACACGGCTGTGTACCTTGAACTATAAAATATATAGGCCTTATAATTGGCAACTGTACTGTGCGTTCTCTTGCAAAATAATTTTAAATACCTGGTGTTAATACCCACCGTCTGAACAGTTAGTACACGGCTGTGTACCTTGAACTATAAAATATATAGGCCTTATTAATTGGCAACTGTACT
>ONZH01030828.1:0-53471 GCA_900303285.1 Rhinella marina | reverse complement strand
AAACAATTTTTTTGGAAGGCTTACCTACAGCCATTTGACTGCAATCTCAGTCTGACCAAGGCATTGGTGGTGTGACCGCCATGCTGTGTCAGGCTACATTTTTGGGTGGTTCACCTGCTACCTCCGTCTAACTTGGTCACTCTGTCACCGCCTTGCTGTGTCAGGGTAAATTTTTATGTGGTTCACCTGCTACCTCAATCTAACTTGGTAACTCTGGGTTCACCGCCATGCTGTGTCAGGGTAAAATTTTTGGGTGGTTCACCTGCTACCTCAGTCTAACTTGGTCACTCTGTTGTCACCGCCATGCTATGTCAGGGTAAAATTTTATGTGCTTCACCTTCTACCTCAGTCTCACTTGGTCATTCTGTTGTCACCGCCATGCTGTGTCAGGGTAAAATTTTATGTGGTTCACCTGCTACCTCAGTCTCACTTGGTCACTTTGTTGTCACCACCATGCTGTGTCAGGGTAAAATTTTGGGTGGTTCAACCTTCTACCTCAGTATAACTTGGTCACTCTGTTGTCACCGGCATGCTGTGTTAGGGTAAAATTTTATGTGCCTCACCTGCTACCTCAGTTTAACTTGGTCACTCTGGGTTCACCGCCATGCTGTGTCAGGGTAAAATTTTATGTGGTTCACCTGCTACCTTATTCTTACTTGGTCACTCTATTGTCACCGCCATGCTGTGTCAGGGTAAAATTTTATGTGGTTCACCTGCTACCTTATTCTTACTTGATCACTCTATTGTCACTGCCATGCTGTGTCAGGGTAAAGTTTTATGTGGTTCACCTGCTACCTCAGTCTCACTTGGTCACTCTGTTGTCACCACCATGTTGTGTCAGGGTAAAATTTTGGGTGTTCAATCTGTTTTCTCAGTATAACTTGGTTCACTCTGTTGTCACCGCCATGCTGTGTCAGGGTAAAATTTATGTGCTTCACCTGCTACATCAGTCTAACTTGGTCACTCTGTTGTCACCACCATGCTGTGTTAGGGTAAATTTTTGGGTGGCTCACCTGCTACCTCATCTAACTTGGTCACTTGCTGGTGTCACCACCATGCTGTGTTAGGCTGCATGTTTGTGTGGTTCACCTGCTACCTCAGTCTAACTTGGTCACTCTGGTATCACCGCCATGCTGTGTCAGGGTAAAATTTTATGTGGTTCACCTGCTACCTCGGTCTAACTTGGTCACTCTGTTGTCCCCGCCATGCTGTGTCAGGGTAAAATTTTATGTGCTTCACCTGCTACCTCAGTCTAACTTGGTCACTCTGGGTTCACCGCCATACTGTGTCAGGGTAAAATTTTATGTGGTTCACCTGCTACCTCAGTCTAACTTGGTCATTCTGTTGTCTCCGCCATGCTGTGTCAGGGTAACTTTGTGGGTGGCTCACCTGCTACCTTATCTAACTTGGTCACTTGGTGGTGTCACCGCCATGCTGTGTCAAGCTACATGTTTGGGTGGCTCACCTGCTACCTCATCTAACTTGGTCATTTGGTGGTGTCACCGCCATGCTGTGTCAGGCTACATTTTTGGGTGGCTCACCTGCTACCTCAGTCTCACTTGGTCACTTGGTGGTGTCACCACCATGCTGTGTCAGGCTACATGTTTGGGTGGCTCACCTGCTACCTCATCTAACTTGGTCACTTGGTGGTGTCACCACCATGCTGTGTCAAGCTTATGCCTGCGTCCTGGGGTGGGGGATAGGACAGCAGTGCCAGCATGGGCAGTGGTGTCACCCACAGGCGGTGATGGACTTTGTTGCACCTAGTTGGGTGCTTTACTAACATGTGATGGGCATGTGTCTTGCCCATCTTGGTCTGGGTCAGCACAATTGTCTTCAGGGTCACCACCAGGCTGTTGCCCAGAATTTGGCGTAATGGTACGATTAGGCAGCCTCAGAGGCATCCATGCATGCTGTTCCTGCTATTTCCTGTCCATTTCCGTGGTGTTTCCATCATTTTCTGAGGTTTCCAGGTTTTCACGCAACCTTCCCTGTACAGAGCTTTGGTCCCCTGCAAAAAATGCTTGAGTCTCCCATTGACTTCAATGGGGTTTGTTATTCGAAACGAGCACCCGAGCATCCGGAAAAATTCGACTCGAATAACGAGCACCCGAGCATTTTAGTGCTCGCTCATCTCTAGTCTTGAACTCACTCCTGCTTTTGGCCTACAAATATTGGTCTAATACTGACCGTGTGAAAGAGGCCTTAAAGATTCTCAAAACACTGGATCCTTTTATTTTTCTTCTGACTGATAAGAAAGGAAAAATAAACTATGATTTAAACATGGACAAACAGGGGCAATAGTGGCCCCTTTACAAAGTGGGGATGGGGGCCAACAGCAGTGGCAGTATCAGGGACAATAGTGGCCCCATGATAGAGTGGGGATGGGGGGGCAGTAGCAGTGACAGTGTCAATAGTCCGCCATAGATTTGAGAATGGTGGACCATCAAGTGCAAAAGGACTAGAGATGAGCGAATCATTCAAAATTTGCTTTGCCGCATATTCGCCAAATTTCTGACAAGATTCGTATTTAAATGAACTTATTCGTCAAATCTATGTAAAAAAAAATACGTTTTATGCGAACATTCCTGCCCAAATTACGTACTTACAGTCAGTGTAGTTAAAAGTACGCAATACCTAAGCATTAGCGTACAAAAGTGCGTACAAATCCTTAGCGTACTATTGATGCACGATTGCATCATATGCACAAGGCTAGGCCGCGGCGTACAATCTTTAGAGGAAGTCCATATGAACTAGAAAAATAAGGTGCTCACTGCTGCTACCTATCAATAAGTGAATCATTTACTAAAAACACCATACAATAAGTGTATAATAGGACACATTGCAGTACCAGAAAAAGAATACACACAAAGAATACTGTTTCAGGCACGTGTATTAATTGCTAAATATTAGTTACGGCCACAACCTCCTTCTATTTCAGAATTTCTGAACAGAATGACGTTGATCTTGAGATTGGAAAAAGGGGTCTATATTAAACGAAACTGTGAAAAAAAGTATGATGCGATATGGGAAAAGTGGCGGTCAGCTAATCTGGACGTCCCCGAGTCCTGAATTCTTCATGATGGTATACGTTGAATGTGGTCCGATACTGTAAGACTATAGGTCTTTATGGCCTATTGCTGGGTGGCCGTCTCCTCGTCAGTGGGTGGATGGGGGGAGGGGGCGGGGGGGTTTTGTTGGCTTATTTTTATTGAGCCTTGTGTGTATGCCTTGAACATAGTGTTATTTGACACCTCAATTTTCTCATACTGTTTTGTATATGTGAGATGATGGATGTATGTAACAATAATGACATATGCGCTGTATTGTATGGTTTACTTAACTTTTATTCAATAACTTAAAAAAAATCTGATTTTAAAAAAAGAAAAATAAGGTGCTCACTGCCGCTAGCTATCAATAAGTGAATAATTTACTAAAAACACTGTACAATAAGTGTATAATAGGACACATTGCAGTACCAGAAAAAGAATACACACAATGGGCTAAAGTGCTGAACCATTAAAAACAGTGTAGCTAAAATACAGCAAAGACATAAGTATGCAAACATTTTATTGCAATCAATTTCACATTTACAAGCATAAAAGTCTCAGATATATGTTTGAGTCTCTCCTTATGGATCCTAGTTGGCATGATAAAACACTGTCTGTCTGGAACACATATTCCAAAATTCAATTGTAATCCACATGAGGTAAAATTGTAATCCAAACAGGTAATGTGTAATCCACATGGATAATAGAGAATAGCAGCAAATAGAGAACCTTTTTGGAAAAGGGGGCTCCCAAATAACCTGAGAATGGGGTAAAAAGGAAAATAGGCACAACTGGGACCTTTCTGCAGAATGGAGAGAGTCCTGGCTGACAGCCATGTCAACTCCAGCTGGGTGAGAGTCAAACAGGGGCAATACATTACATTAAAAGGCAGCACATAGAGAACCCTTTCTGCCAAGGGGGCTCCCAAATAACCTGAGAAGGGGTAAAAAGGAAAATAGGCGCACTTCAGCGCAACAGGGAAATTTCTGCAGAATGGGGGGAGTCCTGACCGCCATGCCCATCTGGGTGAGAGTCAAATGGGGGCAACAGAAACTAAACAAAAACAACTGCCAACTAGCATCTCACCCGTCAGGTGCAGTCCATGGTGTGGCTCCCATAGGTCCTCCTGCATTGTCCTTGACACTGCCAGTAGTTGGGTTCCTCATATGAGGGACCTGAAGTTCTCCTCGCACAAGCTGCTGCTGAAGCTCATCAGAGGACGCTCCTGCCCTCTCGTAGGCCATGCTCGCTGCGGTGGTGGAACTCCAGTGCCCTCTTCTTCCTGAAGTTAGACTTCATGGGGTCTGGGTGGTGGTGACGCATGCTGCAGCCATTTTTGCTTTTCCGGATGCTCCTGCAGCCAGCAGGGGTAAAGACTTCTGGCTGTAGCGGTTCCAGAAAGGCTGCATCCAGGAAAGAAGCCCCAAGCTTCCCCGGCTGCTGCTGGCTTCATCTTCCACGACAGCTGGTATTGGTGGACCACCGTGAATTGGAAGGTGAACGATAACGTGGTCAGCTGACCCAGCTGTAAAGACTGTGGTGGTGGTGGTGGTGCTGGCAGTCCAGGAATCAGAGGCTCCGGCTGAGGCTCTGGCTTTTCCCTGAACACCATCTGGAAACTCCCGTAGGCAGCGCAAGCGTCTTGGACCTGGTGGTTCATCCGGCCACACTTCTGGTTCCGTTGTAGGCACCAGAGGCTTTGAAAGGAGGGTAACCCCGGTCGCAAATGGGCCTTTAAGGGACGCCATGGTGGTGTACTCCACCTGATCCCCCACGTACAGGCTATGCCGATGTTGTGACAGGTATGGCCGTTTCACCGACCTGCGACCCACAAAATATTCCTTTCCATCCTCATCATCCTGCAGGAAGCCAGACCCTCTCCCAATGGAAAACCAAATCACAGTTCCCTTCCTGCGTTCAAATGAAGGTTCTCCCAGCCTAGGGTGGTCCAGTACCTGTGTGACCCAGTGACCCACATGGGCCGTCACAGATGGTGGAACAATTGGGTTCTGGTGTATGGAAGGGATGGATCTCCTCCTGGGCGGCGAAGTGGATGCTCCAGCTGCCTCCGCTGCATGAGCCAAAGCAGACGTTCCAGCCGCAGGAGCCAAAGCAGACGTTCCAGCCGCAGGAGCCAAAGCAGACGTTCCAGCCGCAGGAGCCAAAGCAGACGTTCCAGCCGCAGGAGCCAAAGCAGACGCTCCAGCCACACAAGTTAAAGCAGATGCTCCAGCCGCCTCATGAGTCGCAGCTACAGCAACCTCATCATGTGGTAAGGAACACACAGGCACTGAAGCTGGGTTTCTCTGGCAGACTTGTGACACCCTGATGTCTTGAGCGGGTGGTTTAGGTAAGTCATCTCCAAAATACATCTCGTTCCATTTTGGACACAGCTGTTTTTTAGCCATGATGCTTGCCTCTTGCTCTGAGGTCAGCGCTGGTCTAAACTGGTTCAGACTGCGGAGGAGGGTGGAGCACTGAGGAAGGAGTCTTCACTCCCTATACGTGCAAAACAGTTAGATCCCGGTGGGCCGGGCTGGTTTCCTCCAGTTCTGAGGAGGGCGTATCTTCACTTTCCCGCTCTGCGTGGGCGTATCGTCATTTTCCCAACTCGCGCAAAATGCGTACGTTTCTTACATAGTAACATAGTATATAAGGCCGAAAAAAGACATCTGTCCATCCAGTTCGGCCTGTTTTCCTATAAGTTGATCCAGAGGAAGGCAAAAAACCCCTGTGAGGTAGAAGCCAATTTTCCCCACTTTAGGGGGAAAAAATTCCTTCCCGACTCCAATCAGGCAATCAGAATTACTCCCTGGATCAATGACCCCTCTCTAGTAACTATAACCTGTAATATTATTACCCTCCAAAAATATATCCAGGCCTCTCTTGAACTCTTTTAGTGAACTTACCATCACCACCTCCTCAGGCAGAGAGTTCCATAGTCTCACTGCTCTTACCGTAAAGAATCCTCTTCTATGTTTGTGTACAAACCTTCTTTCCTCCAGACGCAGAGGCTGTCCCCTCGTCACAGTCACAGTCCTGGGGATAAATAGATCATGGGAGAGATCTCTGTACTGACCTCTGATATATTTATACATAGTTATTAGATCTCCCCTCAATCGTCTTTTTTCTAAAGTGAATAACCCTAATTTTGATAATCTTTCTGGGTACTGTAGTCCACTCATTCCAGTTATTACTTTAGTTGCCCTCCTCTGAATCCCTCTCCAGCTCTGTTATGTCTGCCTTGTTCACAGGAGCCCAGAACTGTACACAGTACTCCATGTGTGGTCTGACTAGTGATTTGTAAAGTGGCAGGACTATGTTCTCATCACGGGCATCTATGCCTCTTTTGATGCAACCCATTATCTTATTGGCCTTGGCAGCAGCTGTCTGACACTGGTTTCTGCAGCTTAGTTTGCTGTTCACTAAAATTCCTAGGTCCTTTTCCTTGTCAGAGTTACCTAATATTTTACCATTTAGTATGTACTGGTGACTTGCATTATTCCTTCCCATATGCATAACCTTACATTTGTCAGTGTTAAACCTCATCTGCCACTTCTCTGCCCAAGCCTCCAGTCTATCCAGATCCATCTGTAGCAGTGTACTGTCCTGTTCTGTGTTAATTACTTTACACAGTTTAGTGTCATCTGCAAAAATTGATATTTTACTGTGCAAGCCTTCTACAAGATCATTAATAAATATATTGAAGAGAATAGGGCCCAATACTGACCCCTGTGGTACCCCACTAGTGACAGTGACCCAATCTGAGTATGTACCATTAATAACCACCCTCTGTTTTCTATCACTGAGCCAGTTACTTACCCACATACAGACATTTTCTCCCAGGCCAAGCATTCTCATTTTATATACTAACCTTTTATGTGGTACAGTGTCAAATGCTTTGGAGAAGTCCAGATATATGACATCCATTGATTCGCTGAGGTCCAGTCTAGAACTTAACTCCTCATAGAAACTGATTAAATTGGTTTGACATGACCGATCCCTCATGAAGCCATGCTGATATGGAGTAATTTGTTTATTTTCATTGAGGTACTCCAAGATAGCATCTCTTAGAAAACCCTCAAACAGTTTACCCACAACAGATGTTAAACTTACCGGCCTATAGTTCCCGGGCTCTGTTTTTGGACCCTTTTTGAATATTGGCACCACATCTGCTATGTGCCAATCCTGTGGAACACTCCCTGTCAGTATAGAGTCCTTAAATATCAGAAATAAGGGTCTAGCAATGACATTACATAATTCTCTTAGGATACGTGGGTGTATGCCATCCGGTCCTGGCGATTTGTCTATTTTAATCTTTTTAAGACGCAGCTCTACTTCTTCCTGGGTCAGACAGGGCACTTTTAATGGGGAATTTACTTTTATATTCTGCATTTCATCTGACAGTTTATTTTCCTCAGTGAATACAGTGGAGAAAAAGATATTTAGTAGCTTTGCTTTCTCCTCATCGCTCTCTGCAACTCCCCCCTCATTACTCTGGCCGACACCTTCAGGTTTATACTTTTTACCATTTATATATTAAAGAACATTTTAGGGTTAGTTTTACTCTCTTTGGCGATTAATCTCTCGGTCTCTAGTTTGGCTGTTTTTATTTGTCTTTTACATATTCTATTTTTTTCCTTGTAGTTTTTCAATACTTCCTCGCTCCCCTCCTGTTTTAGTGATTTAAATGCTTTCTGTTTGTCATTTATTGCTTTCTTTACAGCTCTATTTATCCACATTGGTTTTTTCTTGTTCCTTAACCTTTTATTCCCATAAGGTATGTACCTCTCACAATTAGATATTAGGATGTTTTTAAAAATATCCCATTTTGTGGCTGTATTTTTATTTTTGAGGACTTTGTCCCAGTTAGTTAGGCCTATGGCCTCTCTTAGTTGGCTAAATTTTGCTTTTTTGAAGTTTGGTATTTTTGTTCCTCCATGAAGAAACGCTCTGTTGAATGACAGTTGGAAGGTTATTATATTATGGTCACTATTTCCCAGGTGTCCCCCGACCTGCACATCTGTTGTTCTGTCAGGTCTATTGGTTAATACTAAGTCCAGTATGGCCGTCCCTCTAGTCGGGTCCTGAACCAGTTGGGAAAGGTAATTGTCTTTGGTTATTTCCAAGAACCTGTTTCCTTTATGAGATGTACAGGTTTCAGTTTTCCAGTCTATATCTGGGTAGTTGAAATCCCCCATAATAACGACCTCATTATGATTTGCCACCTCGTCTATTTCGTTTAGAAGTAGATTTTCTATGGGCTGTGGTATATTAGGAGGTTTATAATAAAGTCCTATTGGTATTTTATTATTTTTTTGGCTCCGTTTATTTCTACCCACAGTGACTCCACATATTCATGTCCCTCACTTATATCTTCCCGGGGTGTGGGCTTTAGACAGGACTTTACATAAAGGCAAACCCCTCCCCTTCTCCGGTTTTTGCGATCCTTTCTAAACAGACTGTAACCCTGTACGTTGACTGCCCAGTCATAGGTATGATCCAGCCATGTCTCAGTTACTCCCACTATGTCATAGTCCTCCTCACACATCACTAATTCCAGTTCACCAATTTTATTAGTCAGGCTTCTGGCATTAGTGTACATACACTTAAGAGGTCTATGTATATTTTTTACCCCCCTTTTTAAATTACTATTACCTGTGAAGTGAATATCCGGGGTTTTTGGGTTACTTTGGTTGATGTTTTGCCCAATATTCTCCATACATTCCTCACTAATCCCAACCCCCACTAACCCCCCACTGTCCCCTCCTATGACCCACTCTCTATCTACAATATCTACCCCCTTATTAGTATTACCGACCACCCTCCCCCCAGATCCTAGTTTAAAAGCTCCTCCAGCCGTCTAACCATTTTTTTTCCCCAGGGAAGTTGCACCCTCCCCATTAAGGTGCAGCCCGTCCCTACTGTAGAGTCTGTAGCCGACAGAGATGTTACGTTTCATATGTTAGCAGGTAAAATTTTGTGAAGATTTACTAATAATACGAAGCGAATCTGCAGAAATTCGGATTTGCTTCGCAGCTGAAAATTTCCAAGATTCTTAGATAGATAGAATCTAGGAAGCGGCGAATAAATTTGCTCATTTCTAAAAAGGACCACATGAACTGTCATGTGATCAATGTTTTTTTTTATTGCAGAAGGTCACTTTTTCTTTTTTTTCTTAATATTTAGTAATAAAATTGAATTTTAATAGTTTGATATAGCTTAGTTTGACAACTGGAATCTCTGGCCTTTGGGAATTCATTTCTTTATAAGCTCAGAAGCAGAGATGCCATTGTGAGTTCAGGCTTCGATGTAAGTGAATGTGTTTGCCTTGTGTGTTCATAGACTCAATTACAGACACAAGCCAGCCATCTCATAGTACTGCAGAGATAGGTTAAAATGGTGATCTAAACTGTAATCTCCATTTTACTTTTATACGGAAACAGGACAGGGAGGATGAAGACAGGATCACATAAGGCATGTGGCTGTACTGCATCTGTTGCTTCCACAGCTGCTACTCCTCTTGGTTCAACTACTACTATCCCTAATCAGTGGCACATCTCCTGTCTTATCCTTGAGGTTTTGCACTGCATTGCTGCTCCCAAAAAAGGGAAAATGTATGGGCACTTGTTCAGAACAAGCCACTGCTTTTTCCAATATACCATGTGTATATAAACAATGGTAGGCACCTGCCCTAATAAGGGACAATTTATGGAATGGTTTTAATTTTAAAATACATAAACATATAATGGCGCAGTGTTTTTAATCAGGTTTTCAACTATGCTTTTACTCATAGTTATATGTGTCAGTGTTACTTTGCCATTATTTACTATTGCTGTAATGTGTTAAAGCGATTAAAAGGGGGGGATAGGGTAGAAGGGAAAAAATAAAAAATAAAAAAGAGAAACAGATGAGAAGAAGAAATATGAGTCCTATGAGACCTCAGAATGTTTTATACCAATTTTCAGGACAACTGGAGCACTTTTCATTCTGGTAGAATCTATTCGGACCCAAATCAAATTTTTGGACAGATTTTAAGAATTGCACCTGGAGCAAATTTCAAGATTTGCTCATCTCAACTTGACAGCCTATATTTGATATCCTAAAGTTTAGTGAGGACATATAAAGGCTCAAACTCAAACATTACAAAGTAAACTAGCTAAGAATTCAAACACGAGATTCCTTCTTGCAAGAGCTTACAAACTATGACATAACAGAAAGGATACAAGGTAAAAGTGCTTTTTCTACAACCACATTTTATACTACAGAAGAGTATTTCACATAAAGCTACATTGGTCAGTCAGACAGGGCCCAGTGTCAGGTCTGGTCACCGGAGAACATAGGTTTTCTATTTTTGCTTGGTATTCTGAGTTTTTGTGTGGTTCTGTTCAGTGCCTACGCCTTGCCTTTAACCATGTTCACACTGTGGAGTTGTTTTGGAGCCAACGCCCATCTTCATGTTTTTGTTTGTCTACATAGGGTTAATACTCAGGTGCTGGGCTGAGTGGCTTCTCGAATCTGGTCCATTCAGAACCTGGGGGTGGGATATCTTCCTGCATAAATACCTGCCTTCTTCTTTGCTCCTTGCTGGTTTTTGCAAATCCTTGCTATACCTGCTTGTGCTCTTGTATCGTGTGTATCCTGACAGCTTATATTTGACCCTTGGCTCGTACCTGACTACTCTACCGTCTTCTGATTTGTACTTACGTTATCTCTGGTTTTCTGACGCGGCTTGTTGACCATTCTTCTGTGTTTTGTTCGTCTCTGTTTGTTGTCCCTTTTTCCCTGCACCTTAGTAAGTGTAATTGCAGTCTTCGTGGTTGTCGCCGTGTCGCCTAGGACACGGAGGCAATTAGGCAGGGACAGGGGTTGGGGAGAGCTCAGGGATCACATCTCCCTTTTCTGTGTACCCCAACCTTGACACCCAGATCTTAAGTGCATTAGAGTAGTGTTCCTCAACTCCATTCCTCAGGGCCCACCTGCTGGTCATGATTTAAGAATATTCCACAGAATGAATACCTGTGGTACATCCTGATGCATGACCAGCAGGTGGGCCCTGAGGAATGGAGTTGAGGAACACTGCAATAGAGAACAAGGAGTGTTAGGGATACTGTTTAATGAACTGGTTACATTCTGAAAAATAATGGTGATGAAAGGAAAGGAGACATTTTATGAAATGTAATATGGCAGTGCATTACAGAAAACTGGTGCAGCAAAAAAAAAAAAAAAAAAAACAGTCATATAGATGGGAATTTATGGATTATGGAAGAGATTAAATTTTGATAGTTGGCAGAATATTGACCAAAGGCAGGATGATAAACAGAGAGGAGAGCAAGAATGAGATGAGAGTAATTCAAATCAACAATAATACATATATTGGTAAAAAAGACTGCTATACTTTGTTAATATTTTTCTTTAACCTATAATAACTTCACAATTTACAATGAAATTTAACCTCATACAATCTCCCACTGTCTTTTGACGGCAGACAGTGAAAGCTGCAGTTTAGGGGGAAACAGATTCTGCAGCATTCATGTTCTAAGAACTGGCTGTTAGACAAATGTTTAAATCTGAAGTTTTAATAGTTTAACTAGTTTAACCCCTTAATGACCGGGCCATTTTACACCTTCGTGACCAGACTGATTTTTGCTAATCTGACATGTGTCACTTTATGTGGTAATAACTTTGGAACGCTTTTACTTATCCATACCATTCTGAGATTGTTTTCTTGTGACACATTGTACTTCATGTTAGTGGTAAATTTGAGTCAATATGTGTCACCTTTATTTATAAAAAAAATCCCAAATTTAAAGAAAATTTGGAAAAATTTGTAAATTTCCAAATTTGAATTTCTCTGCTTTTAAGGCAGATAGTGATAGCTGACAAAATAGTTATTACTTTACATTTCCCATATGTCTACGTTATGTTGGCGTTATTTTGAAAATGTCATTTTACTTTTTTAGGACATTAGAAGACTTAGAATTTTAGAAGCAATATTTACATTTTTTAAGAAAATTTCTAAAAAACACTTTAAGGACCAGTTCAGTTATGAAGTCACTTTGTGGGCCTTACATACTAGATACCACCCAAAAATTACTCCATGTTATAAACTACACCCCTCAAGTTATTCAAAACTGATTTGATAAACTTTGTTAACCCATTAGGTGCTCCACAAGAATCAAAAGAAAATGGAGAAGAAATTTCAAAATTTCAAATTTTTTGCAGTTTTTTTATTTCAATAAATGTTTTCCTATAATACAGAATGGGTTAACAGCCAAACTAAACTCAATATCTATTACCCTGATTCTGCAGTTTACAGTAACACCCCATATGTGGTTATTGACTACTGTACGGGTGAACGGCAGAGCTTAGAGTAGATGGAGCACAATATGGATTTCAGAGGGCAGATTTCACTGGAATAATTTTCAGGCGCTGTGTTGCATTTGAAGATACCCTGGGGACCCCCCACAGTGGAAACCCCAAAAAGTGACCCCATTTTGGAAACTACACCCCCTAAAGTATTCATCTAGGGGTGTAGTGAGCACTTTGGCCCAATATGCTTTTTATAGAATTTAGAAACCCTTGGCTGTAAAAAAAAAAAAAAAAAATTACATATTTTACTGAAAAATGTCACTTTAGACCCAAGTTTTTCATTGTCACAAGGGGTAACAGGAGAACGTAACAAATGAATTATACAGGGCTACTTGCATAAGGTGGGATGCAAGCTTTTTATACCAAATGCGGGATTTCCTGACCGCACTATAAGGCTGCAGCATTTGGTCTGCAAGGTCCACCCCACCCATATATTTATTATAATCCTGTATGCAGACAGTTTTACGGACGGTGGTATCGGTGCTGCGTACAGGAACAGGGCTGCTGCTGTCTGGGTGGATAGATGTCATTATGAGGACATCTTTTTTGTCCCGATATTTTTATCAGTAAGATGTCCCCATTGCAGAGGCCTTTTATTTCCCCAGGCCTCAGTTTTTGGTTTATTAAAGGTTTGGGCAGGCCTCTTTGATTGCTGCGTATGGTGCCACATGCCACTGTCTTTCTTACTGAAAGGCACTTGAAAAGGGGTACGCTTGTATAATAATTATCAATGTACAAATGGTACCCCTTATCTAAAAGAGGGTGCAGGAGATCCCACACTATTTTGCCTGCCACATTTAGGGAAGGGGGGCATTCAGGAAGGGTAAACTGGGTACCTTTGCCCTCATAAACTCTAAATTTGTATGTGTACCCAGTTTCGCTCTCACAGAGCTTATAAATTTTTAGGCCAAATCGTGCTCTCTTCCTTGGCAAATATTGGCGAAATTGCAGCCTGCCTTTAAAAAGGACAAGTGACTCATCCACTGCAATGTTTTTTTTCTGGGGTGTAGGCCTCTTTAAATTTTTGATTTAAATAATTTATAAGGGGCCTAATTTTAAAAAGCCTGTCGTGGCTGGGGTCATCACGTGGGGGGCACTGTGTGTTGTCAGCGAAGTGCAGAAATCGCAGGATAGTCTCAAATTGCTGTCTTGTCATTACTGCCCTGTACATGGGGGTATCGTACAACACATCAGATGACCAGTAAGATCTCATAGTGGGTTTTTTTATGAGACCCATATTTAGGAGGCCCCAAAACTTTAAAATGTCCGCCCCAACAACAGGGCACCATATGCCAGTCTTAGCATAATATAAGGGGGGGTGACTAGCGATGAATTGAGCAGCGTATAAATTGGTCTGCTCGACCATCAAATTTATCAGTTCTTCTGATAAGAAGAGTTTAAAATATTCCACCTCCCTAAACTCCATATTATCAACATGGATGCCTGTGACAGAATTAAATTCTGGAACAGACGGAGCATATGACTCTGTGGGCATCCATTCGCGGTCAGTAGTGCTAGTGGCAGGCAAAGAGTAACATCTGCGACTTTGCTGCAGCTCGTCATCACTAGAGTTAGTGGATGATGACGAAATTTGAAAATGTTTGGTCTCGCTTGCACTTTCTGTATCAGAACAGATAAATGCGTATGCCTCCTTTGCCGTATACGTACGCTCAGCCATTTTATATATGGTGCAAGCTACAACTTAAATATATATATAGTTAGTTATATATTTTTTTTTCCTTTTTTCTTGAAAACTACTAAACTAAACTACTTCTACCAAACTGCCAGTAATTTTATATATATATATATATATATATATATATATATATATATATATATATATTTTTAGTAATTTTTTTTTTATTCAAAAAACCCTAACTCCTGACCCTAACTCCTGACCCTAACTCCTGACCCTAACGAGCTATATTTTTTTTTTCATTTTTTTTTTTTTCTCTTTTTCTTTTTTTCTTGAAAACTGCTAAACTAAACTACTTCTACCAAACTGCCAGTACTCTTGTGAACTAACAAAGGCTACCTAATCACCAGTAATTTTTATATATATATATATTTTTTTTTAATTATTATTATTTTTTTTTTAGTAATTATTTTTTTTATTCAAACGTCTAACTCCTAACCCTAACTCCTAATCCTAACCCTATCTCCTAACCCTAACTTCTAACCCTAACCAGCTGACACAAGACACAGGTCACTGGAGGATGGGGAGGATGGGGTGCGTTTGGGGTAACTGGGACACTGTGGGGGCACTTTTCTTTTATATTTTTTTTTCACAAATGCTCTCTGACAGGACGCAGCTCCGATCACCTCAAATGTCAACTGTCAGAATGAGGAGAACGGAGCTGCGCTGGGCTAAGCGTCCCGCCGGCGCTGTGATTGGTCATTCAGCTCTGATTGACCAATCACAGCGATCGCGGGGCAGGGACCACTGTGATTGGTCCATGGACAGGTGCCCGGACCTCTCTGCTGTCCGTGACACCCGTTCAGATGCCGGTGTCACCGCCAGTATACTTGCGGTGACACTTTCATTTCATGACGTACTATGCACGTCATGATGCGCTAACTTACAACACATCATGACGTACATAGTACGTCATGAGTCATTAAGGGGTTAATGTGAATATGAACAATGTAAAAATTAAACAAACTTTTTTTATATTTATTTCTTTATAAAAAATTACATAAATTTAACCATACTTTATACGTATTTAACCTCAAAACAATTCCCAAAATAATAACATTTTTTGTTCATAAAACAAGGCCTAAGACAGCCACTTCAAAGAAATATTAAAAAAGATAAATAAAAAGAACAGATCATAAATGTCATATTGGCAGTGGTCCAACTCCCAGCACCCCCAATGATCAGCTGTTTGAAGGGATAGCATCACTTTTACGAGCTCTGCTTCCACTTCAAAATTACCTGCTTGTTGTCTTATTTGTAGAGGCTGCTAAGTGTAATTACAACTGCTCATCTCATTGAAGTGAATGGAACAAGCAGTTGTAATTGCACTGCACCACCACTATAAATAGCACACAAGTAATTTTGAAGAGGAAGTAAGGCTAGCAGTTTCAAACAGCTGATCCTCAGGAGTACCGGGAGCTGGACACCTGCAATCAGGTATTGATTACTAGTGATGAGCAGTCCCAAACTGCAAATTTCAGGTTTGTACCGAACTTTGCAAGTTCGGGTACCTGGACCCAAACCCAGACTTTTTCACTGAAATTTGGTTTCAGTGTTCGGGTGATTTTATTATTTTCCATTACGATAGTGCTGACACCTGCTGGCCTGTGTTGGACTATTCCACTGATAGCTATCGGATCCTGCTTGAGGCTTCAAGCTGGCACTGTAACGTAAGACCTACCCCGATGCTATTACAGCCACGGGAATGCGCAACTCTGTCATCTGCATCGCTCAGATGCTGTTGTTACATTTGCTACAGCATCTGAAGGGCTAAATGCATGCGATCAGCCTTATGGCATCCGCTCCAGGTTTCAGCTGTTTAAAACAGCAGAAACCTGGTGGCTATGGCGCCCACTGCATGTGCATATGCCATTTAAAGTGTTCACTTTCACTGTAAATGTATGGTGGAGGTGGCAAGGAGTTAAAACCATGGCATCTCAATAGGGTTAAAGTCAGGACACTGACTTGACCTTTCCAAAACACCGTTCTTTACCTGATTTACCTCTGCTGCCCTTATATTCTCCTGTAAAATGTTTTGATGCACCTTAGAATTAATTGTTCTATCAAATATCATAAGACATATGGCTAATTGTGTCACATAACTGTGAGAAATTGAAAATTCTATTTGAAGTATGTTTTCCACTGATTTAATTGATCTGCTAGTGAAGCAATGACAGATATTATATTAGTGTAAATATCAAATATACATTTTATTGCTGCGGCAGTCAGCAAAAGAAAATTGGTAAAACTCAAAATATTTTTGAATTATTATTATTTATGAAGTGAACATTTTAATACTGTATTTCCTTCACATGCTGAGCTGTATGAACACATGGTAACATTTACA
This sequence comes from Rhinella marina, assembly GCA_900303285.1. Classification (NCBI taxonomy): domain Eukaryota; kingdom Metazoa; phylum Chordata; class Amphibia; order Anura; family Bufonidae; genus Rhinella; species Rhinella marina. The sequence goes on along the minus strand of ONZH01030828.1, from coordinate 37,006 downwards.
CTGTAGAAAACACAAGTTCCGTATAAACTGTATTGACCTCCAGTCTTATACAATGTACTTTTATTAGAACTAATTGTATCATTTGGCTCACAAATTGAATGATTTGAATGAGTTAAGGATCATTGATTCGCTAAATAGTTCTGGGAAATAATTTCATAAAACTGTATAAGAAATGTTTTAGTCTCCAAGGAATATGAAACAGACTGTGTGTGGGAAACAGGAGCTATAAATAAACAATTACCACTGGATTAGGGAGCAATAGGAAACACTGCTCCCTTAGTATAATATCCTATTACCTACAATGGAGCAAAATGAATCATACCACCATATTTATAATTGCTATTATTATTACCTATATTGGTTTTACAAAAAATAATAAATACATAAATAAAATAAAAATATTGTGTAACCAGTGTAACGAGTATAACCTAGTAGATCTTTCTCATACAATTTCAAAAAGTATAACAATTGTGTCAAGGTTGGGGTACACAGAAAAGGGAGATGTGATCCCTGAGCTCACCCCAACCCCTGTCCCTGCCTAATTGCCTCCGTATCCTAGGCGATACGGCGACAACCACGAGGACTGCAATTACTCTGACTAAGGTGCAGGGAAAAGGGAAGACAAACAGAGATGAACAAAACACAGAAGAATAGTCAGCTAGCCGTGTCAGAACCAGAGATAACGTCAGTACAAAATCAGAAGACGGTAGAGTAGTCAGGTACGAGCCAAGGGTCAAATAAGCAGTAGAATACACACGGTAACAACGCACAAGCAGGAATAGCAAGGATATGCAAAAACCAGCAAGGAGCAGAGAGAAAGATAGGTATATAAGCAGGAAGATATCCCACCCCCAGGTTCTGAATGGACCAGATTCAGAGAAGCCACTCAGCCCAGCACCTGAGTATTAACCCTGAGTAGACAAACCAAACATGAAGCTGGGTGTTGGCTCTAAAACAACCCACAGTGTGAACATGGTTCAAGGCAAGGCATAGGCACTAAACAGAAAAACACAAAAACTCAGAATACCAAGCAAAACATAGAACCTATGTTCTCCGATGACCAGACCTGACAAATTGCTTTTAGTGCTAAGAATAATAATAGTGGTAATGTTAGACAGTGTAATATGATGAATATATTTCAGTGCTATGCAGCATGCATACAAACATGATTATTAACCCCTTAAGGTCCAGTAAGTTTTGGCCCTCAGGTCCAAGCACTTTTTCCCTACCGCTCACTCTCTCTCTCTAATCTCTCTTTCAAAATTCTATGATTTTGTATTTTCTGTAGTGGTCAGTGTTAAAAACATTTGTAAAGTATATTTAAAATAAAAACACAAACTAAATAATTTTAAAAACGTCATCCCAGTAGGAGTGCTTTGATATTTTGGAATGTTTCTACAGTATGACAATGTCTGCCATACTACTTATTCATGAAAGGAAAGTGAGTTTGTCAGTGCAGTAAAGTTTACAGAGGACTTACTTATATGTTTACTAGATAAGTTAACATAAACAGGCACAAAATAAACAATTGAATGACATAGTGGGAATAACTGAGACATGGCTGGATGATAGCTATGACTGGGCGGTTAACATACATTGTTACAGTCTGCATAGAAAGGTTTGCCTTTATGTAAAGTTCTGTCTAAAACTCACACTCTGAAAACATCTAAGTGAGGAAAATAAATGTATGGAGTCACTGTGAGTAGAAATACATGGAGGCAAAAACATTTATAAAATACTGATAGGAGTTTGTTATAAACCACCTAATATACCAGAGTCCACAGAAAATCTACTATTAAATGAGATAGATGAGGTGGCAAATCATATTGAGATTGCTACTGTATTATGGGAAACTACCCAGATATAGACTGGGAAACAGAAACCTGTAGTTCTCATAAAGGAAACAGATTCTTGGCAATAACCAAAGACAATTACCTTTTACCAAATGGTTCAGGACCCAACTAGAGGTATAGTCATACTGGACTAATTACTAACCAATAGACCTGACAGAACAACAGATGTGCAGGTTGAGGGACACCTAGGAAATAGTGACCATAAAATAATAACCTTCCAACTGTCATTCAAAAGAGTGTTTCTGCAAGGAGGCACAAAAACCAAACTTAAAAAAAGCTAAATTTGACCAGCTAAGAGAGGTCATTAGCCTCACTAACTGGGACAATGTCCTCACTAATAAAAATGCAGCCACAAAATGGGATATTTTTAAAAGCATCCTAAACTGTAATTGTGAGAGTTACATACCTTATGGGAATAAAAGGGTGAGGACCAAGAAAAAAAAAACTACGTGGATAAATAGAAATGTAAAGGAAGCAATAAATGACAAAACAAAGCATTTAAATCACTAAAACAGGAGGGTGACCAGGAAGCATTGAAAAACTAAGGAAAAAATAGAATATGTAAAAGACAAATACAAGCAGCCAAACTAGAGACAGAGAGATTCATTGCCAAAGACAGTAAAACTAACCCTAAAACGTTCTTCAATTATATCAATGGTAAAAAGTATATATCGGGAGGTGTCGGCACATTAAAGAGTAATGAGAAGGAAGTTGCAGAGAAAGCAAAGATATTAAATATTTTTTTCCTCCACTGTATTTACTGAGGAAAATAAACTGTTAGATGAAATGCAGAATGTAAAAGTAAATTCCCCATTAAAAGTGCCCTGTCTGACCTAGAAAGAAGTGTATCATCGTCCTAAAAATATTAAAATAGACAAATTGCCAGGACGAGATGGAATACACCCCCTTATCCTAAGATAATTAAATAATGTCATAGACAGACCCTTATTTATGATATTTAAGGACTCTATATTGACACGGAGTGCTCCACAGATTGGCACATAGGAAATGCAGTGCAAATATTCAAAAAGGGGTCAAAAACAGAGCCCAGAAACTATAGGCCAGTAAGTTTAACATCTGTCGTGGATAAACTGTTTGAAGGTTTTCTAAGAGATGCTGTCTTGCAGTATCTCAATGAAAAGAAGCAAATAACACCATATCAGCATGGCTTCATGAGGGATCAGTCATGTCAAACTAATTTAATCAGTTTCTATGAAGAGGCAAGTTCTAGACTTGACTGCAGCAAGTCAATGGATATCATATATCTTGACTTCTACAAAGCATTTGATACTCTGCCACATAAAAGTTTAGTATATATAATGACAATGCGGGGGGAAAATGTGCGTATGTGGGTGTTAGCCCAGCGCTCCATGCCTGCACTCCTGGCCCTATTTGTGGGCACGGGTGCCGGCTCCCCCATTCCCTTTTGCCATGTGCCATGCTGATAAACGTGGGCGGCAGGTAGCTTAACTGTTGTGTCTGCTCCGTGCCAGAGTTTACTTCCTGCTTGAGTCTTTACTTGTTGTTAAGGCGTGCACAGGCGTGTCTCTCCTTCCTTGTGAGGCAGCATGTACACACCCTTTTTCTCCCCAGACTGTGGAAGGCACTCAAGCAATCTTGGTCACTAGCTTCTCTAGTTCCTGGTGTGTAGGTGTTTTTAGTTCTGCTTTCTGTGTACCAGACTCTGCTTCTTGATTCAACAGAATTTGCTTGCTCACTGCCCACCCTAACTCTGGACTTTCTGACGTCTTTTCATCTGTGTTTTGCTGCCACTGACTCGGGGACTGCTCTGGAGTGGTACCTGGTGACTATCCTAATAGCCCAAGTCTATCTACACCATCAGAGGCTCTATTGAAGACCAGGTAGTTACCTAAGTCCCTCCAGGGTATAACCAGTCAGCGGCACAGTGAGTCACACCTGGTTGCATAAAAGTGGGCAAGTAACTGGGTCAGTAATAGAAAACAGAGGGTGGTTATTAAATGTACACACTCAGATTGGGTCACCGTTACAAGTGAGGTACCACAGGCGGCAGTATTGCTCCCTATTCTCTTCAATTTATTTACTAATGATCTTGTAGAAGGCTTGCACACCAAAATATCATGTTTTGCAGATGACACTAAACTGTGTAAAGTAATTAACACTGAAAAGGACAGCATACTGCTCCAAATGGATCTGGATAGATTGGAGGCTTGGGCAGAGAAGTAACAGATGAGGTTTAACTCTGGCAATTATAAGGTTATGCACACAAAATAGTGCCAGTAAATCATACATACTAAATGGTAAAACACTGGGTAACACTGACATGGAAAAGGATTTAGGAATTTTAGTGGACAGCAAACTAAACTGCAGAAACCAGTGTCAGACAGCTGCTGCCAAGGCCAATAAGATAATGGGTTTCATCAAAAGGGGCATAGATGCCCGCGATAAGAACATAGTCCTGCCAGTTTACAAATCACTAGTCGAACCACACATGGAGTGTTGTGTACAGTTCTGTGAACAAGACCGACATAGCAGTACTGGAGAGAGTTCAGAGGGGAGCAACTAAAGTAATAACTGAAATGGGTGGACTATAGTACCCAGAAAGATGATCAAAATTAGGGTTATTCAGTTTAGAAAAAAGACGACAAAGGGGAGATCTAATAACCATGTATAAATATATCGGGTCAGTACAGAGATTTCTCCCATCATCTATTTATTATTCCCGGATGTCAAGGACCCGAGGACTTGTGACTCAAGAGGCAGAACACATCATTACGTCTATTATTCTGGAGTGAAAAATTACAGGACAGGAAGCTTTCTGCAACAAACATAGAAGAACGGATTATTGATCTACACTTCACGCTAATGGTAAGAAGCAGGTTGAGGACGTATTGAATATGTAATTGTGGCTGATGCCTGAGAGGTTCTGGCGCTGATTGGTTAAACTTCACTCGAGAGAAGAACGTTTCAAGAGAGGGTCCTGGATGTATAATTCTGGTCTAAAGTGTAATATTACGACCTATTGACAAGTTCGTTATTAAAGTATCTGGTTCTTACTATTATATATACATTAGCGAATATTCGTAAGGATTCGTTATCCGCACAAATATTTGAGTACTCTGTAAAGTATATATATAGTATTATAATATATATATAGTAGCAAGCAGCCACAGGGTTAACTGTGGAATGGGAGGTACATCGCACTCAGATAACCTGCGCTGTGGTGAGATAATGGAATCCGCGGGAGTAATGTGCTCAGGCGCTTAGAGCTGAGCACACCTTGGTTTCTCTGATAATATGGGCCCGGATTACATTGGGAGCGGTTGGTAGGTGGCAGTGGGAACTGACTGCTCCCTTCCTCCCATTCACAGGTGAGATTATTCCGGTCATTAAAACCTCTATGAATCTCCCTCTCCTGGGTCAGTTGAGTTGAGTTCACCCAGAGAGGGTATTGCTAGCCCTCTCTGCAGCTCCGGGTGTAGGAAGCCGCTGCAGTATTGCTGGAGACCTTAATCCAAGCGACCCAGGGAAGGCGCAGACCTCAGAGCAGGTGAGGTGCAGACCTCTATTGTGTCAAAACCCCCAGACGGGAAGATTCTCTGTTGCTGTGTATTTTGTGTCATTGCTGAAGAGAAAAGCTGTTTGTGTTGAATTTAACCCTTGCTGGAACAAAAAGGAAGGAAAATAAAACTGTGTGTGCTTTACAAGTTCGTTAAGCCTATATTTCCGCACCCGCTCATATCCCGCACCGTGACAATATATAGAATGGAGAACACCAGGGGCAAGGCTAAAGGTGGTAGACATGGGCGTGGAACTGGTGTGCTGGGCAGAGGCGGTGCCCGTGGTAGTGTGCGGGGTGACACTATGCCTGCTGCTGTGGGAGCAGTTAAAAGACGCCAATTCAAGATGCCTGCTTTTCTACAAAAGCTTGCAGGGCCGCAGGGTACACCTTTGAATGACCCCCAAGAGCAAGAGAATGTGCTGAAATGGATGGCGGAGAGAGCGTCCAATCATATGTCCACTGCCCCGTCTTCAAGCCAGTGCACTCATGACAGCCAGGGGAGTGGACCTGTACATCCTCCACCTCGCCCTCCTTCCCCTCCAGCCTGGATCCTCCATGGTCCAATCTCATGTGGAGACTTACTCACTGGTACTCTACAGTGAACCCTTCCCTGATGTGCTACCGGAGAAGATTCTCTGCCCCGATTCGCAAGAGCTGGTACAGTCTCAGGATGATGAGGGTGGGGATTTACCTGTGGCATCTGAGGAGGTGGTGGACGATGACGAGACACAGGTGTCAGGGGGTGAGGTAGTTGGCAGGGAAGTAATTCAGAGTGGGGACTCTGAGGAAAAGCTGGGTGATGATGAGGGGACAGATCCGGCTTGGGTGGATCAGGCACAGGAAGAAAGCGGAGTGTGAGGCAACATCAGCACCACAACCGGTTGGGAGAGGCAGTGGGCTGGGCAGAGGGAGAAGCAGGGCCTGAGCTACTACTTCCCCCAAGTGTTCCCAGGGGTCAAGCTCCAGTGCGCAAAGCTCGATACTTTGCAGTTTGGGAGTATTTTATGGATGAAGAGGGCGATTGACGGGTAGCGGTGTGCAAACTGTCCCACACCAATGTAAGCAGGGGAGTCAACAAAAAGAACCTGACCACAAGTAGCATGCGCAAGCATTTGGAGAAGAAATACCCCACTAAGTGGTTGGCACTCCAGTCAGCTGGTGACGGTGACACTGCTGCTTCAGCCCCTGTGTCACATGCTGTCAGTGACCTAGTAGACCTCGGCTGGGAAGCTCCAGCCTCCAGCTGGGAAGCTCCAGCCTCCAGCCCTGCAAGGACCCCTGCAACTCCATATCCCTCCCCCGCCTCCACTCATGTGTCCCAGCGCAGTATTCAATTGTCACTACAGCAGACCTTTGACCGCAAGCGCAAGTACACAGCCGTCCACCCCCATGCACAAGCCTTAAACATACAGATCAGTAAACTGCTGAGCCTGGAGATGTTGCCGCATAGGCTTGTGGAAACGGAAGCTTTCCGCAACCTCATGGAGGTGGCAGCCCCCTGTTACTCGGTCTCCAGCTGCCACTATTTTTCACGCGTTGCCATCCCCGCGTTACACCGCCACGTGTCAGATAACATCATCTGTGCCCTCAGCAATGCAGTTTGTGGGAAGGTCCACCTAACCACAGACACGTGGACAAGTACTGGTGGGCAAGGACACTACATCTCCCTCACGGCACATTGGGTCAACCTGGTGGAGGCTGGGACCGAGTCTGACCGTGGGCCTGCTCATGTGCTACCCACACCCAGAATTGCAGGACCAACTTTGGTGTCTGTTTTACCGACACATTACGCCTCTTCCTACAACCCCCACCCCCACTTCACCTCCCCTTCCTCCTCCTCCTCCTCAAAACGAGTATTAATGGCCACATCGCTGAGTGTCAGTAGCTCAATGCGCAGCAGCACTGCAGTGGGGAAGCGTCAGCAGGCCGTGCTGAAACTGCTTAGCTTGGGTGACAAGAGGCATACAGCTCAAGAGCTGTTAGAGGGCATCAGGGGGGAGACGACTGGCTTGCGCTGCAGAACCTGCAACCAGGTCTGGTTGTTTGTGACAATGGGCGTAACCTGCTGGCGGCTCTGAAACTTGGTGGACTCACACACGTGCCATGCATGGCCCACGTACTAAACATAGTGGTCCAGTGGTTTCTTAAGACCTACCCTGAGCTTGCTGTGTTGCTCACTAAAGTGCGCCACATCTGTGCACATTTTAGGAAGTCCACCACAGATGCTGCCACCCTCAGGACAGTGCAACAGCGGTTACAACTACCTGTTCACCAGCTGCTGTGTGACGTTCCCACACGTTGGAATTCAACGTTGCAAATGATAGCCAGGGTGTACCAGCAGTGAAGGGCAATAGTAGACTGCCAGCTGACAGCTTCCCAGAGAGGTGATAGTCATGCCAGTCAGCTTCCTCAGGTGTATAATGAGGAGTGGACATGGATGGCTGGCATCTGCCAGATCTTAGGCCCCTTTGAGGAGGCAACACATATGGTTAGCGGTGATGCGAACATCATCAGCGTCACCATCCCGCTGCTGTGTCTCATCCAAAAATCCTTAAAGAACTTAATATCAGAGGATTTAGGCATGTCACAGGAGATGGGGGAAGACAGTCCTTTGTTTGCCAGCCAGAGCACCCTCACATCAGTTTCGCAGAGCGAATTATAGGAGGAGGAGGTAAAGGAGGAGGAGACTGTAGGCCACACTGCAGGGGGTGATTCGATGACAGCAGTTCAGCGGATATGGGCTGATGGGCTGAGGAGGAGGAATTGGAGGTAGAGGTAGAGGAAGAGGAGGAGATGGATAGTCAGTCGATTGAGGAGAGGGAAGTGTTGCGCTGTTTGACTGTACCTCACATGGCTGACTTTATGTTAGGCTGCCTTTGTCTCGATCCTCACGTGAATACCATTCTGGCCACCAATGATTACTGGGTGTACACCCTCCTAGACCCACGATGTAAGGACAATTTCCCCACTCTAATTCCCGTGGAGGAAAGGACTACAAGGGTCAATTCATACCACAAGGCCCTGGTGCAAAAAATGCTACAAGCATTTCCATCTGACACCGCTAGCGACAGGTGACGGACTGCAGTGGGCCAAGTAATAGGGGAGAGGAGGGGAAAAGGCAGCGTGTCCAGCAAGTGCAGGGGTACACTGGGTCAGGGCTTTGCCAATTTTTGTCAACCCAGCCAGACTGCACCACCTGTCCACGGGTTAGGCAGAGTAGGGCGGAACTGTACCGCCAGATGGTGAGGGAGAATGTCGCTGACCAGACCAGCGTCCTGAGCGATGACTCCACGCCATACAATTATTGGCTGTCCAAGCTGGACAAATGGCCTGAACTGGCTCAGTACGCCTTAGAGGTGCTGGCCTGCCCTGCCGCTAGCATACTGTCGGAAAGGGTCTTTAGTGCTGCTGGGGGGATAATCACCGAAAAACGGACCCGCCTGTTGACTGACAGCGCCAACAGGCTGACATTCATCAAGATGAACAAGTCGTGAATATCCCCCCACTTCTCTTCCCCACCGCAGGATAGCAGCTGAAGTCCATAAGAGCCCTTGTATCCTCCTCCTCTTCCTACTTCTCCGCCTCCTCCTCTATCACAGTTGCTGACGACACAATTTTTAAGGCAGGCCAACAGGCTCTCTAAATTCAATATTTACGGAGGGCCAAAAGGCTCTCTAAAATCAAATTTTTGCGGAGGGCCAACGGCCTCTCTAAACTCAATTTTTACCCAGGGCATACAGCCTCTCTAACCACAATTTTTAAGGAAGGCCAACAGCCTCTCTAAACAATTTTTCTCTCCAAAAACTTCATCCTGAGGCCATTTTGGTGGCTATTTAAAATTGTAGTTTTCCGGTGTTTCACCTACTGTCTCTATTCCAAAATATCTGTCTGAGGTCCAAGTACTACTGGCTTGTAAAAATTTTCCTCCTCCGCTTCTCTCCAAAAAAAACTTCTTTCTGAGGCCCAACTACTGTGGTACTGGACTGATCCAGGTGCAGGTGACCAGACCTCAGCATGTCAGCATTGATCACTGGGTCAATCAGGCACTCTGATACAACGGGTATAAAAGAGGGCCTCATTCACATTGTGGAACAATTATTCTTGTCCTGGTGACAGGGCTGCAAAAAATTACAAGGAACAAATTCATGTGCTAACACACATGTGCTAACTTCTATTAGATCGTAATCACCCAGCTTTCTTAGAGTCCTGATGAACAAGTTGTCATTCAAAAATCTCAGAAAGTTGAGTGACAGCTTTTCTATGCTTGCAAGTGGTAATGGTTTCACTGTCTTGAATTCATACACAACAGCGTATAGAGTAAATTATACGTAGCAATAGCGTACGCTGCCCCTGGTGTTCCCTATCCATTTCCGTGGTGTTTCCATCACTTTCTGCGAAGAACTTGGATCCCCTGCAAAAATGCTTGTATCTCCCATTGACTTCAATAGGGTTTGTTATTCGGTGCGAATATACGAACTTTTGGAAAAGTACCGAGCACACAAGCATTTTAATATTCGCTCATCTCTAGTTACTATGTTATTATGAATAACTTCATCTTTGGTGCATGTGAACATCCTTCTCTCAGTGTGACCTTTGTTTCCAGATGATGCACATTTTCAAAGAAAAATTTACATATAAATGTAATCTTTGTGGGAGTTTGAGTTATGCGTTCTCAGTTTTTAATTTTGTCTCTATGATATATAGAATACATTGCTGATATCGTACCACCAGACCACACACAGCACCTTATGTAATGCCATGAAAGTTAAATACCTTTCCTACATAGTCACATTTATATAGTTAAGTGGGTACTACAGTAAAAACCTCAAAATATCACACCTTCCTTTTGACTGCTTCCAAACTAGGTACCTCCAAGGAAAATAGAGTCAGTAAACTTATTTGATTCAGAAGTCTCAGGATATGAACATTCCTATATGATCCCATCCAGCCCATTTAATACCCAAAACCTCATGACAGGTTCCCTTTAACACACTGTACGAAGTTCACAGAATGTGAAGGTATGTTAGGCATGTTTTTAGTATACACCTGGAATGTATGATTTGATGTGCCTATAGAATTTTATTGTGAAACATACAAAATGATTTCTATATTTAGTAAGAATTATTCAGCTTCAACTGCATAAAAAAGTGCAGCTAGCTCCATATATAAATCTCCACTATTTTTTTTATTTTATTTTTTTTATAGCAGTCAGTAACATACATGCTAAAATAAAGAAACATGTGTGATTAAATTATTTGATATGTCACCCTGCATTTTCTTCTTACTATGTGTTGCTTAGGATGAGTTCACACTTCATTTTTTGATCAGTTTTTAATACCAAGTTTGGGTGAAAAACACAGAACAGGTGCAGATATTTCCATTACACCTAATCTGTGGTTAAGTGGATTCTTGAGCATCAATCAGTTGGGCACTAGGTTTACTAAAATGTAGAGTCCAAGGAATCATCAGATTCAACCCTCTTAATACTTTGAGAGATGAGTGGATTTCTTAATTTGGATTCCTTGAATATTATCGAACCTTACTTGGAATGTCTGGAATAAAACAGAGGTGAGGTAAAGAACTAATCCAGGGGTTGTCATTGGGATGGCAGTAAACAAACCAGTTGATAAGATTAATATGCAAAAGGTGTCAAATTAAGAGTTTTGCATTCCCAGGTGTTTAAGGATCTTCTATATACTGTATATAATGAAAGTGAATCAGTGTTGGGTAGGCATCTGTTTCCAGTGAAAAACTTTTCCAAACATACAAGAGCTCCTGAAGTGGCGTAAAAATGGTACTGAAATCCATGAGGCTCTGTGAGCTGTCCCAGGCCAAAGTTATAGATTGGGAAGACCAGTAGTCATAGGACAGAGACTTGAGAGTGAGACGAACAGGTGATGTCTGAGTAGGAGACAATAAATGTCCCTTCTGTGAGGTATGAGATGATCCAGGAGAGGGCCAAGTATGTGATGCCAAGAAGTTAGCTAGTAGAAGAAGGGTGTGGTCAACTGTGTTAAAGGCAAATGACAGGTCAAGGAGAATAAGAGAGAATAATGTCATTTGGCTTTGGCAGTTAACCCTTCAGATGCTATGGTGAAATGTGACCACTGCACCTGAGCGGCATAGGAGCCATGCACTCCTGCACCTGTAAAAGTGTTTCCTGGCTGAGATCAGGGAAGCTTTAGTACTCTGGTGATGGCTCAGAGCCTCAAGTAGGCTCCAATACTAGGGATGAGCGAACCCGGACCGGAATATTCGGGTACGTGCAATACATTGCGGTGTCTAGGCACCCGAACACGGAATTTGCCGCAGTGTTCGAATAATAAATAAAGAAAGTTGAATGGCTGTAGCACAGCTGTGGACACTTTGAAGCCATCACAGGCATGCCTAGTTTTGGCATGGCTCTGATTGGCCGGCGCAGAACATGGCACAGCCTGCATAAATGTTGGATCACATGTTCCATATTAGGGATAGTGTTAGGCTTGTAATCTGGCTGATAAGTCTGTGGGTGACCTATAGGCATTTTTGCATCCATGACACTGTAATAGCATAGTTAATCAGTCTGTTAATTCTGTGGGTGACATAAAACCATGTGTTGGGACGCAAAACAACTCCTTTGCATCTGTCACACTGTAATAGAATAGTTAATCAGTCTGTCAATTTTGTGGGAGCAGAGCAATAAAAAAGGGACATGGCCCTGGTCTTGGTGCTGCTGGTGTTTGTAGTGCTAGAGCTTCTGCTGCAGGGAAAGGACTTTGTTGATCTGTGCCAGTTACATGGCCAAATGAAACACATTCCTCTGGTGCATGCAGGTGACAGGGCAATCTATGTCATTTTGTAGGCCCATATACCACTCTACAAATGTTGAGGACAGAACAAGTAGAGGTGGTAGTAGATTTAATGACAGTGCCTTTAGTTCCTGCACATTCTCTTCCACCTGGTCCTCTGCTGAAAGCGTAGAGTTGGCACTGGTGGCCCATGGTCATCTCTCTTCCAACTCAATCCCATCAGCCAAGCAGTCTGAGCCCCAATTCATGTAGAAGTCACTTAAGCTTTTTGATGATTCTGCTGGCAGGGTATCTGAGGGCCATCACCTAGCCCTGCCCCAGAAGTGAAAGAGATTGAGTGCACTGATGCCCAGCTATTTATGTTTGAGGATGAGGATGTGGTAGGACCACCGCAGCACATCTCTGATGATGAAACACAGGTGCCGGCTTTCTGCAGTGTGCAGAGGTGAGAAGTGGGTGAAAGATGATGTGGAGGATGATGAGGTCCTAGACCCCACATTGAATCAAGGTCATCTGAGTGATGTGTGCAGTTCGGAGAAAGCGGTGGTGGTCACGCAGCGCCAGCCGCACAGCAAAAGAGGGAACAGGGTGCAAAACCACAACGGCCGGCCCATAGCCAGTACACCTCCTACTGCCCACCATGCCAAGGTACAGAGAACCCCAATGCCAGCTCAAAGGAGTTCCCTGGCGAAGCATTTCTTCAGGCAATGTGCTGATGACAGGACACTGGTGGTTTGCACGCTGTGCAGTCATAGCCTGAAGTGATATAGTAGTAGAAGAATCTATGGCACACCAATTGCGAAAAATTATGCTTTAATTCATATTCTGTGAAGTAACAAATAATTTCCAATAATTATATCCAGAGCCATCATAATTTACAGGTAGACCAAAAATTTCCCAACGTTTAGGTCGAGATGACCTTTTCAAGGGATCTATGGTCTTGTCTTGGAAAGCATATACTCTGGAGTCGGACGCCTGAAGTGAGGCATAAATGTTCTAAACCTAAGCACAACCTGCATGACCAGGCAACTAAATGCAAAGCATGAGCTGCAGTGGAGTAGACACCTGGAAAATGACAAAAGATCCGAGGCTCCTCCTTCTCCCTCTTCTGCTATGGTCTCAGACTCTTCCTCCCCCTTTGGAGCGACATGGCCACCTGGCACTCCTCAAAGTGAGGATGTGTCAGGAACACCACCAGCATTGTCATCAAGCATCTCCACACTGTCCCATGGCAGCATTCAGCTGTCTATCCCCCAAACACTGGAGAGAAAGAGGAAATATCACCCTACCAACCGTGAGCCCTGGACCTGAATGCCAACATTTCCAAATTCCTGGGCTTTGGAATGCTGCCATTCTGTCTGGTAGAGAAATGGACACTTTTGAAAACAAAATGATGGTGGCTGTCCCATAAGATGTGGTTCACAGCTGCCACTATTTTTCCAGACAGGCCATCCCTACCCTGCATGAACAAGTGGCGGACCAAATCAGGTGTGCGCTGCGCAACGCTATCAGTGGCAATGTCTACATAACCACCCATAAGTGGACCAGTAAGCACAGACAGGGACGTTATTTCTCCCTAACTGCCCACTGGGTAAATGTAGTGGCAGCGGGGCCTGAGGTGGAAAGCGGTTTGGCACATGTGCTACTATCACCAAGGATTGCTGGATGTTTCTCAGTGCCTCCTGTTGCCTCCCCCTCCTACTCCTCATCCTCCTCTACTGCCTCCTCATCTGGTCAGTGTAACACCTGCAAACAGATAAGAATGCACTGACACACTAGATAAGTCCTAATTCTGATATGATAAAATCCGAGACTCTCAGCCAATATATTTTGATCAAAACACATCTGTGTCCACCTACCCTTGACAAGGTGGTCTCTGTCAGGCAGGTCTTAATCTAAACCTGCCTATGCTGTTGGGCATTTATGTTCAGGATACCAGACCCTGCACATATAGTATGCTGCTCCTAGTCACCTCTATGTGCATCCAGCAACCAATGAGAGGAGGAACACACACAGCTATATGTACTACCTAATCAAGGTCGCCTGTGGGATAGGCGGGGCAAAACTGCCTAAGAATGCTACTCCTAAGAAAAAAATAGAAGTGCCACTCCCTCAAGTTATACTACAAAATAAACAAAAATCACAGAAAAAAAGATGAAAAGCAAAAATAAAAACATCCTTCTTATAACATCCTTTTTATCTTTTTTTTTCTGTGATTTTTGTTTATTTTTCAGCGTAACACCTGTACCACCAACTTCAGCACAGCCAGGGGGAAATAACAGCAAGCTTCTCTGAAACTCCTCTGTTTGGGGGAAAAACCCCACACCACGCAGGAGCTGTGGACGGGCATCGAAGAACAGATCAATGAGTGGTAGGTGCAGCTGAGCCTCAAGCCCAGTCTGGTGGTGTGCGATAATGGGTGAAATATCGTAACAGCTCTGGGCCTAACCGGTTTCACACACATCCCTAGCCTAGTACATGTGCTGAATTTGGTGGTGCAGAGGTTCCTGAAAAATTACCCCAAGTTGTCAGAGATGCTGTAGAATGTGAGGGCTGTCTGTGCGCACTTTCGGTGTTCTCACCCTGATGCTGCTTGTCTGTCTGTGATGCAGCCCAACTTCTGCCTTCCCACTCACCACCTCACATGCGACGTACCCACAAAGTGGAACTCCACCTTACACATGCTGGAGAGACTGTGCGAGCAGCAGCAAGTGATAATGGAGTGTCAGCTGCAGCATGCACGGGTGAGTCGTTCTGCGGAACAGCACCACTTCACCATTAATGAGTGGGCCTCCATGCAGGACAGGTGTGCCGTGCTGTTTCCAGTACCCCACCAGCATGAAAATCGCTGATATATATAATGTAAAAAAGGAAGGCAGCACTCCAAAAAATCTGTGAAAAATACAAGTGGTTTATTCACCCATCAGGCAGCAACGTTTCAACTGCTCAATGCAGTCTTTGTCAAGCTGTGTTCACATGTGTTAAACCCACCCCTTATATGGTGGTATCAATAAAGTGCAGATAATACATAGTTACATAATTATATCATAAATCTCACAATAAAACATGATTAAATATGTAAAAAATTCAGTAAATGATTGAGTAACATGAATGTTCAAAGTGATTACAATTGGGGTAATAATGCATATAGTGACATGATTAAATTCGTAAAAACACCATAGTGATAAGGATGATTACACTTTCCGGTAATCAGATTTTCCAGACCCCGCGACAGCGCCACAGAGAGAGGATCCACCCCCAGGGACAGGAAACCTACAGAATAAAAAGGTGGAGCCTCCTCTCCCACCTCAGTGGTTTACAGAGCAAGAGAGGGACTCCAACCCCAGTTAATATTAATACAGTACTATATATATATATATATATATATATATATATATATATATAGTACAGACCAAAAGTTTGGACACACCTTCTCATTCAAAGAGTTTTCTGTATTTTCATGACTATTAAAATTGTAGATTCACACTGAAGGCCATCAAAAACTATGAATTAACACATGTGGAATTATATACTTAACAAAAAAGTGTGAAACAACTGAAAATATGTCTTATAGTCTAAGTGCTTCAAAGTAGCCACCTTTTGCTTTGATTACTGCTTTGCACACTCTTGGCATTCTCTTGATAAGCTTCAAGAGGTAGTCACCTGAAATTGTATTCCAACAGTCTTGAAGGAGTTCCCAGAGATGCTTAGCACTTGTTGGCCCTTTTGCCTTCACTCTGCGGTCCAGCTCACCCCAAACCATCTCGATTGGGTTCAGGTCTGGTGACTGTGGAGGCCAGGTCATCTGGCGTAGCACCCCATCACTCTCCTTCTTGGTCAAATAGCCCTTACACAACCTGGAGGTGTGTTTGGGGTCATTGTCCCGTAACCCAGATGGAATAGCATGCCGCTGCAAGATGCTGTGGTTGCCATGCTGGTTCAGTATGCCTTCAATTTTGAATAAATCCCCAACAGTGTCACCAGCAAAGCACCCCCACACCATCACACCTCCTCCTCCATGCTTCACGGTGGGAACCAGGCATGTAGAGTCCATCCGTTCACCTTTTCTGCGTCGCACAAAGACTCGGTGGTTGGAACCAAAGATCTCAAATTTGGACTCATCAGACCAAAGCACAGATTTCCACTGGTCTAATGTCCATTCCTTGTGTTCTTTAGCCCAAACAAGTCTCTTCTGCTTGTTGCCTGTCCTTAGCAGTGGTTTCCTAGCAGCTATTTTACCATGAAGGCCTGCTGCACACAGGCTCCTCTTAACAGTTGTTGTAGAGATGTGTCTGCTGCTTGAACTCTGTGTGGCATTGACCTGGTCTCTAATCTGAGCTGCTGTTAACCTGCGATTTCTGAGGTTGGTAACTCGGATTAACTTATCCTCCGCAGCAGAGGTGACTCTTGGTCTTCCTTTCCTGGGGCGGTCCTCATGTGAGCCAGTTTCTTTGTAGCGCTTGATGGTTTTTGCGACTGCACTTGGGGACACTTTCAAAGTTTTCCCAATTTTTCATACTGACTGACCTTCATTTCTTAAAGTTATGATGGCCACTCGTTTTTCTTTACTTAGCTTTTTTC
This sequence comes from Rhinella marina, assembly GCA_900303285.1. Lineage (NCBI taxonomy): Eukaryota > Metazoa > Chordata > Amphibia > Anura > Bufonidae > Rhinella > Rhinella marina. Next base: position 20,243 of record ONZH01030828.1, on the reverse strand, counting down.
TTGCCATAATACAAATTCTAACAGTCTATTCAGTAGGACTATCAGCTGTATATCCACCTGACTTCTGCCCAACACAACTCATGGTCCCAACCCCATTTATAAGGCAAGAAATCCCACTTATTAAACCTGACAGGGCACACCTGTGAAGTGAAAACCATTTCAAGTGACTACCTCTTGAAGCTCATAAAGAGAATGCCAAGAGTGTGCAAAGCAGTAATCAAAGCAAAAGGTGGCTACTTTGAAGAACCTAGAATATAAGACATATTTTCAGTTGTTTCACACTTTTTTGTTAAGTATATATTTCCACATGTGTTAATTCATAGTTTTGATGCCTTCAGTGTGAATCTACTAATTTTCATAGTCATGAAAATACAGAAAACAATTTGAATGAGAAAGTGTGTCCAAACTTTTGGTCTGTACTGTATATATATATATATATATATATATATATATTTTTTTTTTTAGGACAACCGGGAGGGAATAAGGAAGGGTGCTGTCGTGTGGTCTGTAAAATCCGATTACCGGGAAGTGTAATCATCCTTTTTCCCCTCCCCCACGACAGCACCACAGAGAGAATTACAGAGAAGACTTCCTTAGGGATGGACCACCGCTTGAAGGACTTTTCTACCAAAGGAAAAGTCATCAGAAGAAAGAAGATCCAACCGGCAGTGACGGAAAAAAGTAGAAGGAGAAGACCACGTCACCATCACCGGAGGAGAGAGGCCAGACTCCTCATAAGCCAGAGAGATACGCATCCTTATCCATCTGGCTAAAGAACTTATAGTAGCCTTCATACCCTTGTTTGGACCCGAGAATAGAACAAACAAGGCTGAAGACTTTCTCTATTGACTGGTACATTCAAGATATTTCAATAAACATCTCCACACATCCAAGGAATGAAATTCCTCCTCCTTAGGGGATTTAGGATTATTACAAAAGGAGGGAAGAATGATTTCCTGAGTCCTATGAAATTGTGAGGATACTTTAGGCAAGAATGCCGGGTCAGGCCTGATAATTACTCTGTCCTCCAAAATGGTATTGAAAGGAGGATTTTTAGAAAAGGCATGAATTTCAGAAATCCTGCGGGCCGAAGTAAGAGCCACCAAAAGGATTAATTTCAAAGTAAGGTGTTTAATATTGCAAATTTAAATAGGCTCAAAGGGATTACCAGTTAAGGCCTTAAGGACCACATTCAGATCCCAAGGAGGGATTTTTGGACTCTGGACTGGGGAACTTCTCTACTGCCTTAAAATAATCTTACTACCCAAGGTTGCTAGCAACATTTTCAACAAATAATATAGAAAGGGCTGAAACATGCACTTTTAGAGTGTTTTTAGCTAGGCCCATAGAAAGACCCTTCTGTAGGAACTCAAGAATTTTAACAATAGAAATGGAAGATGGTAAATTATTTGGGTTCAGGTTGTAGCAGTGCATGAATTTCTTCCACATTTTAGCATAAATCTGCACTGTTACCTTTACTTTTGCTTTTTAGTAGAGTAGCAACCAGATCTTGTGAAAACCCTTTTATACTTAATAAGACCCTTTCAAGATCCATGCAGTCAGCCGAAGACCCCTGACCCGAGAATGAAGAACTGGACCCTGAGACAACAGGTCCGGGGTCTCCGGCAAAATCCAAGGATCCACGACTGACATTGAGCGGAGAAGGGTGAACCATGCCCTTTTGGCCCAAAACGGGGCAATTAAGATGATTCTCTCCCCATCCTTTTTTATTTTTCTCAAGTTACTATTAATAGACTGGACTCCTAAAACACTTTTTACTAGGTATGCATTAAAATGCCGCATATGTGCGGTACCAATCAAATATAAATGAGAATAACCTCTGGGCTGACCCTACGTTTCCCTAGGGTAAGCCCTTTGCCCAGGGATACCTCCAGATGGTAGAGGTACCCTGTCCCCGTACCTAACCTGTGGACCCTGTATGGCCCTATGGTATGCAGGATAAAGAGGTAGTGCACAAAAACACCACCCCAAATGAAATCTCAAAACAGCCCCAACGCGTTTCGCCCCTTAGCAGGGCTCCTCAGGGGGATTTGTTAAATATTATGGGGAGATAAGGCAACTAAATAATCACCAATAGGCACATAGTAAATGATAATGAATAGTCCCGTCTGGGATAAGTACTTGCCACCCACAGCCTCAAGATACGATCATTAGTAGATCCTAAAGAAAGTGAATAAATGAATAAATAAATAAAGGAATGAAGGAAAAAACAAAAAACTTATATCACTGCTCATTATATTTAATGTGTGAATAGATGACGTACTCACATTGGTGGCAGTGTGATAAGGGATATAATAATCCAAAAGCGGCAGTTTATACAATACGCCACTACTGCCTGTAAAGACATACAAAGGGGATATATAAAAAGAGCACGCCACAATGCTTATGAACGTCCTAAGAAGATAATAAAATACTTACATTGGTGGCAGTGTGTTGTAGAATACCGTAATCCCAGGCGGCAGTGTGCACGGTATCGCACTGCCGCGCTGGGTTTAAATAGACCCGACGCACTCATACTTCCGGAACTCGCGGCAAGGTGAGTTCCGGTCGGTGGAACGCACACCGGAAGTTTGCTGCGTTCCACATAGAGACCGGCCACTTTATGAGATGCTAAGCATCTCATACAGTGGAACGCATTTGCGTTCCACCACCGCGCTCCGCATACCGGAAGTAGTCATTAGAAGGCCGGTCTCTATGTGGAACGCAGCAAACTTCCGGTGTGCGTTCCACCGACCGGAACTCACCTTGCCACGAGTTCCGGAAGTATGAGTGCGTCGGGTCTATTTAAACCCAGCGTGGCAGTGCGATACCGTGCACACTGCCGCCTGGGATTACGGTATTCTACAACACACTGCCACCAATGTAAGTACTTTATTATCTTCTTAGGACGTTCATAAGCATTGTGGCATGCTCTTTTTATATATCCCCTTTGTATGTCTTTACAGGCAGTAGTGGCGTATTGTATAAACTGCCGCTTTTGGATTATTATATCCCTTATCACACTGCCACCAATGTGAGTACGACATCTATTCACACATTAAATATAATGAGCAGTGGTATAAGTTTTTTGTTTTTCCCTTCATTCCTTTATTTATTTATTCATTTATTGTCTTTCTTTAGGATCTACTAATGATCGTATCTTGAGGCTGTGGGTGGCAAGTACTTATCCCAGACGGGACTATTCATTATCATTTACTATGTGCCTACTGGTGATAATTTAGTTGCCTTATCTCCCCATAATATTAAACAAATCCCCCTGAGGAGCCCTGCTAAGGGGCGAAACGCGTTGGGGCTGTTTTGAGATTTCACTTGGGGTGGTGTTTTTGTGCACTACCTCTTTATCCTGCATACCATAGGGCCATACAGGGTCTGCAGGTTAGGTATGGGGACAGGGTACCTCTACCATCTGGAGGTATCCCTGGGCAAAGGGCTTACCCTAGGGAAACGTAGGGTCAGCCCAGAGGTTATTCTCATTTATATTTGATTGGTACCGCACATATGCGGCATTTTAATGCATACCTAGTAAAAAGTGTTTTAGGAGTCCAGTCTATTAATAGTAACATACATTAAATACAAGGTATCTCCAGAACCTCTGTATATCTTCTCTATTATACATGTTGGTTTATGTTTTTTTTTTTTTTCTCAAGACCAGAGACAGGAGTTGAAACGGAGGGAAGGCATATGCCAGCTGGAAATCCCATCTCATCTGAAGGGCCTCTACCCCATAGGGGGATTCCCTTGGATTGAGGGAGCAGAACCTTGGAAGTTTCTTGTTTAGACTGGAAGCAAAAAGATCTATTGTCGGCATCCTCCATAGATCCGTAATCCTCTTGAAAACTGACTTGTTTAACCACTTCCCATGCAGGCCATTTACCCCCTTCCTGACCAGGCCTAATTTTGCAAATCTGACATGTGTCACTTCATGTGGTAATAACTTTGGAACGCTTTTACTTATCCAAGCCATTCATAGATTGTTTTCTTGTGACACATTGTACTTTGTGTTAATGGTAAATTTGAGTCAATATATTTTAACTTTATTTATAAAAAATCCAAACTTTACTGAAAATTTCGAAAAAAAATCACAATTTTTTTAAATATTAATTTCTCTGCTTTTAAGTTGCATAGGGATATCTAATAAAATTGTTATTAATGAACATTCACCATATGTCCACTTTATGTTGGCATAATTTTGAAAATGTAATTTTATTTTTTGAGGACGTTAGAAGGCTTCGAATTTTAGATGTAATTTTTAAGATTTTCATGAAAATTTCCAATAGTTAATTTTAAAGGACCTTTGCAGTTCTAAAGTGACTTTGAGGGGCTTAAATAATAGAAACCTCCCATAAATGAACATATTTTAGAAACTACTGCCCCCAATGTAATCAAAACTGATTTTTACAAAGTTTGTTAACCCTTTAGATTTCCCACAAGAATTAAAACAGAAGGAAGGTGAAATTTAAAAATAAATATATATTTTTTGCAGATTTTCAATTTTTAATTCATTTTTCCTATAAGATAGCAAGGGTAAACCGCACATCAAACCTGAATATTTATTTTCCTGATTCTGAAGTTTGCAGAAACACCCCATATGTGGTTGTAAACTGCTCTGTGACCGGCAGTAATGAGAGGGAGATAGTACAAGCATTTGTGATGGCTTTGACAGCTTGTCCGAGTGATCAAAAGCCTGGAGGCCAGGAAAAAAAGGTCTCATGTTAAAGCTCCATGTTCTTGGCTGTCAGGAGGCAGCTGAGTCATGGAGCTTCTATGTACAGATGCTGCACACAGGGGGGCAAAGCTCAAGAACGTTTTAAAGCGTCCATTCAGAGATAGAAATCCACTACTAGGACGTTTACAGTCAATGGGCAGACTGGAAGTGGTTAAGGACCATTCTCCCTATTTCAATTGATGTCTGCTCAGGTAATCCGCATGCCAATTCTCTGTTCCCTTTATGTGCGGAGCTGAAATGTGACATACTTTCTTTTCCACATACCGTAGTAGAAGCTTCGTCTCCAAACAAAGGGATTCTGATCTTGTTCCTCCTTGGTGGTTTATGTAGGCTACTGTCGCTTTGTTGTCCGAAAAAATTCTTAAATGATTTGAATTCCACAGACCTTGAGACGCCTGCAGGGCCAATATGACCGTTCGGAGTTCCTTTCTTTTGGAGGAAAATTTATTCTCCTCCTGTGTCCATGAACCCTGAAAGTTGAGGTTTAGAATATCCACCCCCCCACCCCCAGGGGCTTGTATCCATTGTTAGTACTATCAGGTCTGGGTACGACCAAGGGATACCTTGAATGAGGTGAGCTTTTTTCTTCCACCAAGCAAGAGAATTCAGAGTTGCCTGAGAAATCTGCATCTTTGACTCCAGCCAACCAACAAAATTTCCATTTGCAATGTACGTAGATGAAATTGCCCCCACTCTACCGCAGGGAGGCAGGACACCAGTGACCCCAGGACAGACATGGCCTTCCTTATCAACAATGAGTGGGTCGTCAGGGAGTGTAATTGGGACTGTATCTTTACAATCTTTTCCTCTTGAAGGAATACCCTCTGGGTCACTGAATCCAGGATGAGGCCTAAGAATCTCTGCCTTTGTTGAGGAATGGGTCTGGACTTCGGTTCGTTTATGATCCACCCTAACTGATGTAACGTTTTCCTCACTTCTTAAGCTGCCAGTTCGCAATCTAGATAGGATTTTGCTATGATTAAAAAATCGTCCAAATAAGGGATTAGCAATATGTTTTTTAACCTTATGAACGATGTCATGTCCGCTACTATTTTTGTAAACACCCTCGGTGCTATGGAAAGACCAAATGGAAGTGCCTGAAATTGGAAATTGACGGAGTTAATCATTTTTGAAGATTGCTATTCTGAGATATTTCTGGAAATCTTGATGGATTGGAACGTGAAAATAGGCATCTTTTAAATCTAGAACAGCCATGTAACAATCTGGGAATAGAAGGAGAATGGTAGATTTGACAGTTTCCATTTTGAATTTTCTGATTTTCAGGAATTTGTTTAACTCTTTTAGATTTATGATGGTTCTGAAGGACCCATCTGGTTTTGGAACTGAAAACAGATGGGAAAAATAGCCCTCGATGTACTCCTGAGGAGGAACCAGAACTAGAACCTCTTTTTGAATCAACTTTTGCACTTCTTCCAAGATGGGAGAAGGTCCTCTTTTTACAGGCTTTGTTTCTGTCAAAATGAATCTTTGAGGAGGTAGGGTACAAAACTCTAATGGAAGGCCTGTACGAATGATATTTAACACCCGGGATCCTGCTACCTTTTCCCAAGCAGGCAGAAAGAAGCAAAGCCTTCCTCCTACCCCCAATCTGCCGTCATTGTTGGGAGGACTTTTTATCAGCAGAGGAGGAGTTGCCGAACAAAAATCCTTTGCTAGAAGAATTTCTTGGTCTAAATCTTTGCTCCTTGCCCCTAAATTTCCTTTTACCACCTGAATTCCCTGAGGAACGAAAGGAGCGCCTAGATTTAAATGAAGAGAAGGAAGACTGAAATGGACCCGGAAATCGTTTCTTCCTATCAGCCGCTTTTTCTAAAAGATCATCTATTTCAGGGCTAAATAGAAACTCCCCCTGACAGGGAATACCACAGAATTTTTGCTTAGAGGTAATGTCACCCCCACCCCAACTCTTGAGCCAAAGGGCCCTACGAGCCGAATTGTTCAGGGCAGCAGACTGGGCGGACAATCTGAGGGCGTCAACAGAGGCATCGGAAAGAAAATCTGCCGCCTTTTGAAGTGTGGGTAGGGAGGAAAGGATCTGATCCCTAGGACATCTATCCCTAAGCTGAACCTCAAGTTGCTCTAACCATAAGGCCAAAGACCTAGCTGTAACCGTAGCAGCAATATTAGGGCAGAAGGAGGAAGAAGATGCTTCCCAGGCACCTTTCAAAAGGGACTCAGCTTTTTTTCAAGAGGATCTATCAAGATACCCGAATCCTCAAAGGGAAGAGAGGACCTTCTCGACACCTTGGAGATGGAAACGTCAATCTTTGGTGCCTAACCCCAAGAGGAAGAAGCCTCTTCCTTGAAGGGATATTTTCTTTTGAAGCTACGAGGAATGAAAACTCTACGGTCTGTTTTTTTCCACTCTTTGTTGATTAGGGCATTAACGCCACACCGATTCAGCGTTCCCAGGCCTCAGCGCTACTAAATACATCCTGACCGGAAGTGCGTCATCCTCGCGGGACGCTCCACCGGAAGTGCGTCACACGCTCCGGGCCGGGAGTCCCATTCATTTTCCTCTAGGCACGCGTTGTTCCCTTCCGGCTGTACTCCGGACCCTCTTCACGTGGCATTACTCCCTTGGAGATGCCCACGCACCCGCTGGAGGACAAGGAGAGCCCCTGGAGCCCCTCCGCCTCCCGGTCCTAACAGCCGACCATCGCCACGCGATAAACCAGGCAGGTAACTGCAAGTCTTTCTAGGGGACCCCCTAGAAACTCCAAGACCACAGCCAGGACCTGTAAGGAAAAACTGTAGGTCTCCTACTCCAGGGACAGGAAACCACTGAGGTGGGAGAGGAGGCTCCACCTTTTTATTCTGTAGGTTTCCTGTCCATGGGGGTGAATCCTCTCTCTGTGGTGCTGTCGTGGGGGAGGGGAAAAAATGATTTCCCCAAGTGTATCAAATAAAGTGAATAGTGCTATAAACATATTAATAATTACCAGGTTTAAACTTATCAAGTCAATCAGACCCGGCACTGGAGCCCTAGGACCCATTGGCGTCTTGAAACAACTAACGTGCAGGCACCCGGCATCCATAGTATCGCAAAAAGCGAGAATCAGATGTCCGGGATGAATGGAATCAAAAAAATCAAAGCCCACATGCGCCAGGCAACCGTAGCCACGCGAGATGTGAGATCTCGGTGCCTGGAGCATACAACCACAATAAAGATGGCCGCCAACGAACTGTTTATTCAATGCGCCTGCGTAAGACAAAATAACGCCCCAAATAGACTGAGAGGGACATCACCAAGGTAACTGTAAAAAAACATCAACTTAAAAAAACAGTCAATCTACAGCTCATATACCATGTATTGCCTGGTTAGTGAGTGCAGATCGTTCAATTAAACATCGATCATCTGCACTCTTAAGGGGATCAAAGTAATGTCGCCAACAGGAACTGCAGGGGTCATCACCAGTTCACCCTCGATAACCTAAAGGCACATACACATGTACCCAAGGGGACAGCAGGTGCATCCAGAGGCCCTCCGGAGTCACTCTGCTCCCAATTAGAGAAAAAGATCCTGATTCCACATTTATGTGGCCAGGAACCTTATCTCAATTCAGGGGGTATGGCATAAAATGAGCATCAGCTCTATATCAACAAAAGAAATAAAACTCAAAATCATTACATGAGATGTCCAAAAAATATACCCAGCATGCATGTGGAACCAAACACCCCCTGATTATACGGAAGCCAAGGTTGGCACAAAACAGGTAGGAAATAGTGTTAGGTTCCCGTTCTACTGAGATCACCTTGATGATTTGGTGGACGAGCCCAGATAATTTTGTACAAAATATATTTGCCAAGAATCTCTAATTTACTAAACAAGCACAGCATTAGCTCCAGAATACTTCATATCTCTATGGCATTTTGTGCTTTATCTGGTTAGCAGTGTGCCGTTGCATTGTATGAATTTTCCTTTCCTTGTGCATTTAGCCATAGCAACGTGCACCTGCGCACTGGGATGTGCTGACTGAAATTCCCCTTTTTTTCTTTAAAAGAATAAAAGTAATAGCATCAAATCGCCATGTAGATCGTGGGCTCCAGTATCCAAAAGGTCTGTGACTTTCAAAAAATAGCGAAGAATCCCTACAAAAGGGAGAAAAAAAAAAAGAAGAAACAGTAAAAATCCAGAAGATATAACATATGTATTTCAAACACACGAGGAGCTACATATCACATTCAAGGCACGATGTCAAAAATGTCACCCGCTACAACACCTTACATTCAACATTTAACCCTTGAGGTCTAAAGTGTCTGTAACTTGCAGATCCAATACCAAGGCACATTGAATAAACAGTTTGTTGGTGGCCATCTTTATTGTGGTTGTATGCTCCAGGCACGGAGGTCTCACATCTCGCGTGGCTGCGGTTGCCTGGCACATGCGGGCTTTGATTTTTTGATTCCATTCATCCCGGACATCTGAGTCTCCCTTATTGCGATACTATGGATGCCGGGCGCCTGCGCGTTAGTTGTTTCAAGACGCCAATGGGTCCTAGGGCTCCAGTGCCGGGTCTGATTGACTTGATAAGTTTAACCATGGTAATTATTAATATGTTAATAGCGCTATTCACTTTATTTGATACACCTGGGGAAATCATTTTATCACTATGGTGTTTTTACGAATTTAATCATGTCACTATATGCATTATTACCCAAATTGTAATCACTTTAAGCATTCATGTTACTCAATCATTTACTGAATTTTTTACATATTTAATCATGTTTTATTGTGAGATTTTTTATATAATTATGTAACTATGTATTGTTATCTGCACTTTATTGATACCACCATATAAGGGGTGGGTTTAACACATGTGAACACAGCTTGACAAAGACTGCATTGAGCAGTTGAAACGTTGCTGCCTGATGGGTGAATAAACGACTTGTATTTTTCACTGATTTTTTGGAGTGCTGCCTTCTTTTTTTACATTATATCAAAGTGGACTTTAGTTTCTGGTCTATGAAGGACTTTTGCACCCGCTTGTTTGAGTGCTGCTTCTTTTTTTCTTTGATCTCTCTCTATATTATATAAATATACTAGCAGAAAGACCCGGCTTCGCCTGGGTATATTTCATCTATTTATTTAATGTTTCTGTGTGTCGTTGCAGAGAGAAAGTCAATGCAGCTGACAGAAATTGATTTTTACCTTCATTTTTTCAATCCCTATTGGCTGCGGAGTGGGAGGGGGTGTGGTTTAATGGGACACGGGGGGGTTAAGTCCTTCATTTCAGGGTGGCCTGAATTATAGGTTACTGCCATGGTAATTTGAGGAAACACAATGGGTAGCAGTGGAAGAAAACATTGCTTTGCGCGGGTATATTTAATCTATTTCATTTAATGTTTCTGTGTGTCGTTGCAGAGAGAAAGTCATCCTCTCTCCCATCCCTGCAGCTGACAGATGTTGATTTTTAACTTCAATTGTTCAATCTCCATTGGCTGCGGAGTGGGAGGGGTCATGGCCTGACTGAGTCGGGGGCGTGACATTGAAAGACCTAGGGCAGGGTTTTAAGTCCTTCTTTTGATGGTGGCCAGAATTACAGGTCGATGCCATGGTAATTTATGAGGACACGCCATGGGTAACAGTGGAAGAAAACATTGCTTTGCACAGGTATATTTAATCTATTTTATTTAATGTTTGTGTGTGTTGTTGCAGAAAGAAAGTCAACCTCCCACCCATCCCTGCAGCTGACAGAAGTTGATTTTTACCTTTATTTTTTCAATCTCTGTTGGCTGCGGAGTGAAAGGGGGTGTGGCCTGACAGAGTTGGGGGTGTGGCTTAGTGAGACCTGGGGCGGGGGTTTTAAGTACTTCTTTTAGGGTGGCCTGAATTAAAGGTCAATACCATGCTTATTTATGAGCCCACGCAATAGGCAGCAGTGGAGGAAAACATCTTTTATTACTACTGAACTGTAGTAATAGAAAAAAACATAAGTTATATTTATGGTAACCGGAATACCTTTAACAGTGTCAGTAAATAGAAATGGATGAGATCCTCAGCTGCTGATAATTACCTGGCTGTTATGGAAACCTGCCCTCCCTGTGTGGCTTTGCAGAGAATGGCAGTTGGAGTTTAAAACCAAAGCTCCCAGTTGCAATGTTGGCTAATGGAGATCATATTTTGGGAATATCTCGGGAACGATACATCCTAAAGAGATGAGACCTGGTCTAAAACTTTTCCGGACACCTGATGTACCTGTGTGCCGAATTTGGTGAAAATCGGTCCAGTAGTTTGGTCGCGCATAGAGAACAGACAGACAGACAGAAATTCATTTTTATATTAAGAGACTAGCAGAAAGACCCGGCTTTGCCTGGGTATATTTAATCTATTTATTTAATGTTTCTGTGTGTCGTTGCAGAGAGAAAGTCAATGCAGCTGACAGAAATTGATTTTTACCTTCATTTTTTCAATCCCTATTGGCTGCGGAGTGGGAGGGGGTGTGGTTTAATGGGACAAAGGGGGGGGTTAAGTCCTTTATTTCAGGTTGGCCTGAATTATAGGTTAATGCCATGGTAATTTGAGGAATCATAATGGGTAGCAGTGGAAGAAAACATTGCTTTGCGCGGGTATATTTAATCTATTTCATTTAATGTTTCTGTGTGTCGTTGCAGAGAGAGTCATTTTCCCTCCCATCCCTGCAGCTGACAGATGTTGATTTTTACCTTCAATTGTTAAATCTCCATTGGCTGCGGAGTGGGAGGGGTCATGGCCTGACCGGGGGTGTGACGTTGCAAGACCGGGGGCAGGGTTTTAAGTCCTTCTTTTGATGGTGGCCAGAATTACAGGTCGATGCCATGGTAATTTATGAGGACACGCCATGGGTAACAGTGGAAGAAAACATTGCTTTGCACGGGTATATTTAATCTGTTTCATTTAATGTTTCTGTATGTTGTTGCAGAAAGAAATCCAACTTCCCTCCCACCCCTGCAGCTGACAGAAGTTGATTTTTACCTTCATTTTTTCAATCCCCGTTGGCTGCGGAGTGGGAGGGGGCGTGGCCTGACAGAGTCGGAGCGTGGTTTCGCGAGATCTGGGGCGGAGGTCAGAGTGGCATGAATTACAGGTCGATGACATGGTAATTTATGGGGACCCTCAATGGGTAGCAGTGGAAAAATATTAAATTACTCTTACCGGTAATTTCTTTTTCCCTTTAACCTCCACGATGGCATGATATGGAGGATGCTCCGCCTCTTTAGGGGCAGGAAACAACTGGAATTGCGCAATAAAAAGGCCTCCTCCACATGGCTACTCCAGTTAATAACCTAGAACTCAGGATGCAATTCACACATTTATTAAACATAGTGCACCAAAGAAAAGAAACATATCAGCTCAATATATGACAGGCACCAGTAATGAAAAAGGAAAGTGATATAACACTATACAAGGGAGGGAAAAACCCCTTGCCGTCGTGGAGGTTAAAGGGAAAAAGAAATTACCGGTAAGAGTAATTTAATATTTTGTCCCTACACCTCCACGACGGCATGATATGGAGGACTAACAGAGATTAAGGCATCAGGGGGGGACCACCGCCGACAAGACCTTACGCCCAAAGGAAAGGCCTTGATTGGCAACTAGATCCAATTTATAATGTTTTAGAAACGTATTTGGTGAGGACCAAGTGGCTGCTTGGCATATGTCCTCTAAGGAAGCCTGGGCTCTTTCTGTCCAAGACGTTGCCATAGCCCTTGTGGAATGGGCTTTTAATTTTAGAGGGGGAGGAAGTCCCTGCTCCGAATAACAAAGAGAGATACAGTCTTTTATCCAGCGGGCAACCGTGGTTTTGCTACAGCTTTCCCCTTGTTAGGGCCTTGAAACTGGATGAGCAGCTGGTTTGTTTTTCTGAAGTCTCTAGTTTCCTGAAGATAAAGCAGAACACACTTTCTTACGTCCAACGAAGCGAACTGTTTCTCCTTGTCAGAGGTGGCCTGTGGGCAAAAAGATGGAAGAACTATTTCCTTCTGGTAATGAAACCTAGAGAATACCTTAGGAAGAAATTCTGGAGCATGTTTTAAGATAATCCTATCTTCTAACACTGTTAGGTAGGGGGGAGCAATGGAGAAAGCATAGATCTCCCCGACCCTTTTCGCCGTGGTAATTGCTAGCAAAAAAGCAGTTTTCAGCGAAAGGTGTTTTAAGGATATCGAATCTGGAGGACTGAAAGGAGGAGCCGTCAGACACGACAGGACCAGACACAAGTCCCACGGAGGAACGGAGGACCTGGATGAGGGATGAAGCCTGGAAGCCCCCTTGAGAAACCTCTTCACCAGGTCGACTTCCGCCAGTTTGAGGCCCAGAAAAGCACTTAAAGCCGCCACTTGTACTTTTAGGGTACTTACTCTCAGTCCCTTATCCAAACCGGCCTGGAGAAAGTTAAGAATATTTGGGATATGAGGGCCTCCCGCTGGGTCCCAAATGCTGGAGGATGATTTAAGAAAACAGTTCCAAGTCCGCAGATAGATCCTGGATGTGATCTGCTTTCTGCTATGCAGCAGAGTTTCAACTACATTATCAGATAGACCTTTACTTGCTCTCTCAGTCTCCAGGCCGTCAGTTTGAGATGGGGGATGTCTGGATGCATTACCGGACCCTGATGTAGTAGGTCCTGGATTCTCGGAAGAACCCAGAAATCTCCCTTGGAGGCCGTCATTAGAACAGGGAACCATGATCTCCGAGGCCAGAATGGAGCGATGAGAATCAGGTTTGAATTTTCTCTGACTGCTTTGGCGATTACTCTCGGGAGCAGGGAGAAAGGAGGGAAGGCGTAGAGAAGAACCTTCGGCCATTCCTCTGCCAGGGCATCCATTCGAGCTGGAAGATCTAGGCGAGCTAGAGAAAAGAAGGTTCGGACCTTCTTGTTGCTCCTGGAGGCAAAAAGGTCGATGGCTGGAGTTCCCCACTTTGAACAGATTCGCTGGAATGTCTTGTCGTTTAGGCTCCATTCCCCCTCCTTCAGATTCTTTCTGCTGAGAAAATCGGCAATCTCGTTCCTGGATCCTTTTATATGAACTGCAGAAAGGGAAAGAATGTTTAGTTCTGCCCACCTGAAAATTTTCTCCGCTATCCACGCAAGAGGTCGACTTCTTGTTCCCCCTTGCTTGTTGACGTATGCCACAGCCGTCGTATTGTCGGACAGGACCCTTACATGACGGTGACTCACTTCTGGATAGAAGGTTTTAAGGGCTTGCCAGATCACCGACAACTCTCTTAGATTTGAAGAAGCCTGGGAGAAAAAATGAGACCAAATTCCTTGTTTGGAAAGATTGTGGATATGGGCTCCCCAACCTATCTGACTCGCATCTGTCCTAATGACCACTAAATTTGACTGCTGCCACTCCACCCCTACCGAAAGATTCTCCGGAGTCATCCACCAACGTAAGGAGGTCCTTACACTGATGGGTACAGATACCTTCTTGTTTAGCGATGATTGGTTTTTGTCCCAAATCTTCAGTAGGAAAGATTGGAGGGGTCTGGAGTGCGCCTGAGCCCACTTCACCGCCGGTATAGTTGAAGTCATTAGACCCAGGATTGTCATGATCTCTCTGATGGAGACTAGATTCTTTCGACTGAAGTCCCGGATTTTTATTATTAAGTCCTCCTTCTTGGAGATTGGAAGAAACGAGGTCATCTGTACCGAGTCCAGTAGAATGCCCAGAAAAACACACTTTTGGCTTGGAAGAAGGTTGGACTTTTGAAGGTTCAGAATCCATCCGAGCTTCGACAGGGAGGAGAGAGTGAACTGGATGTCTTCTTGGAGTCTCTGTTCCGAAGGTGCCACGATCAGCAGATCGTCCAGGTAAGGTATTAACAATATGCCCGAGCGGTGAAGGAAGCTTGTCACATCCGACATGACTTTGGTGAATACTCTCGGCGCGGAACAGAGGCCGAAGGGGAGAACCTTGAACTGGAAGTGTTTTACCTTCCCTCTGATCCAAACCGTAAATCTTAGAAACCTCTGGTAGTGGGGATGTATTGGAATATGATAATAGGCATCAGTGAGATCTATTGATGCCATGAAAGCGCCTTTTTGAAGAAGATTGACCGTCGATTGTATGGTTTCCATTTTGAATTTTATATAGCTGACGTTTTTGTTTAACTCTTTCAGGTTTATAATTGCTCTGAACGAGCCATTTGGTTTTTTTATCAGGAATATCGGGGAGTAAAAGCCAGATTCCCATTCTTCTGGGGGGACAGGTGTTATAGCTTCTTTGAGAAGGAGCAGGCTGACTTGTTCCTCCAGAGCGATTTGATTTGCACCCAGGAGACTTTTGTTTAGCAGGAAACTTTCTGGAGGCGGGTGCATGAATTCTATTCTGTAGCCGTCTTGAATAATTGAAAAAACCCAGGGGGAGGTTTGAATATTTTCCCAAGCCTGGGAAAAAGCCTTTAGTCTTCCTCCCACTGGGCGCCTGGCGTCACTTTGGCTGCTGTTTGGGATTCCTGTCAGGGTTAAAGAGGAACCCCTTATTTTTGTTTCTGGAGGTTTGCCAGCCACTATTCGCTTTTCTTTTCTGGTCAGGTCTAGCACGTCCCTGGCCACGAAAAACCCTCCGCTGGTGAAAATATTTTGATTCCATAGGGAATCCTTTTTTCTTGTCGGAGGCTTTGTCCAAAATGTCATCCAACCCTGATCCAAAAAGTCTTTCCCCTTCACAAGGGACAGAGCACAGTCTGTTCTTTGAGGTAGTATCCCCCGACCAGCTTTTCAACCAAACAGCTCTGCGGGCGGTGTTCACCAGAGCTGTAGATTTTGCAGATAGTCTGACAATATCCGCCGACGCGTCGGACAGAAAATTGGCCGCTTGTTTTAAAATAGGGACTGAAGAGAGGATGTCTTCTCTATCTGTCCCCGACTGGAGGTGGTTTTCTAACTGAGTTAACCATAAGGATAAAGTCCTGGCAGTATAGGTCGCTGTAATAGCTGGACGAAAGGTGGCTGATGAAGTCTCCCAAGCCCTTTTTAATGAGGCTTCACACCTCTTGTCCATTGGATCTTTTAAGAGGCCAATGTCCTCAAAGGGCAAGGAGGATTTTTTTTTAGATTTTGGCAATTGGGGCATCAACTCTCGGGGTTTTATCCCACATAGCCGAGTCTTCCTCAGTGAACGGATATTTACGTTTAAACAATTTGGAGATTGTCTGCCTTTTCTCCGGTTCCCTCCATTCGCTTGCAATCATGTTTTTGATATTGGAATGAACCGGGAAACTCTTCTCTTTTTGTCCCCCAGACCTACAAACAATTGGTCTTGGACTGAAAGGGGTTCTTTAGAATCCTCCAAGTTCATGGTGGTTCTAATATTTTTCAGCAGGGATTCTGTGTCTTCCAGAGAGCAAAGCGGCCGACCTGCTGATTCCTCAACGTCTGAGCCCTCAGAGCTAGAGGAGGTTTCCCCTTCATCTGAGTCGGTGTCAAACACATTATGCGGTTTTGAAGTGGAGGGACCTGGATTAGCCGCAGCTAATTTAGCTTCCACCATAGCCCCAACTTCTTCCTTTATAACAGAACGTAGGCTTTCTACCAATGAGGGGGTTTCTTCTGAGACCACTTTAGTAGTGCAGGCTTGACATAGCCACTTTTTAGAGGATGATGGAAGAGATTTCTTGCATACTGCGCATTTCTTCCTTTTGGATGGCTCCGTTCCTGACCTTGCAGCTTCCTTGCCCTACAAGGCAAGGGAGGGTGCTTTTAGGAATAATCCATTAAATAAAAGGAACAGAGCCACCACCTAGGAGAAAGAATGAACACCATAGTGCATATAAGCTAAAAAGATCCCTCCAGGAGGAGGCTTACTGGGCTGGAGGGCCTGGGAGGATCGGACATCTTCCTGCTGGGGTCCTCAGACATGATGTCTGTGTGCAGGAAGGAGGTGAGGACGCAGACCTGAGCTGAGAACCGGCGGCGGGCGAGAGCAGAACGCTGCACATGGATTCAGTGTCTGTCTATCTCGAGCCCACCGCTCTTACAGCCGATACCCGGAAGTGACGCGCCGCCCGCAACATCAAGGCGCGCCTCCACATCCTGCGTCTGGAACGCTCAGACGCTCCTCCGGCTCCTCCTCTGCCGGCCACCATGAACACAGGCCGGAACACAAGCCCGGGGCGACCGGACTCAGCCGGGATTACGCCAAAGGGGTAGGGGACTACCACTGGTAAGTCCTGCATCTACCCCCTGCACGACCCTCCAGCCTAGGCTGGGACTACAAACCCAAAGGTCATGCGATCACACGCGCAGCTCCTGCATCTTAAAGGGACAAGAAACAACTGGAGTAGCCATGTGGAGGAGGCCTTTTTATTGCGCAATTCCAGTTGTTTCCTGCCCCTAAAGAGGCGGAGCATCCTCCATATCATGCCGTCGTGGAGGTGTAGGGACAAAAACATCTTTTATTGGTACTGAATGGTCGTAGTCTAAAATTAGTCAATTTCATCTACGATTTTTGTGTGTTGTTGCAGAGAGAAATTCACCCTTCCACCCCTGCAGCTGACAGAAGTTTATTTTTCCCTTCATTCTTTCAATCCCTGTTGACTGCGGAGTGGGAGGGGGCATGACCTGACAGAGTTGGGGTGTGGCTTAGCAAAGCGCTTCGCATAGGTGATTTAATCTATTTCATTTAATGTTTCTACGTGTTGTTGCAGAATTGCTGCAGAGTGGGAGGGGGCATGGTCTGACAGTTGGGGGCGTGACTTAGCAGGACGATTTGAACAGTTGTAGTCTATAATTAGTCTATTTTATCTAAAATTTTTGTGTGTCGTTGCAGAGAGAAATTCACCCTCCCACCCCTGCAGCAAAAAAGTTTATTTTTACCTTTATTTTTTCAATCCCCGTTGGCTGCGGAGTGGGAGGGGGCGTAACCTGACAGAGTCGGGGGCGTGGATTAGCAAGACGCTTCACATGGATGTATTTAATCTATTTCATTTAATGTTTCTGTGTGTCGTTGCAAAAAGAAAGTCAACCTCCCATCCCTGCAGCTGACAGAAGTTGATTTTTATCTTTATTTTTTCAATCCCTTTTGGCTGCGGAGTGGGAGGGGGCGTGGCCTTACAGAGTCGGGGTGTGGCTTAGCAAAGCGCTTCGCTTAGGTGCATTTAATCTATTTCATTTAATGTTTCTGTGTGTCGTTGCAGAATGGCTGCGGAGTGAGAGGGGCGTGGCCTGACAGACGGGGCGTGGCTTAGCAAAAGGCTTCGAACAGTTGTAGTCTATAATTAGTCTATTTCATCTAAAATTTTTGTGTGTCGTTGCAGAGAGAAATTCACCCTCCCACCCCTGCAGCAAACAGAAGTTTATTTTTACCTTCATTTTTTCAATTCCCATTGGCTGCGGAGTGGGAGGGGGCGTGACCTGACAGAGTCGGGGGCGTGGATTAGCAAAACGCTTCGCATGGGTGTATTTAATCTATTTTATTTAATGTTTGCGTGTGTTGTTGCAGAAAGAAAGTCAACCTCCCACCCATCCCTGCAGCTGACAGAAGTTGATTTTTACCTTTATTTTTTTCAATCTCTGTTGGCTGCGGAGTGAAAGGGGTGTGGCCTGATGGAGTCGGGGGTGTGGCTTAGTGAGACCTGGGGCGGGGGTTTTAAGTACTTCTTTTAGGGTGGCCTGAATTAAAGGTCAATACCATGCTTATTTATGAGCCCACGCAATAGACAGCAGTGGAGGAAAACATCTTTTATTACTACTGAACTGTAGTAATAGAAAAAAACATAAGTTATTATTATGGTAACCGGAATACCTTTAACAGTGTCAGTGAATAGAAATGGATGAGATCCTCAGCTGCTGATAATTACCTGGTTGTTATGGAAACCTGCCATCCCTGTGTGTGCCTTTGCAGAGAATGGCAGTTGGAGTTTAAAACCAAAGTCCCCAGTTGTAATGTTGGCTAATGGAGATCATATTTTGGGAATATCTCAGGAACGGTATGTCCTAGAGAGATGAGACCTGGTCTAAAACCTTCCCGGACACCTGATGTACCTGTGTGCCGAATTTGGTGAAAATCGGTCCAGTAGTTTGGTCGCGCATAGAGAACAGACAGACAGACAGACAGAAACTCATTTTTATATTATTAAGAGAAGAGATAAGATATATATATATATATATATATATATATATATATATATATATATATATATATATATATATCTTAATAATATAAAAATAAGTTTCTGTCTGTCTGTCTGTCTGTTCTCCATGCGCGACCAAACTACTGGACCGATTTTCACCAAATTCGTCACACAGGTACATCAGGTGTCCGGGAAGGTTTTAGACCAGGTCTCATCTCTCTAGACATACCGTTCCTGAGATATTCCCGAAATATGATCTCCATTAGCCAACATTACAACTGGGAACTTTGGTTTTAAACTCCAACTGCCATTCTCTGCAAAGCCACACACAGGGAGGGAGTTTCCATAACAACCAGGTAATTATCAGCAGCTGAGGATCTCATCCATTTCTATTCACTGACACTGTTAAAGGTATTCCGGTTACCATAAATATAACTTATGTGTTTTTCTATTACTACAGTTCAGTAGTAATAAAAGATGTTTTCCTCCACTGCTGTCTATTGCGTGGGCTCATAAATAAGCATGGTATTGACCTTTAATTCAGGCCACCCTAAAAGAAGTACTTAAAACCCCCGCCCCAGGTCTCACTAAGCCACACCCCCGACTCCATCAGGCCACTCCCCCTTTCACTCCGCAGCCAACAGAGATTGAAAAAATAAAGGTAAAAATCAACTTCTGTCAGCTGCAGGGATGGGTGGGAGGTTGACTTTCTTTCTGCAACAACACACACAAACATTAAATAAAATAGATTAAATACACCCATGCGAAGCGTCTTGCTAATTCACGCCTCCGACTCTGTCAGGTCACGCCCCCTCCCACTCCGCAGCCAATGGGAATTGAAAAAATGAAGGTAAAAATAAACTTCTGTTTGCTGCAGGGGTGGGAGGGTGAATTTCTCTCTGCAACGACACACAAAAATTTTAGATGAAATAGACTAATTATAGACTACAACCGTTCGAAGCCTTTTGCTAAGTCACGCCCACAACTCTGTCAGACCACGCCCCCTCCCACTCTGCAGCCATTCTGCAACGACACACAGAAACATTAAATGAAATAGATTAAATGCACCTATGCAAAGCGCTTTGCTAAGCCACGCCCCGACTCTGTAAGGCCACGCCCCCTCCCACACCGCAGCCAACAGGGATTGAAAAAATAAAGGTAAAAATCAACTTCTATCAGCTGCAGGGATGGGTGGGAGGTTGACTTTCTTTCTTCAACGACACACAGAAACATTAAATGAAATGATTAAATGCATCCATGCGAAGCGTCTTGCTAATCCACGCCCCCGACTCTGTCAGGTTACGCCCCCTCCCACTCCGCAGCCAACGGGGATTGAAAAAATAAAGGTAAAAATAAACTTCTGTCAGCTGAAGGGGTGGGAGGGTAAATTTCTCTCTGCAATGACGCACACAATTT
>ONZH01030827.1:0-91728 GCA_900303285.1 Rhinella marina | reverse complement strand
GTGCCCGTCCTGGATCTGTGGGGTCGAGGCTTCTTGTTCTGTGGCTCCGCCTCCCCGGCTTCTTCCTTTGTTCTGTGCCGTGGACGCTGATGGTGCACGGTCGCTGCTTCATTCCCTGCTATGCAGCGTTACCCTCCACTTCTCACCCTGGTTGTCCAGTTAATGATTCTTTGAGATGATGCCACCCTGCCAGTGACACCATCAGTTTAACATGTCATTCTGGGCCGAAAGTTGCAGGATGTTCATTTTGGAGCCGTGAGCTCCGGTCATAGATGATAACGAGCTCCGTCCATATGTCCACTGACCTCATGTGGAACGCTCATCTGCTCCGCAGGCCTGGTGTTCCGGTCACTTCATGCTGAACCTTAAAGAGGAACTCCACCTGCTAAGCATTTGACAGGTTAAAGGGGTATTCCCATCTCACAGATATAGTTTGTATAGTTAGATATAGCCATACCGATATTATTACTAATAGAATGTATTTATATAAAATGTACCGTTTAGAAG
This sequence comes from Rhinella marina, assembly GCA_900303285.1. Lineage (NCBI taxonomy): Eukaryota > Metazoa > Chordata > Amphibia > Anura > Bufonidae > Rhinella > Rhinella marina. Next base: position 91,221 of record ONZH01030827.1, on the reverse strand, counting down.
ATTTCCTTTTGTATTCATTGTCCCACACACATCAGTCAGGCGTTGCCCCTGGTTACGACCACCGCAGCCATGTAGTAGTGTGGGGGGCTTGCTCTTTCAACCCCTTGAGTAACTGCTGTATTGTGAACACACATGGCATGAGACACATTTAGGATACCTCAGAGCAGGTTTGAAAAGGAGCAAGCCGGCCTCCACTACTACATGGCCACGGTGGACGTAACTAGGGGCAACAGCCTGACTGATGTGTGTGGGACAATGGAAATACAAATAGGAAAATCTTCTAAACTGTACATTTTATATAAATACATTCTATTAGTAATAATACTGGTATGGCTATATCTAACTATACAAACTACATGTGTGAGATGGGAATACCCCTTTAAGTTCACCCCCCCTCCCGAGCACCCACAGCCCTGTCCCAAGTTCTCCTTCCTGGGACCACTTTTGGTAGGTACTAACACCTACATACCGGGAACAGACGCTTTGCAAATGTTCTGACCCCGTAGCTCAGATCCTTCCGCTTGCTCATGTTTCCCGCTTCCAGTACATCAACTCCATTAAGTGACCGTTCACCTGCTGCCCCCGACAGGTGCCAATGTCACCAGAGAGTCACTGGTATTCACCACACCTGTTATGGCTGATGGGTATTTGAGGCCAGTTTTACACTTTGCTTTTGTGTTGCTTTTTTTTATAACTTATTGCAAAAATTGCATAAAAGTGTAGGTGCCCTTTCTGGTGAAAACCGCGTGCCGGGTGAACCTGCCCTTATGGTGAAACTTGTGCCAGGGGTGAACCTGCCCCTGGGTGTGAACCTCCCCTTCTGGGTGAAAACCGTGTCCAGGGGTGAACCTGCCCTTCTGGTGAAAACCTTTTGCCGGGGTGAACCTGCCCTTCTGGTAAAAACCGTGTGCCAGGGGTGAACCTGCCCTTACTGGTGAAACCTTGGCAGGGGGAACCTGCCCTTACTGGTAAAAAACTTGTGCCGGGGTGAACCTGCCCTTCTGGTAAAAAGTGTTGAACCTGCCTTCTAGTGAAAACCGTGTGCCAGGGGTGAACCTGCCCTTACTGGTGAAAACCGTGTGCCAGGGGTGAACCTGCCCTTACTGGTGAAAACCGCGTGCCCGGGGGTGAACCTGCCCTTACTGGTGAAAACCCGCCGTGCCAGGGGTGAACCTGCCCTTACTGGTGAAACCGTGTGCCAGGGGTGAACCTGCCCATACTGGTGAAACCGTGTGCCAGGGGTGAACCTGCCCTTACTGGTAAAAACCGTGTGCCGGGGAAAAAACCGTGTGCCAGGGGTGAACCTGCCCCTGGTTAAAAACCGTGTGCCAGGGTGAACTGCCCTTCTGGTGAAACCGTGTGACCGGGGTGAACCTGCCCTTACTGGTGAAAACCGTGCCACCGCGTGCAGGGGTGAACCTGCCCTTACTGGTGAAAACGCGTGCCAGGGTGAACCTGCCTTCTGGTGAAAACCGGTGCCAGGGGTGAACCTGCCCTTACTGGTGAAAACGTGTGCCCTTAGGTGTGAACCTGCCCTTACTGGTGAAAACCGTGTGCCGGGGTGAACCTGCCTTCCTGGTGAAAACCGTGTGCGGGGTGAACCTGCCCTTACTGGTGAAAACCGCGTGCCAGGGGTGAACCTGCCCTTACTGGTGAAAACCGCGTGTGCCAGGGGTGAACCTGCCCTTACTGGTGAAGCAGAAATCTGTGTGTAATTATGGGTTAGGATTGCGGGATGCATTCGGCGCAGGTTCGGAAAAGTCTGTTCCCGCTCGGCCGCAATGACCCTCGTTGTGATGTGAGGGGGACAACTGATACAAAGTAACACTCGTCTGTGATACAGCAGGTCAGCACAGTATCACACAGGATAGGATTAGATACACAGCTCAGCAGACAGTATCACACAGGATAGGATTAGATACACAGCTCAGCAGACAGTATCACACAGGATAGGATTAGATACACAGCTCAGCAGACAGTATCACACAGGATAGGATGAGATACACAGCTCAGCAGACAGTATCACACAGGATAGGATTAGATACACAGCTCAGCAGACAGTATCACACAGGATAGGATGAGATACACAGCTCAGCAGCAGTATCACACAGGATAGGATTAGATACACAGCTCAGAGCAGACAGTATCACACATAGATGAGATACACAGCTCAGCAGACAGTATCACACAGGATAGGATGAGATACACAGCTCAGCAGACAGTATCACACAGGATAGGATTAGATACACAGCTCAGCAGACAGTATCACACAGGATAGGATGAGATACACAGCTCAGCAGACAGTATCACACAGGATAGGATGAGATACACAGCTCAGCAGACAGTATCACACAGGGATAGGATTAGATACACCAGCTCAGCAGACAGTAATCACACAGGGTAGGATTTAGATACACAGCTCAGCAGACAGTATCACACAGGGTAGGATTAGATACACAGCTCAGCAGACAGTATCACACAGGATAGGATTAGATACACAGCTCAGCAGGCAGTATCACACAGGGTAGGATTAGATACACAGCTCAGCAGGCAGTATCACACAGGATAGGATTAGATACACAGCTCAGCAGACAGTATCACACAGGATAGGATTAGATACATTGATTCAGCAGGTAGTATCCCACATTATAGGCTTAGATACACAGCTCAGCAGGTCCCTGCAGATTACATAATGTTATAAGATGTTGCTGTATTCTTAGATCGTCCCCGGCGTCTTATTGCGGTTGCCGGGGGTTACCACATATGAGACACGTTTTCCTTTGTTGCGGTCAGGACATGGGACGTGCAGGTTCCAAAAACCTTCCTCCTATTTTGGCTTTTCCCTCCTCTTCCTCGTTAACCCCTCGCTTCCCGCCGGCAGTGGTGTAATAGCCGATTAGCGGATTGCTTCTCATTCGTGGAACATAACGGTTAATCCCGGCGAGTGCGATTCAGGAACGTGTAAAAATAAAATATACGGCGGAGCTTGCAAGCTTGCATATTTCTCCCTCGCGCTGCGGAGAGGCGTTTTTATGTGCATGTTTTGGCCCCCGGGACTTGTGAAAACTTGGACTTGTGTAGTTCTGGCATCGGATGGCGCGGCGCTCGCCAGCAGCCATTAATCAGCCGTCAGAGGTTACGTGAAGGGTGCGTTCTGTGTACAGATGTGGCGATCGGACGAGCGCCGCCGAGACTTGTGTGCAATTTATTGGAAAGACACTTAATTTCCAGAGCGGTGAGCGCGGCCGGGGGCCGGGACAAGGCGCTCGCCGTTTATCTGCCGCCATCTTATTTATCGCCTATTACCGCAGTCTTTCAAAAATATATATACGATTTAGCGAGACGCAGAGAATCGAATCGATGCAGAATATATGGCGCGATATTTATTTACTGGCTCTGCGGATTCTGGGGAGGATCATAAAACACGGATGGAAATGTTATCGGAAACATGGGCACAATCTGTCACGGAAAACGCGCTGGAGGTCGGGAGCGGGCGCTGCGGGGGAGGGGCTGTTAGGAGAATTCACATGGGGCGGTAATGATGCAGATAATGATGTGAGAGATTTGTAAACTCTCCAGTCGCACCCAGAGCTGCAGTCATTAATCTGCCATTATATCATGTCTCTGCAGTCACATTCAGAGCTGCATTCAAAATGCTACCATTGCATCCTGTTATACTCCAGTCACATCCAGAGCTGCATTTATATTATGTCTTATACTCCAATGACAATCAGAGCTGCATTCAAAATTCCGTTGTCACATTTTATCCTCCAGTCACATTCAGAGCAGCATTTACATCATGTCTTATACTCCAATGTAAATATGAACTGCATATCCTATAGTCACACCCAGAGCTGCACTCACAATTCTGCTGTCATGTTTTATCCTATAGTCACACCCAGAGCTGCACTCACAATTCTGCTGTCATGTTTTATCCTATAGTCACACCCAGAGCTGTACTCACAATTCTGCTGTCATGTTTTATCCTATAGTCACACCCAGAGCTGTACTCACAATTCTGCTGTCATGTTTTATCCTATAGTCACACCCAGAGCTGTACTCACAATTCTGCTGTCATGTTTTATCCTATAGTCATACCCAGAGCTGCACTCACAATTCTGCTGTCATGTTTTATCCTATAGTCACACCCAGAGCTGCACTCACAATTCTGTTGTCACGTTTTATCCTGTAGTCACACTCAGAGCTGCATTCACAATTCTGCTGTCACGTTTTATCCTGTAGTCACACCCAGAGCTGCACTCACAATTCTGCGTTTATGGTTTATCCTGTGGTCACATCCAGAGCTGCACTCACTTCTGCTGTCACGTTTTATACTATAGTCACACCCAGAGCTGCATTCACAATTCTGCTGTCATGTTTTATCCTGTAGTCACATCCAGAGCTGCCTTAGATAACGTGCCGCTCGCTCCTCCTCCTCTGGACATTTTTCTCTCATATTTCTCGTATTTTCTCCTTCCGCCAGTGACAGGTTCTCGGCGTGATTGGTCCAAGCCGTGAATCCGCGGCCAGAAGCCATGATTCCCGGGTGATGGTTTTTCTGCCAGGAAAGGAATATTCTATGAAAAACCAATTAACCTCCTGTTAATTACCGTTCCGTGTAATGTGGAGAAAGTAGCCGCTGCGCAAAACGACAGACGCCGTACATCACCACGCTGCTTCCGTATAATGATACCATGTGACCATCACCGCGCCCGTATAGCGCGACCGTCCTGTAAAATCCCATTCATTACTCTGTAAATTCCGCCATTGTGCCGCGGTGATTTAAGCGCTGAGGTCAGAGGTTGTCACTTTCATGAATTGATCGCGTCTATAACTAATGGTCGAGGGAGAATCGCCGCCCGCGACTCGCTGAGATTTGACATTGTGAGGACATTTCCCACAACGCACCGCGGCCGCTGTTAACTCATCGCTGACCGATTTGGAATCTAAAGTCTGCGTCACCAGATGGAATGAACAAAATGGCGGAAAATATTTACATGAATAAATCAATCCCTTTAAACTGCGCATCCGTGAGCGCTGAACTACTGGACGAAACTGCACCGCCAAGTGCCAGTCAGAAGAAGGGAGCCCCGCCCCCCTGACTCCTGGCGTACAGGGCTCTTCATGAGGGGTCTGGATGGCAGGGAGGTATGTCATGTGACCACTGCTGACTGTCCTGATTGGTTAAAAGCTCAGAGATGGGAGGAGCTACCTTCACCCCTCCGATTAGAGGACAATTATTGGATGAAGATCCCTCAGCATACATTCAGAGGGCGTTACCCTTTATATGACGCCCCTGAGGAGCCCACTGCATGCCCCGCCCTGCGCCAGGTCGGTTCTGTTCCAGTGCGGCAGATGCAGAACGTAAACCGCAGCCGCGATATTGGGGAGGAGGCGAGAAATCAGCAGGGAGCTGCCTCAGAGAAATCCGGGCCCCTGTCTCTGGTTCTAATAATCTGCAGAAAAGAGAGAAACGAAAGCTGCAAGCTGACCTCTGACCTTTAACTCTGTACGTTGACGTGTGCAGCTCTGGGTGTGACTGGCGCATAGGGCACCAAGTCAGAGAGCTCACAGAAAGCAGGCAGAATTCTGAATGCAGCTCTGGGTGTGACTGGAGCAGGGATGCTGAACCAGCGGCTCTTCAGCTGTTGCAAAACTACAAATCCCAGCATGCCCTCATAGCTGTAGGCTGTCCAGACATGCTGGGAGTTGTAGTTTTGCAACAAATTGGCAGCAAATTGAGCACTCCTGGACTAGAGGATAAAATGTGGTGAAAATCAGGATACAGCAAACTAGCAGAATTCAGAATGCAGCTCTAGATGTGACATGTCATAGAGTTAGTGATGTGTGAGGCCCTGCACCGAGAGCTCTTAGAAAGGCAGATGAATGCAGCTCTGGATGTGACTGGAGGACAAGATGTGGTGAAAATCAAGATCTATACAGGATAGGGCAAACTAACAGAATTTAGAATGCAGCTCTGGATGTGACTGGAGTATAAGTTTTAACGTTATTCTACATGTCATTAAGATAGCGGTGATACATGAGGCCCTGCAGCCTGAGAGCCCACAGAAAGCTGAAGAATTGTGAATGCAGCTCTGGATGCGACTGGAGGACTTGATATAAATGGGGGTCAGTACAATGCTGAATATTTCCTGGACGTTCTCAGGGCGAGGATCTCTGTGATGTCGCCTCTGAGGGCGGCCGGACGCAGTCATTTCCATCCGCTCTGTGTACATAGAAATGAAATATTTATGATCTCAGCTCCGGAGTCACAAGTCAATTAATCCGGACCTTGTGGAGATGAGCGCCAGTAAATGAGAGCGATCTGCTGGCGTCGGCGTAGAGAAAACAGAAAGTGCGCAAATCATTCAATCCGCTTCATCCCGTCACCAGCATCCTGCGTTTCTGAGCGCGGCGGATGAGACGGTGAACGGCCATGACCGGCACCATTACCGGATGAAGTGCGAGGGCCGTCCTGCGCTCTAGGTAAGTTCATCTGGACCCTGTTAACCCCTTGTGCGCCGTCCGCGTTACTTCACAAGGAGTTAATAAAAGCAGAAGCCGCTGATTTATCTGCTTCTGGCATCGCCCTCATCTCGGGGACGCCAACACATTGCCTCCTGGAAACCGCAGCCGGGCGTGTACGAGGGCGAGCGCACGGTCACCATGGCGATCACCAGGGCGGACAGGTGAACACCTCCGTCCTAAATTCTTCAGATCCTCATCGTATTCAAGACCTCTGCTTGCTGTCATGAATGAGAACAAAGTGCATACAGGCTGAAAACCCACTGTGACTACATACTTCTCACAGCTGTGGTGTCGTTACAATGTATAGGTTCAATGTACCGTATAGGAGTGTTTTCAACATTGTACCAAATCTAGGCAAAGCTGCAGCGGTTTTGGAAAAGGCCGCAACGTGTGACTGAAACCTGTCAGTCTAGACCAGAGATCAGCAGCCTGCGGTACGCCAGCTATCCAGGAACTACAACTCCCAGAATGCTTAATGCACTTCTATGTTTGCATGCTGGGAGTTGTAGTTTCACAGCAGCTGGCGTTCCGGAGGTCGCTGACCCCTGGTATAGACGAGCCTCTGTGAGAGTCTCTCTCCTGTCCTGGGTTTGACTTCCTGCACTGATACATTGTAACAAACCCTCCACCTAAAAGTAAAGGGATGCTGTGATACATGATGTGATACACGGTCGGGGCCCCTCCTGCACTCCAGTGGTGAGGACCGTTCCCCTGTCCATGGGGGTCACTGATGTGTCAGACATCTAAGGCCTCATTCACACATCAGTGTTTGGTCAGTGATTTCCTTCAGTGATTGTGACCCAAAACCAGGTGCAGATCCCTCCATTACCCCTGATCTCTGTGTAGGCTCCGATCACTGATGGAAATAGCCGACGTGTGAACTCAGCCTTACATGTTTTTAGCGTGTTCTGTGCTCTTACACGGGCGGTCAGTATCTACCATATAACACCCCCTCCCCCACCACGGAGCAGCAGGACCTGCGTAGACTTGTAGTTTTCAGTGTCTGCATTTTTCACCTTGCAGCGACTGTACGGCCGATAACTGCGAGCTCTGATGATGCGTCCTACTGTCGGAGTCCGCAGGCCCATGGCGCCGATGTCGGGGGTAACTCTGGGGGGCGCCGTCAGTTGCAGGATTCAATAATGGTAAAACGGATGGGATTGATTTCCGCCATTATAACCAGGGAGACAATCGCTCGTGTAGCGACTCCCCGGGCGGTTCTAGAACAGGCGATCGGACGCGGGACACGTCATTTAACTCTGTTCAGAGTCCGGCGCTTCACCTTGCGATTAACTCTTTATTTCCTTGGTCGTTATCCTCCGCCAAGTTTTTGAAATTTGAGAAATTCTCGTTCTGTCGCCAAAAACGGCAAATAATAAAATGATGGATTTATATCTTTTTACCAGGAAGAGGAATTCTATCAGTTACAGGAAATCTTCTCCGGGTGACTCCCCGGGGGTCGCCCGACTTCCCAAAGACCGCCATCACCTCCGCACATCTCTGCGTTACTTCAGTCTGTGAGAAGTCGTTTTCAGTCTGCAGCTCGGAGGCAGAGCCATGCGTCTCCATGGTTACAGTCCTGCCATCTGTCCCTACGTCTTGCTACCGTGCATCTGTCACGTAGAAGATCAGATGCCTGTGGAGACGCATCGCTCGGCACAGGGGCTGCGTACACAAAACGGTAATAAATATAAAAGATTTCATAGATCCCTTTTGCCCACTGCTCACGTGTCAGTCCTCACTGCAGTCCTAGCGTTCTGTTCACCATTAGTCTTACACATGAAGTACACTGTACACCCTGGGATTATCTGTAATGCTGCTTCGTCTGTGGCTCGTATTTCGCAGTTTGTTGGCACAGAAGCGGCGTCTCGCGGTACCAGCGCCGGCTCCTGGCGTTCATCTCCTGTCACTTCTAGCAGATTAGATTTTCCCAGAAATGAAGAGAACGAACTGAAGAGTTTTCACTTTCTGACCCCGAACAAATCACAGAATCCCGGAGTGCCGATCACGTCCTGCCCCCTGCTGATCGCTGGGATCCTCTACGATCATTCGTCTGATGTTGCGCCACCGCCGCCAATACCGCCATCACCACCGCCGCCAATACCGCCATCACCACTGCCGCCAACACCGCCATCAGCAGGGGACGGAGACTTCATGTAGAGCAGCGATCACTTCCTGCTGATTCAGCTCCGAGTGTCCGTATTATTATTATTAGGGCTCATGCACATGACCGCATTCGTTTTGCGCTGAAAGGACACGACGTGCTGCCTGCATTTTTGCGGCCTTGTTGAAATGACTGGAGCCGCATCCTATCCGCAAAAAATGCAGATTGGATCAAAAATACCGTCATGTGACTGGGGCCTTATTATTACCGTAGTTTTTTAGTCCAATCCGGGTTTTTTGCAGATCAGATGTGAACCATTTGTCTCAATGTGGCCGTAAAAGATGCAGACAGAACGCTGCGTGCGCTCTCCGCATCCGTAAGTCCGTTCCACGGCCCCGCAAAAGAACAGAACTTGTCCTATTCTTGTCTGTTTTGCGGACAGGGATAGAACAGTTCTGCAGGCGGCGTGTACTCAGCCAGGATCCGTGTTTTGCAGATTCACGATTTGCGGACTTCAAACCCCTTCCAGCCGTGTGCATGAGCCCCTAATATTGTTATGTATCTGTCTGCGATAAATCTGCTATGTGTGAATATCGCCTTATAGTGACAGTGTCCCCGCGTCCCCACTGACTCTGGTCACAGCTGCAGAGTTGTTACAAATCCATGGACGCCGTAAACGTCATCAGTTTTATCATTTATTTTCTTCTCCTACAATTCCACTCGCTTTCTGAGGAAGATCTATACTCTGGAGCGTGAATACAATTCTAAAAACACAGTAAAGACTGGTACAGACAGGCAGAGGAAGTATCCACCTTTCAGATATTGCTGACCCTTTCATCGCTGTCAGATTATCGGAGTCTGATTGTCCATCCGGACTGTAGGAAAGCTGTGTGGCTGCCCCTGTCCGGGGTAGTTCTGCCGTCCTCAGGTCCCTGTGTTGGTGGTTCGGCCCCCCCGGGCCCCATCTTGTGCACTCTACAGACCGGATTGGCCCCGCACTGGTCGCTCCATCTTTGCCGACAAGCTTTGTGCAGAACTTCTCAGGCCTCGTCGACGATTTAACCCTCACTGGGCAGCGTCTCGTTGGCGGGGGCCGGGTTCTCCTCCTGCTCCTATCCTGTATACGTCTTCCAGCAGTGAGAGGGTCAATGGCAGCCGATCAGGGGGGCCTGTAATAATGGCGCTGACCAGAATGACTCGGATAATCCGTTTTATTGGGTCACAGCGGGCGCGGTGGACATTGCGGCTAATTCTTCATTTGCCGCCTGGAATTTCTGTGTTTGGTTTTTGTCTGGCGCTGAGTTATTGTGCCGTATACAGACGGGTGGCGGGCGCTGATACAAGAGGCCTCTAATCCCCCAGTACCCCCCCCCATCCCCATTCCAGCGCAGGACGTAAGGCGACTTCTGAGGCCGCCGGGTTAGCAGCTCTCAGGCAAGTGATCCTCGAAATGTGCGCCATATTCCTGCATCTGCCCTTCCCCCAGCTTCAGCCATAAGAGTATAAAACCGAACCGTTACAGCGTGCCGGAGCTACCACCCCTCATGATATCCGGGGGAGATGAACCGATTGATCCGCCCGGCCGCCATTGATCCGGTCCACACAATATGATTTTCTCAGTTTTCATTTTGATTCAGTGAAATTGAAGCACAAAACCCAAGAAATCAATGCGACCCATTAATCCCGATCCTGCAAGGATGACGAGTCGATCAGCGAAACCTGAGCCTGTCACTTCTCTCTGTCCACAGAATGTGATGGAAGTCGTATTAAATGGCGCCGTCTAAAACGTGTCACTTGTCGAGAGAAATAATAAATGAGCGAAGAGGCAGGAATGATTAATAGCAGACGGGAATAGAATCTATTGCTTTCTGTTATCGGCCATCTCAGGCCGGGAGAGGCTGACCGCAGGGTTATCAATGGGAGGAGTGGCGAGAAACCTCCCGGACCCCATGATTTCTACTTTGTCATGTATCTCCTTCTGTGTGCCTGGTATCAGAGTTGGGAGGGTGACTGGCCCTTTAAGACAGGATATTTTTTCTCTGTAGTAGAAATAACTTTCATAAGAGCAAAGACTTTACTACAAAACATGTGCCGCGCATGGAGGACGGTGCCAGGCGAGTACGGAGGAGTCGGAGTGTCCCACGGTCGCCCATCTGTTCCTGGAGCCGTGGATCGTATCCGTTCTCTGCGCGACTCTGTGCACAGGATGTTCTGATACATTGTTTCTCCCCCTATCTCCTTGTGTCTACTCTTATCACATTGTATCTCCTGGTATCACATCGTAGCTCATTATATCTCCCATCACATTGTGTCACAGCCCCTGTGATGAGACCTGGATCGTGTTCACATTGATCGTCCAGGACCCGGCGCTGATTTTCTGGATCTGATTGATCAGGTTTAGCAATCGACATAACGATCCAATACGAGTCTCCAATAATGAAGAATCTCCCCCAGGAGACGGATTTCAAAGACGCCTGATCGGCTCCAGATAAAGTCTCCAATAATGAGTGGCTTCAGAAGATCGGGTGGAGAAGCCTCATCATCCACCACTCGTCCGATTATAAACCCATTGAGATTTAAAAATGTCAGGTTTCATGTGGTTGGATCTTATGGGTACGGTGTTTGGCGCCTTACTAACATGCTTCTGAATAGTACCACAAAATTGTACGTAATAATACCACCTTACAGTACGTCCTGCCATACAGTGACCCCATCTTACTGTTCTACAAAGCCATAATACTGCCATACAGTGCACACATAATGCTGTTATACACTTAATACCGCCCACTGCATAGTTATCGCCTCCATAACAATCCTTCATAATAATGCTAAACAGTGTCCACATAATGAGATGTGATAGTCTAGAAAAAAAAATCACCATACAGTGCTCCCATTATACCGCCATACAGTACCCTCTAAATACTGTTGTATGGTACCGCCACACAGTGCCCCAAAATTACCGCCACACAGTGCCCCCATAATATCGCCACACAGTTCCTTCTTAATACTGCCATACAGTGCTCCCATAATATTGCCATACAGTACCCTCTTAATACTGTTGTATGGTACTGCCACACAGTGCTTCCATTATACTGCCACACAGTACTCCCATAATACCGCCACACAGTGCCCTCTTAATACTGTCGTACGGTACTGCTATACAGTGCTCCCATAATATCGCCAGACAGTGCTCCCTCAAGGTTCAGTGCGATATGCTGCTCCTACATGAGTTGTAGGAGGACGTGGAAGACGCATATTACCGCCTGTGAGCCGTGTATGAGGATTGTTTGCCTCCATTGTTTTGTTACTGGTTTATACTGAAGTGATGTCCAGAGCTGCATTCCTAATTCTGCCTCCTTTTGGCTGCTGGATCTTTGTGTTGCTCCCTGCTGGTTCAGTGTCTGCTCTCAGTTAGCCCGTGTAGCTGCAGGCGTTCCTGTGACTTGTTTGCTGTCAGGTTGCGGTGCAGTCGGTGCGTTTCTTCATCCCCCGGCACAGAATCTGAGCTGCTCCCGCCGGCGTTTCATCTTTACAGAACGCGGCCTCGGACGGTCGGGGGTCGGATTCTTCTTCTTTTCAGGATTCATCTTCAGCTTCTTGTAATATTTTTAGAAAACAAAGACGCCGCTCCCAATGCACGGAGGTAATTTCTCCTCTCACTGAGTTTTGTAATTTAAATCTGAACCTTCCTCTCCCAGGGATTCGCCGCTGAAGTGTAGTCACCGCTCAGCGCCGGCATCACAACCGATGGAAGGAGGGCCGAACCCCTGCAGGAGGGACGTAGGACCCCCCAAAACTGAGCCACAGGGCAGCAGGTCCCCTTTAAGTATTGTTACTCAGATCCTTGAAGCGGAGTTCCCATATTTTCTCTTTCCATAGGATATGTCAGAAATACATGATGGGAGCCGGTCCCAAATCTGAGACCCTCGCAAGTGGGGGGGAACTGTGACCCCTGTCTATGGAGAAAAATACTGGGACCCCCGCCTGTGGAGAGAGAGGCCAGGGTGACGCCTGTGGGGAGAGAGAGGCAGGGCCCCCGCCGCCTGGGGAGAGAGAGGAGCCGCCAGGGAGGCCAGGGCCCCGCCTGTGGACGAGAGCCAGAGCGAGAGGAGAGAGGCCAGGGACCCCCGCCTGGGGAGGAGAGAGAGAGCCAGGCCAGGGACCCCCGCCTGTGGGAGAGAGAGAGAGGGGCCAGGGGACCCCCGCCTGTGGGAGAGAGAGGCCAGGGACCTCCCCCCGCCTGTGGGGAGAGAGAGGGGCCTGGGACCCCCGCCGCCTGGGAGAGAGAGCCGGGACCCCCGCCTGTGGAGAGAGAGAAAGAGAGGCCAGGGACCCCCGCCTTGTGGAGAGAGAGGGACCCCCGCTGTGGAGGGAGGTCCAGGGGCCCCCCGCCTGGGAGAGAGAGGCCAGGGACCCCCGCCTGTGAGAGAGGGCAGACTGACCCGCCGGAGAGCCTGAGGGAGAGGCCAGGGACCCCCGCCTGGGAGAAGAGAGGCCCAGGGACCCCCGCCTGGAGAGGAGAGAGAGGCTGGAGAGAGAGGCCAGGGACCCCCGCCTGTGAGAGAGAGAGGCCAGGGAGTCCCCCGCCTGTGGAGAGAGAGGCCAGACCCCCGCCTGTGGAGAGAGAGAGGCCAGGGACCCCGCCTGTGCCAGGGAGAGAGAGGCCAGGGACCCCGCGCCTGTGGAGAGAGAGAGAGCCCCGCCAGGCCAGGGACCCCCGCCTGTGGGAGAGAGAGAGAGGCCAGGGACCCCCGCCTGTGGGAGAGAGAGAGGCCAGGGACCCCCGCCTGTGGGGAGAGAGAGAGAGGCCAGGGACCCCCACCTGTGTGGGAGAGAGAGAGGCCAGGGACCCCCGCCTGTGGGGAGAGAGAGAGACCCCCGCCAGGGACCCCCGCCTGTGAGAGAGAGAGGCCAGAGGAGACCCCCGCCTGTGGAGAGAGAGAGGGCCAGGGGACCCCCGCCTGTGGGAGAGAGAGAGCCAGGGACCCCCGCCTGTGAGAGAGAGGGCCAGGACCCCCGCCTGTGGAGAGAGCCAGGGCCCCCGCCTGTGGAGAGAGAGGCCAGGGACCCCGCCTGTGGAGAGAGAGGCCTGGGACCCCGCCTGTGGAGAGAGAGGCCTGGGACCCCCGCCTGTGGAGAGAGAGGCCTGGGACCCCCGCCTGTGGAGAGAGGCCAGGGACCCCCGCCTGTGGAGAGAGAGAGAGAGGCCAGGGACCCCCGCCTGCGGAGAGAGAGGCCAGGGACCCCCGCCTGCGGAGAGAGAGGCCAGGGACCCCCGCCTGCGGAGAGAGAGGCCAGGGACCCCCGCCTGCGGAGAGAGAGAGAGGCCAGGGACCCCCGCCTGCGGAGAGAGAGGCCAGGGACCCCCGCCTGCGGAGAGAGAGGCCAGGGACCCCCGCCTGTGGAGAGAGAGAGAGAGGGGCCGGGGACCCCTGGACTGGATACCTTGTAACAAATTCCCTGCTGTGAGAAGTATTAGACCAGGATGGAGTTTCAGCCTCGGGATATAAAGAATGTTCTCGTTCACTGACAACAAGCAGAGATCTTAAAACTGGTGAAAAATGGCAGCAAAATCGGAGCTAAGGCTGCAGAACATTCTCCCATAGGACTACATTTATTTACATAGGACTGCTGCGGGCCTTTGGACCATTAACCCTTTGCTTACCGTATTGCTCCTGGCGCTGGGTGCTCGGCACATGAGGGGTTAACCCTGGGCCGCTCGTGAATCAATTGTCCGCGAGGATTGAGGAGAACAAACGCTTTGATTCTCTCTGATAATTTCCAGCCCGAGGCCTCATCAGATGAAATAAAACCTTGTTAATCAGAAGTTCTGCGTTTATCCCGATCGTTATTTCTTGCGGCTTCGTCTGGCGGCAGATGGATGCGCGGTTACCGGGGACGGCGAAGCAATGTATCACCGTAAATAACGCGCGGACGACGCGCTGGTAAAAAGTAGGGCAGGCAGAGTGCCGCCCGTTGTGTAGTGCTTCCATTTTATGATTTATTGATCCGCCAGCATCCGTTATCTGGAGATGAGTTGGGTTTGACCCCGGGAGATAAGCGGTGCTCGGCCTGTCTGGCGGCCGCTGCTCTCTGGACTGGAGAAGGTCTGAGCCACTTACAGTCTCCTAGATGGATAATGAGTGACAACAATAATGGCCGCCGTTATCCTGCCTATAAAGGGTTGTCACCCAGCTTCCCGTACCCGTGCACCCTGCTGCGCTGCCTGTGTGACAGTCTAAACTGTAGTTCTAGCATTCCATTCATGAATCAGGAGGCGCAGGATGAGCAGAGTTTTAAGTCCCTGACGGTGAAGTTCTCTTGCGCAGAGGGTGTGGCTTTTCGGGTGAATGAATGGACCTCTGAATGATGATCCATGGTAGTCAGGAGATTAGATTGTAAGCTTTGTGGTCAGGATCGGATGTGATGTCACTGCTGCAGCAATGTACAAGCCCATGGTGTATCCGGGGACTGATGACATCACTGTACCCAACACATGACGTCACCTAATGTCAGATCCCCCCCCCCCAGTGTCCAGCACAGTATCTACAAAGGCTGCATTGACAGTATCAAGAGGGGGGGAATGGGCCCCCAAATCTGACAGACCCTGGGGCGGGGCTCCACAGTCGGCTCCTCCTATTGGACATTGTAGAACTACAAGACCCATGTAGCTAAGTGTATGCAGCGGTGTGTCCCACACCTCATCTATTCCCTGTAGTCAGAACCCCCACTTTCTGTGGAGGAGTGGACTTTTCCAGGACTCTCTCCAGCAGACTGCATCATTATGGAACAGACCACATCAGAAGAATGGGGGGCTCTGACTACACTAAGGAATCCAGATACCAGGGGATTTTTTTTTTTTTTGGATTCCCATTAAGTTGAGTTGCTCCGAGCCAAACTGTCGGTGCTTCTAGAGCGGCATTTGGGGCAGCTCCAAACCACCCCATCTACCCAATCTGCTTCAGATCGGTGCCAATATCTTGCTGTGTGGGGGCCACATGCATTGTACAACATTTTGTTTTATTCGGGGCCGGGACGTTTCCACGTTATTCGGGCCCCTCTGAATCGTTGCGCCCCCAATTATAGAACAAACGTGAGTGAGGTCAGTGGTAAAATCCTAACACCAAAAATGGGTCACGTCCCTTTATCCGAATCCAGTGGGAATGTCCCTCTGCTTCCCACAGACCCCGGATGGCCTCTGGATTATTATAATCACATCCCCATCTGTAGAGCAGCAGGTCAGTGCATGAAGCAGGCAGCTCAGGATGCACACAGCTAGAAGTACCTCCTATGTATCAGCACAGAGCAGGCCTTCTGCCAGTTTGATACATTGTATATTAATAATGATTCCTCATCCTGATCTTCAGATACTTTGTATACCAGTCTTATTAACCCTTTATAAACTGTGGGATCGTTGTAACCAGAGAAATCTCCAAAGGGAATTCAACAAGAGAAACGGCGAACTTCCCAGAAAATATCAGAGCGAACCCAAGATAAACAGCCGGGATCGTGGGAAGGAGCAGAGGAGAGAAAATCTGGAAATCTGTGCCGAGAGTTCACAGGGAGAGGCCCCAATACATAACCTAATGTGCACCACCCCGGTATAACCCGGGCATCTCCTGTATATAATATATATGTACAGCTGGTATAACCCGGGCATCTCCTGTATATAATATATATGTACAGCTGGTATAACCCGGGCATCTCCTGTATATAATTATATATGTACAGCTGGTATAAGTTATACATCTTCTGTATATAGTGATATGGAGCATGCTGGTATAACCTGGGTATCTCCTGTATATAATATATATATGTACAGCTGGTATAAGTTATACATCTTCTTGTATATAGTGATATGGAGCATGCTGGTATAACCTGGGTATCTCCTGTATATAATTATATATGTACAGCTGGTATATAAGTTATACATCTTCCTGTATATAGTGATATGGAGCATGCTGGTATAACCTGGGTATCTCCTGTATATAATTATATATGTACAGCTGGTATAAGTTATACATCTTCTGTATATAGTGATATGGAGCATGCTGGTATAACCTGGGTATCTCCTGTATATAATTATATATGTACAGCTGGTATAAGTTATACATCTTCTTGTATATAGTGATATGGAGCATGCTGGTATAACCTGGGCATCTCCTGTATATAATTATATATGTACAGCTGGTATAAGTTATACATCTTCTTGTATATAGTGATATGGAGCATGCTGGTATAACCTGGGTATCTCCTGTATATAATTATATATGTACAGCTGGTATAAGTTATACATCTTCTTGTATATAGTGATATGGAGCATGCTGGTATAACCTGGGTATCTCCTGTATATAATTATATATGTACAGCTGGTATAAGTTATACATCTTCTTGTATATAGTGATATGGAGCATGCTGGTATAACCTGGGTATCTCCTGTATATAATTATATATGTACAGCTGGTATAAGTTATACATCTTCTGTATATAGTGATATGGAGCATGCTGGTATAACCTGGGTATCTCCTGTATATAATTATATATGTACAGCTGGTATAAGTTATACATCTTCTTGTATATAGTGATATGGAGCATGCTGGTATAACCTGGGTATCTCCTGTATATAATTATATATGTACAGCTGGTATAAGTTATACATCTTCTTGTATATAGTGATATGGAGCATGCTGGTATAACCTGGGTATCTCCTGTATATAATTATATATGTACAGCTGGTATAAGTTATACATCTTCTGTATATAGTGATATGGAGCATGCTGGTAATAACCTGGGTATCTCCTGTATATAATTATATATGTACAGCTGGTATAAGTTATACATCTTCTGTATATAGTGATATGGAGCATGCTGGTATAACCTGGGTATCTCCTGTATATAATTATATATGTACAGCTGGTATAAGTTATACATCTTCTGTATATAGTGATATGGAGCATGCTGGTATAACCTGGGTATCTCCTGTATATACTTATATATGTACAGCTGGTATAAGTTATACATCTTCTTGTATATAGTGATATGGAGCATGCTGGTATAACCTGGGTATCTCCTGTATATAATTATATATGTACAGCTGGTATAAGTTATACATCTTCTGTATATAGTGATATGGAGCATGCCTGGGTATATAACCTGGGTATCTCCTGTATATAATTATATATGTACAGCTGGTATAAGTTATACATCTTCTGTATATAGTGATATGGAGCATGCTGGTATAACCTGGGTATCTCCTGTATATAATTATATATGTACAGCTGGTATAGGTTATCACATCTTCTTGTATATAGTGATATGGAGCATGCTGGTATAACTGGGTATCTCTGTATATAATTCTATATGTACAGCTGGTATAAGTTATACATCTTTGTATACAGTGATATGGAGCATGCTGGTAATAACTGGGTATACTCCTGTATATAATTATATATGTACAGCTGGTATAAGTTATACATCTTCTTGTATATAGTGATATGGAGCATGCTGGTATAACCTGGGTATCTCCTGTATATAATTATATATGTACAGCTGGTATAAGTTATACATCTTCTGTATATAGTGATATGGAGCATGCTGGTATATAACCTGGGTATCTCCTGTATATAATATATATGTACAGCTGGTATAAGTTATAATCTTCTGTATATAGTGATGGATATGCTGGTATACCTGGGTATCTCTGTATATATTATATGTACAGCTGGTATAAGTTATACATCTTCTTGTATATAGTGATATGGAGCATGCTGGTATAACCTGGGTATCTCCTGTATATAATTATATATGTACAGCTGGTATAAGTTATACATCTTCTGTATATAGTGATATGGAGCATGCTGGTATAACCTGGGTATCTCCTGTATATAATTATATATGTACAGCTGGTATAAGTTATACATCTCTGTATATAGTGATATGGCAGCATGCTGTATAACCTGGGTATCTCCTGTATATAATATATATCATGTACAGCTGGTATAAGTGTATACATCTTCTGTATATAGTGATATGGAGCATGCTGGTATAACCTGGGTATCTCCTGTTACTAATTATATCTATGTACAGGGCCTGGTATAAGTTATACATCTTCTTGTATATAGTGATATGGAGCATGCTGGTATAACCTGGCGTATCTCCTGTATATAATTATATATGTACAGCTTGGTATAAGTTATACATCTTCTGTATATAGTGATATGGAGCATGCTGGTATAACCTGGGTATCTCCTGTATATAATTATATAATGTTACAGCTGGTATAAGTTATACATCTTCTTGTATATAGTGATTATGAGCATGCTGGTATAACCTGGGTATCTCCTGTATATAATTATATATGTACAGCTCGGTATAAGTTATACATCTTCTGTATATAGTGATATGGAGCATGCTGGTATAACCTGGGTATC
Organism: Rhinella marina; assembly: GCA_900303285.1. Taxonomy (NCBI): domain Eukaryota; kingdom Metazoa; phylum Chordata; class Amphibia; order Anura; family Bufonidae; genus Rhinella; species Rhinella marina. Next base: position 72,159 of record ONZH01030827.1, on the reverse strand, counting down.
TCCTGTATATAATTATATATGTACAGCTGGTATAAGTATACATCTTCTGTATATAGTGATATGGAGCATGCTGGTATAACCTGGGTATCTCCTGTATATAATTATAATATGTACAGCTGGTATAAGTTATACATCTTCTCTGTATATAGTGATATGGAGCATGCTGGTATAACCTGGGTATCTCCTGTATATAATTATATATGTACAGCTGGTATAAGTTATACATCTTCTTGTATATAGTGATATGGAGCATGCTGGTATAACCTGGGTATCTCCTGTATATTAATTATATATGTACAGCTGGTATAAGTTATAATCTTCTTGTATATGATATATGCTATATGGAGCATGATACTGTATAGTACATGCTGGTATAACCTGGGTATCTCCTGTATATAATTATATATGTACAGCTGGTATAAGTTATACATCTTCCTGTATATAGTGATATGGAGCATGCTGTATAACCTGGGTATCTCCTGTATATAATTATATATGTACAGCTGGTATAATTATATATCTTCTGTATATAGTGATATGGAGCATGCTGGTATAACCTGGGTATCTCCTGTATATAATTATATATGTACAGCTGGTATAAGTTATACATCTTCTGTATATAGTGATATGGAGCATGCTGTATAACCTGGGTATCTCCTGTATATAATTATATATGTACAGCTGTATAAGTTATACATCTTCTTGTATATAGTGATATGGAGCATGCTGGTATAACCTGGGTATCTCCTGTATATAATTATATATGTACAGCTGGTATAAGTTATACATCTTCTGTATATAGTGATATGGAGCATGCTGGTATAACCTGGGTATCTCCTGTATATAATTATATATGTACAGCTGGTATAAGTTATACATCTTCTTGTATATAGTGATATGGAGCATGCTGGTATAACCTGGGTATCTCCTGTATATAATTATATATGTACAGCTGGTATAAGTTATACATCTTCTTGTATATAGTGATATGGAGCATGCTGGTATAACCTGCTGGTATCTCCTGTATATAATTATATATGTACAGCTGGTATAAGTTATATATCCTGTTATATTCTGTATATGATATGAGCATGCTGGTATACTGTATAACCTGGGTATCTCCTGTATATAATTATATATGTACAGCTGTATAAGTTATACATCTTCTTGTATATAGTGATATGGACCATGCTGTATAACCTGGACTGTATATAATTATACAGCTGATATAGTTATAATCTTCTTGTATATATATATGCCATGCTGGTATAACCTGGTATCTCCTGTATATAATTATATATGTACAGCTGGTATAAGTTATACATCTTCTTGTATATAGTGATATGGAGCATGCTGGTATAACCTGGGTATCTCCTGTATATAATTATATATGTACAGCTGGTATAAGTTATACATCTTCTTGTATATAGTGATATGGAGCATGCTGGTATAACCTGGGTATCTCCTGTATATAATTATATATGTACAGCTGGTATAAGTTATACATCTTCTTGTATATAGTGATATGGAGCATGCTGGTATAACCTGGGTATCTCCTGTATATAATTATATATGTACAGCTGGTATAAGTTATACATCTTCTGTATATAGTGATATGGACCATGCTGGTATAACCTGGGTATTTCCTGTATATAATTATAAGTACAGCTGGTATAATGTAGGCATTTTATACTGTTTGGGATACTTAATAATGAATGGTGGTCTGTGTGTCGCTGGGATCTTATGATTCGGTTTCTTCTCTCTCCTCAGGTTTCTATGGTCCCCCTGGCGGTGGTGATGAGTGTCCAGTGATGCTGTGCTGGTAAGTTGTTCTGTTTCTGTTTGTTACATTGTTGCTCATCGTCCTCCTAGGATTATATTACTTTGTGACGTGTGAAGTGATTTTGAGCTCTGAGGTTCATGGATTTGTCAGATATTGGGTCGGATGTTTTTGTTCGCTGGTGACTGGAGATAAGATTTTGGAGGTGACCGTTGTCTGCCGGCGGATTCTGTGATGTTCTGTATCCTCAGTTTTGATTTCAGGTCTTGTTCCATCCATGAGATCGCAGCGTTTTTGGTATTTTATGTTCTCCTGGTTTCTACCGCCGGTCATGTGGTGTGAGATCTGCGTCATTATGCCGTCATACCACCGACACTGCCTCTGTGGCTTCCCTTCAGGACTGCCGGCTAATACTCTACACGTTGTGAGACTATCAGTTTCTGGGAAAGCTGGGTGGTAACTGCTTTGATCAATTAGAAAAGAAGCCAATGGATTGTGGACGCAGGTCACAGGACAGTAATGGCTTTAGGCTTTGACCGCAGTATGTGATGTCCCCATGGATTCGCACGTGACCCGGGGCCACATGTCGGGGACGTACCGTGTGTGTGCGGCTTTACTGAAGGTGACACATTCCTGCAGAAATCCCCGTTACTTACAACTCCTGCAAACAACTTTCATTATCGCCTACTGAATGTACTCCTCTAATTCATGTTTCAGTTTCCACAAGATCTCTGCTTGCTGTCATTTTCATTGCTTTCATCCAGAGCTGTCCTGTCCCGGTCCGGCCCGCACTGTGCAGGAGAGAGATTTGTGCTGCTGTTAGGTTTAGCGCTGATACATTGTAACAAACACAGAACGATTAGGTCAGGAGGGTCTTCAGTCTCGCTGGATACAAAGTCACCTGTTCTAATTCCCTAATGCGGAGATCTTGAAAAGGGTGAAAATTGAATGACAAGGTGTGTTAGGCTATGGCTACACGGTAACATGTCACGCCAATGTCACACAACATTTATTGTAATGCTAGTCCATGGTGTAGCACTACGAGACGACAGTCGTAAAAATCCATCCAGTCGCAGCATGTGGCAATGGACACGCGGACACGTCGCCGTGTAGCCGTGGCCTTAGACGGGTGCAGCAGTTTTTATTGTGCAGTTGGTTGTTGCTTTATGTCTGTTCCTTGTGTTATAAGGGCCCCCCGTCCTGTCAGTGGCCCCCACCCCTGTGTACTGCCTCATGCCCCTTTCTGTTCTGGGATTGACACAGTTAATATGTATTTACAAACATTAGAAAAGAACGGCATGGGAAAGGGTTAATGAAGCGAGGCCCCCCCCCTCCCCCCGGATAATTGAGAGGGACACATTATGAAGTTCCTCTATGGAGCCTGCACGGTGCATTAGGGACCCGGGATCCTCTGCCACGACTCGCCCCATTGTCCTGCAAATTGGGGCCTCATTGGCAATTCTTTGGCTTGTCAAACACAGGGAGCGTTGAGGGACGGGGTCACCTACCTCCGCGGTGCATCCTGGGTAGGGGGAGTTCAGAACAAAGGCGCTGGGACGGCGGCTGTTTGGAACTTGTTTGCGGTTCTGTAAGAAATCTACAATGTTTAGGAATTTGGAATGTGACTCGTTTTGTGTACGCAGCTCCACGCGAAGATGAATGAGCTGCAGGGGCCCCCAACCATAAGTATTCCCATCCCTGCAGCTTCCTACGGGGCCACAGATCCTGATGTACCCCGAACATCTCCCTGTAGATCAGCTGATAACTACATAGGAGGGGTCCACGGCTCATCCAGAGCCCCCTGATGCATGAATGTGATTATGTCTGGGCCATAGTGACTAAGACCCCGGGGCGCTTCTCATCACTGGTGACAACTGTTCCTCGGAAGGGCCCGGGTTGTCATGTCGGATCCCCAGGAGGTCTGTGGCCGCTTCGTCTTCCATCGACATACTCCTTGCCTGGTAGAGTGTAAGCTCCTGTGCTCGGGAATCATTTGCTCCATATTAGATTGTCTGTGATAAGTGGAGGTAGAATTCCCCTTTAATCCGCCATATTGGATGTAGAGGAGATATACGGGGAAGTCTCTTCTCAGTCCGGTATCTGTGCACGGCGGCTGCGGTACTGAGATGGCGGCCGCGTTCAGCGCTCGCTCCTCCATATCCGAGGCATAATGGTGACCTCCGAAGCTGCGCTGACTCGCGGTTAGGGTGACCCAATCCTTTATGAAATCCAATTTTTCGGTTTGCGCGGCGGTGTGATGGCGGCTGAGATGTGAATCCCGCACCTTGAAGACACTGCGATTATCTCCTGTAATACCGGGGGCTTTACTTAATGCTGCAATCTGAAATAATGGCGCCGCTCGCAGGACGCTTCTCCCGCCTAATAAATAAAAGATCTATTACTATGGAAATGGCGCCGGATTATGGCGGAATTGTATTTCTGGGATTATCTCTGTAATTGAAGCAGTAAAAAAAGACAAAGTATATTATGAAAATGAAAACGACTGTGGGCGAAGCGGGGAGAGGGCAGGACGACGAGCCACCGCCGCCGCGACGTGTAGGATATCCGCAAAGATTGTCCCCGCCCCTTATTATCCATCATTGTGAAGAAGAAATATCTGGGAGACGGATTATAATCTGAGGGAGCGGACAGATACTAATAATCTGAGGGGGGGCTGGATACTAATAATCTGAGGGGGGCTGGATACTAATATCTGAGGGGGGCTGGTACTAATAATCTGGGGGGGGGGCTACTAATAATCTGAGGGGGGGCTGGATACTAATAATGTGAGGGGGGCTGATACTAATAATCTGAGGGGGGGCTGGATACTAATAATCTGAGGGGGGGGCTGGATACGGGGGGCTGGAACTTAATCTGAGGGGGGGCTGGATACTACATAATGGCTGGAGGGGGGCTGGATACTAATAATCTGAGGGGGGGCTGGATACTAATAATCTGAGGGGGGGGCTGGATACTAATAATGTGAGGGGGGGCTGGATACTAATAATAATCTGAGGGGGGGCTGGATACTAATAATCTGAGGGGGGGCTGGGATACTAATAATCTGAGGGGGGCGAGGGGGGGGCTGGATACTAATAATCTGAGGGGGGGCTGGATACTAATAATGAGGGGGGGCTGGATGTGGGGGGGGCTGGATACTAATAATCTGAGGGGGGCTGGATACTAATAATACTGAGGGGGGCTGGATAGGGGCTATAATAATCTGAGGGGGGGGGGCTGGATACTAATAATCTGAGGGGGGGCTGGATACTAATAATGTGAGGGGGGGGCTGGATACTAATAATCTGAGGGGGGGGGGCTGGATACTAATAATAATCTGAGGGGGGGCTGGATACTAATAATCTGAGGGGGGGCTGGATACTAATAATCTGAGGGGGGGCTGATACTAATAATCTGAGGGGGGGCTGGATACTAATAATCTGAGTGGGGGGGCTGGATACTAATAATCTGAGGGGGGGCTGGATACTAATAATCTGAGGGGGGGGCTGGATACTAATAATGTGAGGGGGGGGCTGGATACTAATAATCTGAGGGGGGCTGGATACTAATAATGTGAGGGGGGCTGGATACTAAATAATCTGAGGGGGGGGCTGGATACTAATAATCTGAGGGGGGGCTGGATACTAATAATCTGAGGGGGGCTGGATACTTAATAATCTGAGGGGGGGCTGGGATACTAATAATCTGAGGGGGGGGGGCTCGGATACTAATAATCTGAGGGGGGCTGGATACTAATAATGTGAGGGGGAGGCTGGAGGATACTAATAATGTGAGGGGGGGCTGGATACTAATAATGGTGAGGGGGGGCTGAGATACTAATAATGTGAGGGGGGGCTGGATACTAATAATCGGGGGCTGGATACTAATAATGTGAGGGGGGCTGGATACTGGATACTAATAATGTGAGGGGGGGGCTGGACTAATAATGTGAGGGGGGCTGGATACTAATAATGGAGGGGGGGGCTGGATACTAATAATGTGAGGGGGGGGCTGGAGGGGGGGCTATACTAATAATCAATAATGTGAGGGGGGGGCTGGATACTATAATAATGTGAGGGGGGGGCTGGATACTAATAATGTGAGGGGGGGCTGGATACTAATAATGTGAGGGGGGGCTGGATACTAATAATGTGAGGGGGGGCTGGATACTAATAATCTGAGGGGGGGCTGGATACTAATAATGTGAGGGGGGGGCTGGATACTAATAATCTGAGGGGGGGGGCTGGATACAATACTAATAATGTGAGGGGGCTGGGATACTAATAATGAGGAGAGGGGGGCTGGGATACTAATAATGTGAGGGGGGGGCTGGGATACTAATAATCTGAGGGGGGGGCTGGATACTAATAATCTGAGGGGGGGGGATACGGGGCTGGATACTAATAATGTGAGGGGGGGTGAGGGGGCTGGATACTAATAATCTGAGGGGGGGCTGGATACTAATAATCTGAGAGGGGGCTGGATACTAATAATCTGAGGGGGGCTGGATACTAATAATCTGAGAGGGACGGGTGCTAATCTGAGGTGGAAAGGCTGAGGCTAATCCATGAGGGTCTTAGATACATTGAATATGGTGGGGGGATACTGGATACTAATAATCTGAGATGGGGGGGGCGGCATAGTTTTCTTCTCACTGATGTTACGTTGTTTCCGAGGCTGAAATAAAACATTTTTTTTTCTTTACAACATAATGTTCAGGGGCCCCGTGTTCAGGGGCCCCTCAGCCTCACTATCTGACCCATCTGAGCCTCATATTAAAGGGGTTGTCACTTCTGGGCAGTTCTCCAAAGATGTACCCACAGTAATCGCCTATAGCGCCACTGCAGGAGAAACGTGGTATTACATGGCGCCCTATTAAATGAATGGAACACCTTTACGTGATGTCACCAGTAGGTCTTGTGATGTCACCAGTAGGTCTTGTGATGTCACCAGTAGGTCTTGTGATGTCATACAGGAGTCACCCAGCTTTCCCAGACTCCAGAACGGTAAATCCATCCGCAGCCGTACATCTCCCTCCTTGTATGACCAGGTAGACTTTATGATCAGGGGTGACAACCCATCTCACAGTTGTATTGTTGGCCGTACTGGTTGTCACCCAGCTTTTCTCGACACTGATGTAACCAGTAACATTCTCCCCATCTGCAGGGTCTCAGGGGCCGGATCTGCAGACTTTGCAGCGACATTTTCCACTTCCGCCGCGGCCTCCCTCCGTCTATTACCGCAGAATAATCTGCTGATCCGTGTCCTGAGCCGCAGAAGTGCTTCATGTTTCTGTCAGAGGCGCTGGTGGAAGTTTTGGATTCGGGGGAGGGGGGGGGATAAATGGCTGTACAAGCGGCATTAGTCGCCGTCCGCGGCCGGCCAGGATTGTTTTGCCGATAACTGGACGCTGTAATCCGTTTTAATTTAGCTTCCTTCTGGCGGCACGTGGATAACACCCATAAAATATCATTTGCAACAAATTGACGTTCAAAATTGAAGCCGTTGCCTTTCAGAGTCTGTCTGCAGCCGCGAGATTTATGGCGTCTTTCGGGAAAGTCTCTGTCCGGCGGCTGCAGCAGATCTGCGAGAATAAAAAAAAAATACAAATAAAAAAAGAAAGCGGGCGTGCAGGCGGGGGCAGCTGAGGGCACAGCGCCATCTTGTCAGTGCACTGAACGGTCCGACTGTGAATCAAACATTTCCCAGGACGGATGGAATCCGAAATCCACACTTACATTCCGCGTATGTGTTCGCTGCAGGAATACTGTCGCAGACATTTACGTGGATTTGCTCAATGACAATAAAGATCAATCTAATCTAATAAATACCGTAGATGAGCCACGTTATCGTCGTTATGGCTGGGCGCAGTAGTCCGCCAAGGCGCGCAAAAACTTACTAAGATTACAAAAAGTAATAAAAGGATCAGAAGATCCCAGATTATCCGTAATCCGAATGTTATAAGAAGGGACGGCAGATACAGGCCTTTAAGTGTACAGAACCGAGGACGTGTATTATGTGCCGCACGTCTCCCGAGGGGGGGCATCGCTGACAGGGTCCATGTAACGGCTGAAGTAAATGCTATGGACACCTTTGGGGCAATTTTTTATTATTATTGCATTGTACTTATTTTGAGCTTAAAGGAGTCCTCTCACTTCAGTAAGTTGCATTTATCATGTAGAGGACGTTAATACACAGCTCGTTTCCATGGTTACGACCACCCTGCAATCCATCAGTGGTGGTCGTGCTTGCACACTATAGGAAAAAGCCTCAGCCTCTCTGGTGGTCGGGACCATAGGAGCTCACATAGGCTAGTACTTTTTCCTATATTGTGCAAGGACGACCACCACTGATGGATTGCAGGGTGGTCGTAACCATGGAAACAAGCTGTGTATAATGTGATGGAAAAATGAATCCAGCCAGCACAGGAAGCAACATGGAGAATCTCAATACATTAGTAAGTGTCTTGTAGTAACTTCCTCTACATGATAAACGCCACTTACTGAAGTGAGACGACCCCTTTAAAATAATTTTTTCATTTGGTCTTTATTAACAATGTGGAGCCTTTCCTCTGTACGGAGCCCAGACTCTCCAGTATTATCCTGTGGGATTTTCTGTCTTTTCCGTCAGACCAGGAGCTAACGGCTCCTTCTCTCGGACATTATACACAATCATTATAGCTCAGTCCTCGTCTTAGGCTTCATTCACATGACCGTATTTTGTTTCCATGTCTGTTCGTTTTTTTTTTTTTGCGGATTGTATGCGGAACCATTCATTTCAATGGGTCCGCAAAAAAAAAAAAAAGGAAGGTTCTCTGTGTGCATTCCGTTTCCGTATGTCCGTATTTCCGTTCCCCAAAAAAGATAGAACATGTCCTATTGTCCGTTTTGCTGACAAGGATAGGCATTGTTACAATGGATCTGCAAAAAAACGGAAAAACGGATGCCATACGGAACAGCATTCATTATTTTTGCGGATCCGCAATTTGCAGACCGCAAAACAAATATGGCCGTGTGAATGAAGCCTTACTGGTAAGAAAGTGTTTCTGACCTCTCAGTAGTTTACAGATAAGGGTTATTAGATGACCGGCACAAAGTGAAAGTGAAAGTACCGGTCACACAGTCAGAAAAACAGTTAACCCTTTGTGACAGAACGGCTCCATATTTGTAATAAATGCCAATTGAAAATATGATTTTTAGCCAAAATTGAGTAAAATGTCATCATAAAAATTGCTAAAGGGATAAAAGGCGAGTCCTAGTCTGATAGTAACCAATGAAAATGGAGAAGAGGAGCGTCCCGAGCAAGACTGCGGGGGGCGGGTGCCAGACGTGCGTCTTGACATTATGGTGGACGTACTGTATGGGTAGGACAGGTTGGGGCAATGAGGACACTAGTGAAGCTGCGGCCGTATTAGACATAGTTACATCACATGTACTAATACTATTATATATCACATGTACTAATACTCTTATATATCACATGTACTAATACTCTTATATATCACATGTACTAATACTCTTATATATCACATGTACTAATACTCTTATATATCACATGTACTAATACTCTTATATATCACATGTACTAATACTCTTATATATATCACATGTACTAATACTCTTATATATCACATGTACTAATACCCTTATATATCACATGTACTAATAATATTATATATCACATGTACTAATACTCTTATATATATCACATGTACTAATACTCTTATATATATCACATGTACTAATACTCTTATATATATCACATGTACTAATACTCTTATATATCACATGTACTAATACTCTTATATATCACATGTACTAATACTCTTATATATCACATGTACTAATACTCTTATATATATCACATGTACTAATACTCTTATATATATCACATGTACTAATACTCTTATATATATCACATGTACTAATACTCTATATATATCACATGTACTAATACTCATATATATCACATGTACTAATACTCTTATATATATCACATGTACTAATACTCTTATATATATCACATGTACTAATACTCTTATATATATCACATGTACTAATACTCTTATATATATCACATGTACTAATACTCTTATATATATCACCATGTACTAATACTCTTATATATATCACATGTACTAATACTCATATATATCACATGTACTAATACTCATATATATCACATGTACTAATACTCTTATATATATCACATGTACTAATACTCTTATATATATCACATGTACTAATACTCTTATATATATCACATGTACTAATACTCTTATATATCACATGTACTAATACTCTTATATATCACATGTACTAATACTCTTATATATCACATGTACTAATACTCTTATATATCACATGTACTAATACTCTTATATATCACATGTACTAATACCCTTATATATCACATGTACTAATACTCTTATATATATCACATGTACTAATACTCTTTTATCCATTACTAATACCTATATCACATGTACTAATAACTCTTATATAATCACATGTACTAATACTCTTATATATCACATGTACTAATACTCTTATATATCACATGTACTAATGCTCTTATATATATCACATGTACTAATACTTTTATATATCACATGTACTAATACTCTTATATATATCACATGTACTAATACTCATAGTATATATCACATGTACTAATACTCTATATATATCACATTGTACTAATACTCTTATATATATCACATGTACTAATACTCTTATATATATCCACATGTACTAATACTCTATATATATATCACATGTACTAATACTCTTATATATATCACATGTACTAATACTCTATATATATCACATGTACTAATACTCTATATATATCACATGTACTAATACTCATATATATCACATGCTACTAATACTCTTATATATATCACATGTACTAATACTCTTATATATATATCACATGTACTAATACTCTTATATATATATCACATGTACTAATACTCTTATATATATCACATGTACTAATACTCTTATATATATCACATGTACTAATACTCATTATATATCACATGTACTAATACTCATATATATCACATGTACTAATACTCTTATATATCACATGTACTAATACTCTTATATACTCTTATATATCACATGTACTAATACTCTTATATATCACATGTACTAATACTCTTATATATCACATGTACTAATACTCTTATATATCACATGTACTAATACTCTATATATCACATGTACTAATACTCTATATATATCACATGTACTAATACTCTTTATTATATCACATGTACTAATACTCTTATATATCACATGTACTAATACTCTTATATATCACATGTACTAATACCCTATATATATCACATGTACTAATACTCTAACTATATATATCACATGTACTAATACTCTTATATATATATCACATTGTACTAATACTCTTATATATATCACATGTACTAATACTACTTATATATATCACATGTACTAATACTCTTATATATCACATGTAACTAATACTCTTATATATCACATTGTACTATATACTCATTATATCACATGTACTATATACTCTTATATATATCACATGTACTAATACTCTTATCACATGATATCACATGTTACTAGTACTCTTATAATATATCACATGTACTAATACTCTTATATATCACATGTACTAATACTCTTATATATATCACATGTACTAATACTCTTATATATATCACATGTACTAATACTCTTATATATATCACATGTACTAATACTCTTATATATATCACATGTACTAATACTCTTATATATCACATGTACTAATACTCTTATATATCACATGTACTAATGCTCTTATATATATCACATGTACTAACACTTTTATATATCACATGTACTAATACTCTTATATATCACATGTACTAATACTTTTATATATATAACATATATACGGGGGCGTGCTGCCCCCGCTTGCACGCCCGCTTTCTTTTTTTTTTTGTATTTTTTTCGCACGTCTCGTAATCTTTTAGCACCGTAATGGCTCATGTTGTACAGTTTTTAGTATCTTCAGCTTTGAAAAGGGCCCAATAACCGCTAGGCCTGAAATGTCGCTGTGAACTAATAACACAGGAGGCGACTTTTCCACCTGGATTAATAAATTAACCCATTGTATTACGGCGCTGTCTCATGTGGATTCACCGCCCCCGTGTGCGGATAGCCTAAGATCCACGTGAATTTCCTTGAGGACTTACTTGCGTTCCTGCAGCATATCCGCACTAAAATCCGCAATGTCTAACCGTATTTTGGTGCAGTTTTGATGCGGTTTTGCCGCACATCTCACCCGTCTATTGAAAAGGGTGAAGTCCGCAGCTAAAACCGCAGACGTAACTGACATAACTGCTATTAAGTTTGAAAACCGCAATACAGGTCAAGTGTACATGAGATTAGCGTCATCTCATACACTGCGGTTTTTCCACACGTGAATCCTCACAGAAGAACCTCACGTATTCCGCAGCGTGTGCAGGTGGCGTTATAGTGACTAATTCTGAACGGTTCAGAAAATGGCGATTTCACGTCGAGGCTTCGTCTCTATAACGAGACTATAGACCCGAGGGATTTTTCGCTGACGTCATCTGCGCCCGGTCAGTGTCAAATCCGTCACTTTCTTTGTTTCTTTTAATAAAGCTTTAGAAATTCTACCTTTTTAAATATAGTGACCCCCAAAAAAAGATCCTGCCCCCCCCCCCCCGGCATTGATGGATTATTCTCTTCTTTCCCTTGTGGTGGACTAAGGACGTGGGGGAGGGGATTACAACCTTGAGAAATCTGTCTGAAATCCCATGCCCCCGAGATCTTCGTTCACAGGATGGTGTCGTCTCCGCTCCCATACCACGTTCTTATCATTCCAGATAGGACCCCGAGGATAGAAAGCCCTCCCCATAATACAAGGAAATCTATGGAAGATACTTACCCCGTAGAGCGTCACTGCGGCCATGTTGTTATCATGTGATCATCCGGATATCAGCTAACCTATTGGAGTAGCCTGATTGTGTTTCCCTTTAAGTCTTCTCTAAATCTAGTGTTACTTCGTGTGATGTTACTTTCTCGGGCCTCGTCTACACATATTTTTTCCACATTCAACCTGTATTTTTGGTGGATCGTGCGTGGACACATTCATTTCAGTGGGGCCACAAAAAAGCAGAAGCACAGCGCGTACCGTCCACATCCGTCCGTCCGTTCCGCAGCTCCGCAAAAAACACATCATGTCCTGTGCTTGTCAGTTTTGTGGAGAAGGATAAGACATTGCTACAGAAGTGGAAGAAAAAATGGCGGCATGTACACGGCTGGGATCCACGGCTTGAGGACAGCAAAACACGGTCATGGACACAAGGCCGTACTGCGAAATGTTACTTTGTTACTATGTGGTGTTTATTACTGTGTAATGTTACTTTGTTACTATGTGGTGTTTATTACTGTTTAATGTTACTTTGTTACTATGTGGTGTTTATTACTGTTTAATGTTGCTTTGTTACTATGTGGTGTTTATTACTGTTTAATGTTACTTTGTTACTATGTGGTGTTTATTACTGTTTAATGTTACTTTGTTACTATGTGGTGTTTATTACTGTGTAATGTTACTTTGTTACTATGTGGTGTTTATTACTGTTTAATGTTACTTTGTTACTATGTGGTGTTTATTACTGTTTAATGTTGCTTTGTTACTATGTGGTGTTTATTACTGTTTAATGTTACTTTGTTACTATGTGTGTTTATTACTGTTTAATGTTACTTTGTTACTATGTGTGTTTATTACTGTTTAATGTTACTTTGTTACTATGTGGTGTTTATTACTGTGTAATGTTACTTTGTTACTATGTGGTGTTTATTACTGTGTAATGTTACTTTGTTACTATGTGTTTATTACTGTTTAATGTTACTTTGTTACTATGTGGTGTTTATTACTGTGTAATGTTACTTTGTTACTATGGGGTGTTTATTACTGTGTAATGTTACTTTGTTACTATGGGGTGTTTATTACTGTGTAATGTTACTTTGTTACTGTGTGTTTTTTTTTTTTTTTTTTACTGTGTAATGTTACTTTGTTACCATATGGATTTTTGTTACTGTGTAATGTTACTTTGTTAGTGTAATGTTACTTTGTTACTGTGTGGTGTTTATTACTGTGTAATGTTACTTTTTTTTACTATGTAATGTTACTCTGTTACCATGTGGGTTTTTTGTTAATGTGTGATATTACTTTGTTACTGCGTGGTGTTTATTACTGTGTAATGTTACTTCGTTATGTGGTGTTTGTTACTATGTAATATTACTTTGTTACCATGTTGTTGTTTTTTGTTTTTTTACTGTTATGTTACTTTGTTACTATGTTGTGTTTGTTTGTTGCTGTGTTATGTTACTTTGTTACCATGTGTTTTTTTTGTTTTGTTTTTTACTGTGTAATGTTACATTGTAACTGTGTGGTGTTTATTACTGTGTAATATTACTTTGTTAGTATGTGGTGTTACTTTGTTACTACGTGATGTTTGTTACACTGTGTCTGGCTTTATCTCACATCATCTTGCAGTACTATTCTGCCATTATAGGGTGACCCATATTAATAACACCTGATAATCCGGAGGTTTGATTTTTGGGATCCTGCACCCCTCATGTATGAACGTGCGCTGCGCTCTGTGCGGTTTGCAGGTTGCGTTCCATACGGAAGACGTTTATCACATAAGAGCGACACCAGCTGCTCGCACGCGTCTCCGGGGACAATTCACTATATAAATGGCGACGTATCACCTTCTGGAAATCGTAAGGAAATTACAAGTCACCGAGGATTTCTGGAGGCTGAATACAGATCAAAGCGAGTGCTGGAGTCCGCGAGGGCGAAGATGTGAGAGGCGGCGCACTACAGGTATAGCGTCCTGGAGTTTATAGGTCTTGGAGTGTTTGGGGCCTTCATCTGGGAGGAGAGGGGGCCGCATATGGTTCGGATATCCCGGCCCTTTGTCTGTGACGGGGTCTGGTCCCTTCTGAAGCTCCGAGAACAAAGGAAAAGATTACGGAGACAAAATAATAAAGCGCAGAAGAGCGGAGGCTCGTTACAACCTCATAATCACTTCCATTCTTCTGCCTTTGTGCATTGATATTGGTGCCTGAGAAAGTGGGGCGGCGATGGCGGGCGAATACCGGACCCCATCCCCCGGCCCATCGTCTGCACACAAAACTTGGTCAAACTTCTTCTTTTTTTTTCTTTTTTTTTTTCTTTTGCTTCCTTTATTCTCAGGATTGTTGGACGCTCCGCTTGGGTTTTGTTCTCATAGGAAGAATGAAAAAAAAAGGAAAAAATAATGAAATTAAGCAGAAGATAAATGTTTGTGCGCAGAGCGGAGACGCGCGCTGAATGTACAAGGCCCAGTCTTTTCGATCTGTGATGTGCTCTTTTCAGAGGCAACCAGCTGCACACAGATTCCTGCGAGGTGACATCATGGGGGGGTGAGGATGGGAATCGGGACCAGGTTTCCTCTTGGTAAATGGGACAAAACAAGAGAAAGGAACATTGCGCTATTTTCTGCTTTCATGCACCGCCAGAGAGGACGCCACATGTCATAACTTGTTCCTTGTGGGGAAATGAAATATTATTAAATTAAATAAAATATTATTTTATTATCATTATTTATTATTAAAGCGCCATTCATTCCGTGGCGCTGTGCGTATAATCTGTATTATTACATGATATTTAATGTTTATATTATGTATTGTATCATTTGCATTCACACTTTATGTATTGTAACCATTCTATCTATATCATTGCTTTATTACTCTTTTATCTTTTATTTCTTATGTTTTTCCATTTTTATTTGACGTCCTCTCGCTACGTTTTTCCTGTAAGCCGAAGCATTTAATGTGACTTTATGTCGCTGAAGTGACGGTTTTGTAACGTATCCATAATGATGATGAAATGTTAGAAATGTAAAAATAATACGTTTCCTATCGCACACAAAGGAAATTAATTTCCAATCAATTTCTGGAAGTCGTATTTGGCCTGCGATGATGGAAGCCATTAGAATAAATGATTAAGTTCATTAAGAAATCAGATGTTTCCTGTGTCTTTTATAACGTCCGAGAATCCACCGGAGGCGTCCAATACGTAATATGAGGAGATAATATATAAGACCCCTGTATGCAGAGAGGCTCCGGGTATTTTCTTTCACATCTCATGTTTTTCATTGATAAAGATAAACCATTAACCCGTCGCTTTGAACCTGTTCTTATGAGCTGAACTTTTCCGACACCTGCCTATAACTTTTGCACAGTACTGTGTGTGTATTGTGTGTATGTATATTTATATACCGGGCTCCGGAAATCTTGCTGACACCTGCTACCAGAGAAGGTTATCAGGGCCTGGAGCCTCTTGACTCGGTGCCGGGGGTTGGAGTGACACCTCTTGGGGTTCTGGCTCAGATTGCTCTTCTAAAAATACCCGGTGTCTTTGCTCCTGAGAGTTACAGAAGGTGATGGCCGGACTGCAGGGGCACCATGGTTAAATGTTGGGACTGCAGGAAGAGTCACACTTTAAAGTTTCAGCAAGTTTAGAAATTCTAGACTCTGCTGTAGGTAAGAAGCCGTCATCTGCTGGTGACAGTCCTCCGTCTGGTAACTACTGAAGTATGCTTCCTACCAGCACTCTCTTCTGTTAGCATGACTTCCCATTTCCTGTATTAATGTGAGCAGCTGACTTCCTGTATTGCTGTGAGCGGCTAACTTCCTGTTTTATTGTGAGTGGCTGACTTCCTGTATTGCTGTGAGCGGCTAACTTCCTGTTTTATTGTAAGTGGCTGACTTCCTGTTTTATTGTGAGCGGCTGACTTCCTGTTTTATTGTGAGCGCTGACTTCCTGTTTTATTCTGAGCGGCTGACTTCCTGTTTTATTCTGAGCGGCTGACTTCCTGTTTTCTGTATTGCTGTGAGCGTCTTACTTCCTGTAGTGCTGTGAGCGGCTGACTTCCTGTAGTGCTGTGAGCGGCTGACTTCCTGTATGGCTGTCAGCGCCTGACTTCCTGTTTCCTGTATTGTTATGTTTTTATTGTTTTTTTGCGCTGTGACTTTTATTACAATCTCGCTCTTGTATTTCGCTGCCCTGGAAACATTCTGTTCTTGCAGATTTAGAATTGTGTGGCGGAGGATTCTCGCCTTCTCATTTATTTTTTTCAGGTTAATGAGACAAATTGGTTTTGCAGAACTTCATAAAACCTCGTTGATTGCGTGTAAATATTACCCTGCGCCGGCCCCACGAATCCTGCTGCGCTCCCTTTTTATTTCCATTATAATTGGCTGCTCAGTAAGGCGTGCGCTGTTTAATTGAGGTTCTGAGCACATTGTGTGCTGCGGCTTCCTGCATAATACAGCATAGACTATGGGGTGCCCCGCAGCCCTACCCGCCGGTGCCCTGCAGCCCTCCCCTCCAGTGCCCTGCAGCCCTCCCCCCCAATGCCCTGCAGCCCTCCCCCCCAATGCCTTGCAGCCCTCTCCTCCAGTGCCCCGCAGCCCTCTCCTCCAGTGCCCCGCAGCCCTCTCCTCCAGTGCCCGCAGCCCTCTCCTCCAGTGCCCCGCAGCCCTCTCCTCCAGTGCCCCGCAGCCCTCCTCATGCCCAGCCTCTCCTCCAGTGCCCCGCAGCCCTCTCCTCCAGTGCCCCGCAGCCCTCTCCTCCAGTGCCCCGCAGCCCTCTCCTCCAGTGCCCCGCAGCCCTCTCCTCCAGTGCCCCGCAGCCCTCTCCTCCAGTGCCCCGCAGCCCTCTCCTCCAGTGCCCCGCAGCCCTCCCGCCATTGCCCCCGCAGCCCTCCCTGCCATTGCCCCGCAGCCCTCCCCGCTGTTGCCCTTGCAGCCCTCCCCGCCGTTGCCCTTGCAGCCCTCCCTGCCAATGCCCTTGCAGCCCTCCCCACTGGTGCCCTGCAGCCCTCTCCTCCAGTGCCCTGCAGCCCTCCCCGCCGGTGCCCCGCAGCCCTCCCCGCCGTTGCCCTTGCAGCCCTCCCTGCCAATGCCCTTGCAGCCCTCCCCGCTGGTGCCCTGCAGCCCTCTCCTCCAGTGCCCCGCAGCCCTCCCCGCCGGTGCCCCGCAGCCCTCCCCGCTGTTGCCCTTGCAGCCCTCCCTGCCAATGCCCTTGCAGCCCTCCCCGCTGGTGCCCTGCAGCCCTCTCCTCCAGTGCCCCGCAGCCCTCCCGCCGGTGCCCCGCAGCCCTCCCCGCCGTTGCCCTTGCAGCCCTCCCCGACGTGACCCGCAGCCCTCCCCGCCAATGCCCTTGCAGCCCTCCCCGACGTGACCCGCAGCCCTCCCCGGCGTGGCCCTGCACCTCCTTGATAGAGCTCCGATCCTCCTCAGAGCCTTGCACCCCCTGAGCCCCTCCATCCTGCGGCGGCAGCAGGTTATGATGTCCTGCAGATATTCATTTCCAGATGATGGCGGGTGGTGCGGGGCCGTCGCCCTGTGTACTGCCGCAGCCTGCTGTGCCCGCCGCCTGCTCCTGTCTGCCAGTAATTGCTCTTTAAATGTAATTTTTCCTTTTCAGAGTGTGCGGTGGAGGAGCCGCGTCCCCGAGATGTCGTCCGGTGTGAAGGGTTTAGGCCGGGTTCACCTCACCGTTTTACTTTCCTTTCTTCTGATCCGTGAGAAGAACAGAAAAAAAAAATGGTTGTGCTCATTTTGCATCCATTTTATCCATTTCCACCTGAAAACCGTTATTTTAGACGGGCGAAAAACTCCTCCACGAAGGACTCGATCTCAGATGGAAATGAGCACAAATGATGCTCAAAGTAACGGATCCGTTTGTTTTTTTTTTCTGTTCTTCAGACGGATCAGAAGAACGGAAAACAAACCTGTGATATGAACCTAGCGTTATATCGGGGGGACGTCGGGTGGAGGAGCCGTATTCCTGGGGACGTCGGGTGGAGGAGCCGTATTCCTGGGGACGTCGGGTGGAGGAGCCGTATTCCTGGGGACGTCGGGTGGAGGAGCTGTGAGCCCCGGTACGTCGGGGGAAGGAACCGTATCCCGTGAATGTCGGGTGAGGGAGCCGCCAGTTTATCAGTCGGGCAGGCAGGACACTCAGGGGTCCACTCCATGGGTGCAGGCTGACATTTCACCTTTTCCTTTATATTCTGAATTTGTGGTTGTGGGCGACAAGAACCGACCGTCCGCTCGTGTCGGGGCCATCCATGCGGTTTTTGGCCTCTGGATTGTGAAGATTTATAAGACACCCATCACCTGAATGCTCAGGACCCCACCGGTCATTGACTCTTTCAACTCTGTCCACAATTCCCTGCTCGGCAGTGCATCCCTATCTAAGAGGGACCAATGAGTGTACTCATCCTGCGCCTCCTGGTTCATGAATAGCAGAATAGCGAGTCTGACGGAGCGGTACCTGGGTATGACGATGGGTGATCCATGTAGACTAGGACAACTCCAAGATGGCGGAGGAGAAGGAGATTTGGATAAGGCAGCAGCAACAAACATTAACATTCCGTGGAGACCTCCATTACTTTCTTTACGTAGGTGCCCTGATCATCCTGATCCTTCTGGTTCATGATAAGGAAATTACAGATTAGCCTGAGACGTGTAGTCCTGGAGGTATAGATGGCACTCTGGGCGAGTGGAAAGCTGGGTGACTTGCTCTATGGACGCCATAATGGCGTCATCTGATGTCCGAGATCTGGTTAGGACCGGATATTTTTGCCGGTTGCTCTGATTTTGGGGCGCTGGTATCTGGGGAGCAGTAGGTTATTTTGCTGATGGAGGCGGTGGCGGCACTCAGGAACGGTTTCTCGTGGATTCTGCGAGCTGCGCATCCAGAATACATTTTTCCTCATTAGCGGCGTCAGTTTAAGATCTGCATAAAACGCGGCTGAAGCTTCGTGTGGGTTTTGATGAATGTGCAATTATCCTAAAAATAGCGGCTCCGTCACCGAGCGATGTGCCTCCAGTTTAGGGAAAAGAAATCCGGATGTAGCGGCGCAGGCGGGAGACAAGTGACTGTACGGGCGAGTATGGGGCGTCTAAACCGCAGGGCAGGGGGTCTCATCCAGAGACTGAAAACACATCCTGATCTCATGTTTCTCACAGCTGAGGGTTTGTTACAATTGTATCCAGTCTAGACAATCCTCTGGGAGGTAAACATCCTCCAGACTGATACATTGTCACCTGCACTGAGGCAATGAGCTACATTGTAGCTCATTATCGGGACAGGAGTGAGGTTTGTGCTGCCGCTGTGTGCAGGTTACACTGTAACAAACCTTCAGCTGGTTTTTCAGCTTCTAGATGTAAATAAGAATGTTCTCATTCAGTGACAGCAAGCAGAGATCTTGAAAACGGTGAAGGATTGAAGCACAAAGTGTATTAAAAAGCTGCAGGAATCAGCTGTATGTTTGTAACTCTCTGAGGTTTCGGGTTCTTGATGTTGAGCACGGCATTTTGGCGGCAGCGCTGTCAGCTTTCCGTGTCGCTGCCTCCCGCTGTCGCCTGGCCCCTCCCGCTTTGCGCTGCTCTTTTCCTATTCTTTGTGTTTTGTTATTGTTCTCTCTGAACGTACAATAATTGGCGCAAATGGAAGAGAAAAGCTCCCGCATCAAAGGAAGAGCCGAGAAGTCTCATGGTGCCTCTCGTCGTCTGCACCGCCTGGGATGTGTGTGTCGTATATAACGTAAATGTCATGTGACCGCAGGGGCGCGCGCGCAGGATGACATTGATGTGAATGGTGACAGAACTAGATGCGTTGGACGTCACCCTCCGGTGAACCTGTCGCCTGTTTCCCGCCTGCTGCACCATTTAAAGTAATTTTTCCCAAAAGCGTTAAGAACCGTGCACAACTGTCCGCCATGTTGTTTTCTTCCTCCGTAAGTACTCCGTAAGATCCGGAGTACTTCTTTATCGTATCGCGCTGGCGTTCAGCTCACTTTCTTCTTTCCGATTGGCGGTTGAACAAGTCCTTTTATGTCTGAGCACAAAGAGCGGACGCTCTGCCGCGGTGATCCTACATTAATAATTCACGTTACAATTCGCTGACATGTAGCAGGTTTAGCGACATTTCAGCTGGAGGTTCACGTAGATCATTATAACCAGTGACCGTGGCGGTGCCGACGTGGATTTCTCTGTAGCTGAGGGACGGTTTCCCGCGGATTAGTGTTTGCTCCTCTCGGCAGTAAAGTGCTGAGGTCTGCGCAGCGGTCGTGACGGATCCGAGGGGGTCGCTCTCTCTTATAATTGTGCGGCCCTGTGTGTTGTGTGGAGAGGCTCGGACGTGTGTCGCATGAAATAATGACAGTCTCGTTCTATCGGAGGCGACTTCACAGCTGGAAAGTGGCTTTAAGGTTTCAATTACGCAGCGCAGAGTGGCAGAACATCGCCGCTGACCCGGGGCTGATGGATTTGCAGCACGGTTATCTGTCACCAGCCGGGATTAATGTCATTTGCTGTAAGACACGATCGGCTATTAGTCACCTGTCCGGCTTCTCTCAGCTTCAGGGAGAACACGTCTGTCTGCCGAGATTTCTATCCGTCTCTCAGGACGCTCGGCAGTATGGCGGCGGTGGCTTTTCTGCTTGTACCCATCACCTGGTGTAATTCAGGACTCATCTCCAGCACTGTGTTAAAATGTTGCTTTGCATCATCCAGTGATGTCAATTTGTTACTTTGTTTCGTCCTGTGCCTTTGATTTGTTACTTTGTATCACCCTGTGCTGTCGATTTGTTACTTTGTTTCGTCCTGTGCCTTTGATTTGTTACTTTGTATCACCCTGTGCTGTCGATTTGTTACTTTGTATCACCCTGTGCCGTCGATTTGTTACTTTGTATCACCCTGTGCCTGTCGATTTGTTACTTTGTATCACCCTGTGCTGTCGATTTGTTACTTTGTATCACCCTGTGCTGTCGATTTGTTACTTTGTTTCGTCCTGTGCCTTTCATTTGTTACTTTGTGTCATCAGGTGATGTTGATTCGTTCCTATTTGCATTTTTACATTCTTGCCTAAATTTAAATAAACGATCATGATTTTGCAGCAGGAACCCCTCGAACACATCCCCCCACTGGATCTCTCTACAGTTAGATTTTTAGACCTAAAACAAATTCGTTTTGTGTTGCAATTCCTTTTCAAGATCTCTGCTTGCCACCAGTGAATGGAACTTTTTTAACACCCAGTTAAACATCTGCCCTGATTATTTCTCACAGCTGAGAGTTTGTTACAATTGTATCCAGTCCTGACAATTCTCTGTGAGCTGAACCGTCCAGACTGATACAATGTAACGGATTTACAGATCTCAGACCTCAGGGGCCCGGTTTGCTGTGTGTAATTGAAGGTCAGCGGCAGACTGGAGGACAGGGCTTATCTGCTTTCTGTTGGCGTCTGTGCCGGTGATTGGCGCGTCCTGATTTCCGGGCTCCGGGATGATGAATCCTTCTGCTCGGGAATTCCTCTGACATTTGATTTCTTTAATTAGCAGAAAGTAAAGTCGAGGCCTCGAGTTTTAGGGTAGAATATGCGATGTGCAGAATGATAACGGTCTTATTACAGCCGCAATCCTAACGGTGAGCGAATAAAAGACGAGCGGCAGATGGCGAATCTCGAGGTTTTTATAGGACAGACACTGAACGGAGTATCGGGGAACAGACTGTGATCAGTGAGTAACATCTCTAAGCCTAACAACTGGCGGATACAAGATACAGGCGGTGAGAACTGTACGCAACCCCCTCCCCCATGACCAGATGAGCGGCGGATACAAGATACAGGCAGTGAGGACTGTACACAACATTCCCCCCCACCGATCAGACGAACGACAAATACAGGATACAGGCGGTGAGGACTGTACGCAACATTCCCCCCAACCAGACGAGCGGTGGATACAATATATTTACAGGCGGTCAGGACTGTACGCAACATTCCCCCCAACCAGACGAGCGGTGGATACAATATATGTACAGGCAGTGAGGACTGTACGCAACATCCTCCCCGACCAGACGAGCGGTGGATACAATATATTTACAGGCGGTCAGGACTGTACGCAACATCCCCCCCGACCAGACGAACGATGGATACAAGATACAGGCAGTGAGGACTGTATGCAACATCCCCCCGACCGGACGAACGACGGATACAAGATACAGGCAGTGAGGACTGTATGCAACATCCCCCCCGACCGGACGAACGACGGATACAAGATACAGGCAGTGAGGACTGTACACAACTAACCCCCCCCCTCTCCCGACCGGACGAGTGGCGGACACAATTTATGTACAGGCAGTGAGAAGTGACCGCAACATCCCCTCGACCGGACAAGCGGCAGATACAAGATACAGGCGGTGAGAACTGACTGCAACATCCCCTCTGACCAGACGAACAACAGATACAAGTTACAGACGGTGAGAACTGTACGCAACATCCCCCCTGACTGGACAAGTGGCGAATACAAGATACAGGCGGTGAGAAATGACCACAACACCCCCCGACCGGACGAGCGGCGGATACAAGATACAGGCGGTGAGAACTGTACGCAACATCCCCCCGACCAGATGGGCGGCGGATACTTCACTGGAAATACAGGCGGTTAGGACTGACGGCACTGCCAGTTCTCCCTGTTGCCCCCATATCATAGGAAATAGCGACCCCCTTACATCGCCCCTCGCGGACGTTGTCGATACGTTCTGTGTCCCTTTAACGGGATTTCCAGTGTCTAATGCTGTTACGTCCAGGAAACTGCCATGAAAGGCTGTTTGGTTGGGGGCCAAAAATGGGGCCCCCCAAAATCCAGAGAGTGAAGGAGCGTTCTCAGCTGTTTCCATTTTCCCCATTACGTTCAATGGAACCAATCTTTTCTCTGTTGAGGGGCCCCTCATCTAGGAATCCTAAGGGCCCCACTAGCTTGATTCAGGAAAAAGCCTTTTAATGCTGAAGAAGTCCAGAAAACCTCTCAGCACCTCTGCGTTATCTGCAGCTTTCTGTTCACCTGCCTGACATTGAGCTTACAGTGTTCTGGACAGTGTCCACGTTACGCTCATCTTCGGAATTGGCGACTCTCCGAACGATCACATTCCAATAGAAGAGAAGGAGAACCGCCGCCGGCGCCATTCACATCTTCAGGAGAAACTCGTGAGATACGGATCTTGTTGGCTTAGTCCTTGTATACACTTTGTGACAATTCTTCACCTTTTGCAGTATCTCTGCTTGCTGTCAGTGATTGTCGCGGCACTCGGTATGGAGGGCGGCTGAGCGCTTTGTCCTGAGAAGGTTTTATCACTGAGGCGGCCGGATGATGGCACATTACTTGGCGGTAATAGCAGCTTCTTGTCACCGGCGATGATGTCTTCTCTGACCTTCCTTTGGCCGTGAAGGATATAAAAGCGAATTCGCAGTTTTCTGGCCATATTGTGCGAGCGCTGGGCAGGGGCCGCGGGTGACATATGGGGCGTCATGCGGAAGAAGGATGCGTCTCCTGGGCACAGCGCAGAGATTCATCTGTCTTCTGGAAGTGGCACATTACAGGTTCTATGGAACCTCGGGGAACGGACAATGGACAAATCCGCCATTAAGAGCTACGCTTTATAACCCTAGAGCCAACGCCGCCGGCGCCACGCCACAAGTGCCGCTGTTTAACCTCTGGTTGTCTGTGCAGCCAGGGGCGCAACACGGAGGGTTAAAGGGAGATAGAAGTGTATATGGAAAAGGTTTCAGATCTTCACCATCTTCAAGATCTCTGCTTGCTGTCAGCCAGTCTGAAAATGTTTCTTTGTATCCAGAATCTTGAAACCTATCCTGACCTAGTGCTGCTCACACAGCTGATGAACTTGTTACAGTGTATCAGTGCAGACATGAACAACACAGATCTCTCTGCTGCTCTGACAGGTTGTTACAATGTATCGGTCTGGAGTCCACAGAGGGTTGTTCACACTGGATACAATTGTAACAAACCTTCAGAAAAATGTGTGACCTGAGGTTCCTGGGCCCCACCTTGTGCCTTGTCTTAGAATGATGTCAATGATGTCTCCTCGCAATCTAGGGTCGCGCCAGATATCGAACTTTCAGTACCCAATTAATACTTTTGCACTCGGATCGATACAATACTGGGATTTGCTGTTTTCCGATCCTAGGCTGCACTACTGCCCCCTTTCCTAATTGTACACATAAAAATATAGAAGCAATAAAAAAGTAAACATTAGGTATCACCGCCTCCGAAATTTTTTTTTTTTTTTGTCCGGACGTTCCATAAAATGCGGAATGCACGTGGCTTTTTTGATGTTTTATTTTTCTTTTGCGTGGTATCGAATGATATCAAGTTATCAAGTATTGCAATACTTTTTAATGGTATCAAAATCGAATCAAAATTTTGGTATTGTGACAACCCTAAAGCCATCTATAGCTGCTCCCTGCCCTTGGCTGAGTGAACAGGAATGGACCGGGGCTGGTTTTTCATAGTGGATGCAAGCAAAAATTATTCCATTTGCTGACAGCAAGCAGAGGTCTTGAAAAATGGAGAAATACAGAACAGAAAGTCGATTAGATACAATGTTTCATGAGGAGCAGGATTCTCGGATTTGTGGAAAAACAGCAAAACCTCCAGAAAATGCGTCCGCCGTGATGAGGATTTCTGCTCCGACAACTTAGTGAGAGATGACTCGTTTGATGGGACGGTGCTGCGGAGCAGTAAGGGTTAAGAGGGTGTTTGGGGGTCATTTTTTATTTTAACAGGTGATCTGATGGCACAAAAAATGGCCACCCCAGGGTGGTGGGTGAGAGGTGAAATCTTCTGGGGTTGTGGGCACCTGCTCATTGCTGCTGTGATTTATATGGAGCCGATAAATAACATTCATATTAACCCGCCCCCCCCCCCAGCATCTCACAAATGCGGCGTCTGAGCCCGCCGTCCTCCGCTCGCAGCCCCTTCCCTTGTCCCCCACAATCAGTCGCCATTATCCCCGGCCGTATTGGTGGCGAGGGAAATTATGCAGAGTGAGTTAATGAAGGCCGCTGGCCCCATTCTTATGTGTGAATACACATGACACCGAAATTAATGGCCGCAGCTTTCGAGATCCATCCGCACTTAACCCCTTCAGGACGTCCCTGGGCCAGCGATATGCGCCTCTCTCAATGCTCTGAGGTTCACTCCGGCTTCTCGGGGGTTAAGCGATTGTCAGACGTTGGGAATTTGAATGCTTTTTGTCCTGATCCCTGCAGATTATCTATGGCGGCGTCCCCTCGGGTTACACAAGGGATTCAGACCCCTAGGGCCGTACAGCAGAGCCGGGAGAGCGCAGTGTGCACAAGGTAACTTAGTTTCTGGAATGCGGTTGTTTGTGGAAGGATTTTATTCTCGGTCTCCCTGATATTTGTCTGTCACACGTGAGGGGTGCAGGGGTTCAGCTATAAAACCGGAGGGGATTACAGCTCCAAGCGCTGAATCATTACTCGTGTGGGAGATTTGCGCAGCAGATTTTACTCGTCATCAGGAAATCGGTGGCGGCTGAACTTTACTTCAGTTTTGAATTAATGCCTCCCAATTGAAATGACATAATTTACAGGACGGGGTGTGGGGTGACTGTCGCCCTGTCCCCCAGAAAACCAGTCTACTCCGCTCTGCCTCGGCAGCAAACTCCAATGATTAATAACAGAGAAGTCTGTGGTGCGTCCGATGGGTGTTATACCCTCTTGTCATCTCTTAGGTTTGCAGTGCTTGAAGCTGCGAGTATTGTCTGGACTTTATTTCTTCTGGCATCAAAGTTAAGGTCATTGCCCAGTATCCAGATACCCGGAACATAGCAAAGTGACATTTTAACAATGTCCTGACAACCTACAGTCATCCTCTCCCCTGAAATGTCTGATAACAGGGAGTAATAGATTGTATTCTCCTGTCCTACAGTCATCCTCTCCTCTGAAATGGCTGATAACAGGGGGCAATAGATTGTATTCTCCTGTCCTACAGTCATCATCTCCCCTGAAATGGCTGATAACAGGGAGCAATAGATTGTATTCTCCTGTCCTACAGTCATCCTCTCCCCTGAAATGTCTGATAACAGGGAGCAATAGATTGTATTCTCCTGTCCTACAGTCATCCTCTCCTCTGAAATGGCTGATAACAGGGAGTAATAGATTGTATTCTCCTGTCCTACAGTGATCCTCTCCCCTGAAATGGCTGATAACAGGGAGCAATAGATTGTATTCTCCTGTCCTACAGTCATCCTCTCCTCTGAAATGTCTGATAACAGGGAACAATAGATTGTATTCTCCTGTCCTACAGTCATCCTCTGCCCTGAAATGGCTGATAACAGGGAGCAATAGATTGTATTCTCCTGTCCTACAGTCATCCTCTCCCCTGAAATGTCTGATAACAGGGAGCAATACATTGTATTCTCCTGTCCTACAGTCATCCTCTCCTCTGAAATGGCTGATAACAGGGAGTAATAGATTGTATTCTCCTGTCCTACAGTGATCCTCTCCCCTGAAATGGCTGATAACAGGGAGCAATAGATTGTATTCTCCTGTCCTACAGTCATCCTCTGCCCTGAAATGGCTGATAACAGGGAGCAATAGATTGTATTCTCCTGTCCTACAGTCATCATCTCCCCTGAAATGGCTGATAACAGGGAGCAATAGATTGCATTCTCCTGTCCTACAGTCATCCTCTCCCCTGAAATGTCTGATAACAGGGAGCAATAGATTGTATTCTCCTGTCCTACAGTCATCCTCTGCCCTGAAATGGCTGATAACAGGGAGCAATAGATTGTATTCTCCTGTCCTACAGTCATCCTCTCCCCTGAAATGTCTGATAACAGGGAGCAATAGATTATATTCTCCTGTCCTACAGTCATCCTCTCCCCTGAAATGGCTGATAACAGGGGGCAATAGATTGTATTCTCCTGTCCTACAGTCATCCTCTCCCCTGAAATGGCTGATAACAGGGGGCAATAGATTGTATTCTCCTGTCCTACAGTCATTCTCTCCCCTGAAATGTCTGATAAAGGGGGGGCAATAGATTGTATTCTCCTGTCCTACAGTCATCCTCTCCTCTGAAATGGCTTATAACAGGGAGCAATAGATTGTATTCTCCTGTCCTACAGTCATCCTCTCCCCTGAAATGTCTGATAACAGGGAGCAATAGATTGTATTCTCCTGTCCTACAGTCATCCTCTCCTCTGAAATGTCTGATAACAGGGAGCAATAGATTGCATTCTCCTGTCCTACAGTCATCCTCTGCCCTGAAATGGCTGATAACAGGGAGCAATAGATTGTATTCTCCTGTCCTACAGTCATCCTCTCCCCTGAAATGTCTGATAACAGGGAGCAATAGATTATATTCGCCTGTCCTACAGTCATCCTCTCCCCTGAAATGGCTGATAACAGGGGGCAATAGATTGTATTCTCCTGTCCTACAGTCATCCTCTCCCCTGAAATGGCTGATAACAGGGGCAATAGATTGTATTCTCCTGTCCTACAGTCATCCTCTCCCCTGAAATGTCTGATAAAGGGGGGGCAATAGATTGTATTCTCCTGTCCTACAGTCATCCTCTCCTCTGAAATGGCTTATAACAGGGAGCAATAGATTGTATTCTCCTGTCCTACAGTCATCCTCTCCCCTGAAATGTCTGATAACAGGGAGCAATAGATTGTATTCTCCTGTCCTACAGTCATCCTCTCCCCTGAAATGTCTGATAACAGGGAGCAATAGATTGTATTCTCCTGTCCTACAGTCATCCTCTCCCCTGAAATGTCTGATAACAGGGAGTAATAGATTGTATTCTCCTGTCCTACAGTCATCCTCTCCTCTGAAATGTCTGATAACAGGTACAATAGATTCCATTTCCTTCACATTACGTTGCGCTGTATCATGTGAGACTTGTCGTTTTCTGCTCCTTCCACCAGATGCTTTTTGATCTGACGTCACGCCATATGTCATCAGTAATCTCTTGGATTAAGCTCCCCCTCCCCCACTGATGAGAAATATGCAGAGATCCCTCATTTGTGCGGTGCGTTTCCTGTCCTGCCTTTTAATTGACATTTAACCCCTCGGCTTCTGATGTGGAGATTCTGCGTACGGAGTCGCGGTTTCATTCGCATCATTTGCTTTTATATATTTGAAAAATGAAGGAAAAAAAAGAAATGAAATCTAATAACAATTTACTGCGTCGCAAAAGCGAGAATAAACCTGGCAGTAAAGTGTCGTATAAGTTACGAGCGCATCTCCTGAAGCCTCCGAAATTGTTCTGCAAATTACTGCCAGTGGGTGGGAGGCACAGAAAGCCATTATGGGTCAGGTGACTGCGAGGAGCCGCGGAGCTCGCGCTTCTTCACCCGTCTGGGGCTGTATTTATAGGGGAAATCCGGGCCCAGAGACTCCTCCTCCTTCAGTATCTGGTACAGTTTGGTTTATACATTGTAACAACTCGAGGCTTTTATCTCCGTGACAACCATTATCCCACTCCAGCACATGGGTGTCAGACTCCACCCTCTCACCTTCTCCCTCCTAATGAAGATTTCGAAGACCGCAGCTGAACTGATGCATTATGGAAAAATAAACACAAAGGATTGTGATATTTAAAGGAATATCCTGGTTTCATCAAATTAACGATATTCTGTGTATTTTGGAAAATTTTGTAATTTTTAATCGATTTAAGATCTCTGCTTGCTGTCACCTTATCATGATCAGCTATTTACTAAAAATATCATCACTAAGCCCCTCCCCCACCAGAAGGTGATGCAGGGTCAGGAGGGGGTTAATGGACCTGCTCACATGTGGCCACAGTTTCACAGACCCTTAAATTGTTGGCTGAGGATGAGTGAGAGCTGACAGAGCGCAGCCGCCGCCAGCGTCCTCGTCTCGCTCGTACTGAATAACATAATTATCTTTGTTTTACCCTGGGGTTGTTTTCACCGTTAATGTGGCGGTAATTTTATTGTATTGCCAATATAAGTAAATGGCGGCCTGGAAAATGAGCGTTTTCTCAATTAACTGTCAATCAAGTAAATTAACTCTGCGCTGCCCGGGCTGTCTGCCGGAATGAAGACCTTCTGGTGGTTAATTACGTGCCGTCCCTTTAAATGTCATCCAGGTCACAGAGATCCATTGTTCAGTAATATGTCCGCCCCTTGGCGTGCGGTTACGGTGACCTGCGGATCTGAAGAAATGATTTCTGGCCGCACCGTTGCCCTTTGCCGTTTTGTGTTCTGCGCCAAAGTAGTTGAAAGCGACTTGATGTGAAAGATTTATGCGGCGGCGGCGGCGCTGCGCTGGGACGGCGCGCTCCGACATTGTGCCGCATTTATTTATTGTTATTTACAAAATGTATTTCCCGGCGTCCTTCGCGCTGAATTATTGAAGAGTCGCTTGTTCCCAGGTCACGGGGCACCGCTGATCGAGAGCAGCATCATAAATCACAGCAAATCCCTAAAATCATAAGAAACCGGGAAATATCTTCTCTGGTCCTGGGAAAGCTGGGTGACCGGGCCTGTCCCTATGATAGTGCTTCCTGGAAGCTCCTGTGCTCCAGCAGTGTTATCATAGGAAGCTCAGAGCAGCCAATCAGCAGCCAGCGCTCCATTGTTTTGGAGTTGACAGGACCCTGGTGATTGGCCATTCCCAGGTCAGGGGTCACTGTCATAAAGTTGGCAGGAAGTGTTGTCATGGGGGCGCAGCCAGAGGAGCTTTTCTAACCAGCAGTAAAATAAATTCAAGCAATGTGAGCCGTGTTCTGGGGTATAATTTCCACTAATTAGACTAATATAAACCTCCTTGTGCCCCCCCCTTAAAGTTTCCATATCCGCTGCTTTGGACGCAGTGTGGGCGCTGCCGGGGGAGGGGCAAGGACTGAGTTTATTTGTTTTATTAACATTTTATAAACCACAACTCCCCCCATCCTCAGGTTTTCCCTTTATTTGGGGGTCTCTGGCCAGTGTCTCTATGGACTATTGCAGAGAAGTTGGGGGAGGGGGGGGCTTCTATAATTTATATCATCTATTAAACCCGGGCCCTTCGCCGTGGCTGCAGAGGATTCTGGGAGCCGAGAGCTCAGACAAGTGTTCACCATATGAGGATTTGCTCACACGTGTCATCTGGCGGCAGAAGAGCTGGAATCACTTCACGGATCTTGTATGTTTGTTTTTTGTATTTAGATTTTTACTGAGATTATTTTGTCTTCATTTCCTGTTTACAAATAAATGATAATGAACCAGAATGTAATAAATAACTGCCCCGAATACACGGGACGTCCGCAACATACAGAATACAGAGGGAATGAATCTCCATTACATCCTGTATTATACTCCAGAGCTGCACTCACTATTCTGCTGGTGCAGTCACTGTGTACATACATTACTTATCCTGTACTGATCCTGAGTTACATCCTGTATTATACTCCAGAGCTGCACTCACTATTCTGCTGGTGCAGTCACTGTGTTCATACATTACTTATCCTGTACTGATCCTGAGTTACATCCTGTATTATACTCCAGAGCTGTACTCACTATTCTGCTGGTGCAGTCACTGTGTACATACATTACTTATCCTGTACTGATCCTGAGTTACATCCTGTATTATACTCCAGAGCTGCACTCACTATTCTGCTGGTGCAGTCACTGTGTACATACATTACTTATCCTGTACTGATCCTGAGTTACATCCTGTATTATACTCCAGAGCTGCACTCACTATTCTGCTGGTGCAGTCACTGTGTTCATACATTACTTATCCTGTACTGATCCTGAGTTACATCCTGTATTATACTCCAGAGCTGTACTCACTATTCTGCTGGTGCAGTCACTGTGTACATACATTACTTATCCTGTACTGATCCTGAGTTACATCCTGTATTATACTCCAGAGCTGCACTCACTATTCTGCTGGTGCAGTCACTGTGTACATACATTACTTATCCTGTACTGATCCTGAGTTACATCCTGTATTATACTCCAGAGCTGTACTCACTATTCTGCTGGTGCAGTCACTGTGTACATACATTACTTATCCTGTACTGATCCTGAGTTACATCCTGTATTATACTCCAGAGCTGCACTCACTATTCTGCTGGTGCAGTCACTGTGTACATACATTACTTATCCTGTACTGATCCTGAGTTACATCCTGTATTATACTCCAGAGCTGCACTCACTATTCTGCTGGTGCAGTCACTGTGTACATACATTACTTATCCTGTACTGATCCTGAGTTACATCCTGTATTATACTCCAGAGCTGCACTCACTATTTTGCTGGTGCAGTCACTGTGTACATACATTACTTATCCTGTACTGATCCTGAGTTACATCCCTTATTATACTCCAGAGCTGAACTCATTGTTCTGCCGATAGTATTTATAAATTGTTTATCCTGTTCCAGGCTGATGATGATGGGATTGTGGCCTGGGATGTAACACATGAATGAGACCCCAGACTGCACAGGACTTGTTTGTAGTCTGTTTCCATGGAGACGCCTTAATCTGCATACAAGCTGTATTCACTAAACTTCAGGCGATTTTCAAAGTTGCTTCATTTTGATTTGATTATTGATGTTAATGGCGGACAGGATGTAATCTGCTAATAAACGGAGACAGTGATTCATCAGTCATTGATCGGTGCGATCCGTTCCTTGTAGAGTGCAGGCTGGGAAGTCGGCGGATCGATCATGTCATCGGTTCCTTGCATTGATTTGCCGCCGTTTTTCTGTGCCGGTGACAGACACAATTATGGTGATTCGCCTGCAGAAAGCAGTCACTGACGTTACAATGTTGTGAGTGGCCGGGCGCGGTCTTCCTGTGCGGTGTCTCGGCCGCGGGATTCTGATCGGAGAGCTGTCAGTCCGGCTAATTATCTGCAGTATAGATTGTCTATTGAGACCGCACGGTGCTCAGCGCTGCAGATATCGACGTCCACTCCTGATTCTCTTCACACCGCGCGTTATTGATTTATTTACCGCCTCTTTAATCTTCGTATTTATTGACAATATAGATTAATAGAGACGGACGAACCGAGAGGCGGAAAACGGAGCTTATCTACAGAGCATTACAGGGACGTGAAAGTGAAACGCCGCGCAGGAACAATGGCGGCCGGATAGTAAAAGCATTGGGACACAGTTTCTATTGGAAAGTTGTAGAGAGTTCTGCTCTGCAGGGATCGGGCTTTATTACATGGGAATGAGTGGCTCCTCCGCTGGGGATTACACATAGGTTGTAATCTGTGACCACCAGCAGAATAGTGAGTGCAGCTCTGGAGTATAATACAGGATGTAACTCAGGATCAGTACAGGATAAGTAATGTATGTACACAGTGACTGCACCAGCAGAATAGTGAGTGCAGCTCTGGAGTATAATACAGGTCAGTGATGGATTAGTAAAGATCTGGATTATTGATGGATGGGTCGGTTGATTAATGGTTTACCTTTATTGATGACATTGATCGTCTTTCTGCCGCAGCGCTATACGGTTATAATCGGTATACAGTATATATAGTAGTTTGTGTGCTGTTGTCTTCAGAGCAGATTCTTGAAAACATTATTAAAATTTACCTGATGCCTTTGCATAAGTATTGACACCCTGTGCCCGCACAGATTTTTCCTCCCCAGCAGAGTCTTACGGCTGCTGTTGGCACCTGCTGCATTGTGGGTGATATGTGGCTGCTCGCTGCCCCGGGGTCCCTGCACATTGTATGATTGCTGAGCTGGGAATTCGTCCTTATTAACGTGAGAAATGTCCTCTGCAACAAAGCAGAACAAAGCTGCGCTGTGCCAAGTGCTCCTGGGAGAGCAGCGAGCCGGGTCTGTGATCTGGAAAACGTGGCGGCACCTGAGACGATTCATTGTCCCCTGCAGAGCAGATGCTGCCACCAGGACACGCTGTCAATGTCATGGAAGATGGAGCCACGCCGCCACCATCCTTAAAGTGCACCTGCACGCCTGAGCGCCACGTTACTGCCGCATATCATCTCCTTGTAGTCGTCAGGTTACAGATTTTCTGCTGTACTCATCAGCCACTGATCTAGAATCGCATCACGTTTTATTCTCTAGTCACATCCAGAGCAGCAATCACAATTCTAGTGCTTTTTTTCTGCCCTAATATTTTTTTATTCCTCCTTGTTGGTTTTGTATTTGCTGAATATCTGCTACTTTGTGGCTCATTGTGGAGGATGCAGCATGTAGCAGCCAGAGGAATTGTGAATGCAGCTTCGGATGTGGCCGGAGTATAAGCCATGCTGTGTCTTTGGGTCCGTATAAGATAATCAGAACTTTGTTATTTTGTTTCTTTTGGTGACCATGTGACCAGTTTCTCTCCAGAATTCCCTGCCTCCTGATTGGCTTAGACTGCTGCTTTCTGTCACTCATGCTGTACACTGCAGCTCTGCTCCATTAAATCACAGCTGTAATCAGAGACTACAGCTCAGCTGCTCTGTCTGTTGGAGCCTTTGTTAGTCTTGATATCATCTCCTGCCTCATCAGAAGCTCAGACCGCTGCTCAGTTCTTCCTCCATACTTTACAGTGCAGCTCTGCTTCTTCTGATTGGCTGCTGTGTAGAAGCACACGCTCATCAGGAAGTCAGTAGATGAAGAACTGATTTCCCTTACCAAATGATGATAAACTCTAAATAACTGAATGCCCCGGGGGGTGGAGCCTCAACAAGGAGGTGGAGCCTGGAGAGATCTTTCTTGTTACATAGTTGCTAAAGATGACAGAAGGTCCATGAGGTACTGCTGCCCAGGAACATGTATAATCGATAGGTTGTCGGGCAGCTCAGACCAGTGCGGGGGTCAGAATACTGATCAGATCCAGTCTGGGCGGCCGGAGTAACGCATCAGTATTCTTCCTGTGCAGGAATTTCGCTGCTTGCGGCTTTATTGATGAGACCAGAGCAGATTAATTGGCCTTAAAAGTCCAGATCTGATTTGGGGAGCGGGAGGCGCTGGCAGGTGCCGGGGCGCAGCGAGGGGCTGACGGCAAGATTGGATTTATAGTGATATATATAAAGAGCCCAGTGGAAGCAATTTATATTGTCTCCTCTGAGATCCCCTCCCCCGCTGCCTCGCAATCTCTGGTTTAGTTAACGGCGAAGAGTCTACAAATCATACAAGTCGTGTCGGAATAAATATTTACTCCTAAAATGCAAAAAAAATGCCCCCCCCATCCAGTACATGGGAGCTCTGGTGTTGTCCTTGAATGTCCAACTCTTTTGGGTGATGGCCAATATGGCCGCTGTTACAGCCCCCTGGGGGGTTGAGGGGCCCCACAGCTTACAGTGATACTTTCCTCCAGGCTTCATTGGATAGCAGTAGTAATATTGTATCATTGCTGAGATTTCTATGTTATATCCCTGTCATGTGATTGGCCCCTGGTGCACTTGGGCCCCTAGCAATGAATTGCTGGTTTGGCCTTTAGGAACCTGGGAAAGCTGAGTGATAACCTCCAGTTCCTGTCACTTAGGAATAGCAGAGTTGAGTGTGCAGCGATTCATGTCTGATTTATGGGGACCTTTATTTTGGTTGGGAATCCTTTGAACCCAGTAAAATGACATTTTCTGGTAACCGGTGATGTTTTGGGGACCCCCGTCTCGGAGATGGGGGTGTTTGCGCAGACTATGGTAATGTTCACCTTCTCGATGACATTTGGCTCCTCGTCTTCATCTCTTCTGGGAACGTTAAAGGTCGAGACGCTGAAAGTTGTTCTTCTGTAAAGTTCAGTCCTAAAAGAATGTGAACCCTCGTTATCACGCGTCACGATGGGGATCAGCGCCGGAGTCCTGGTCCAGTGCCCGGGTATCCAGGTTCCTGGGCATCTCCTAGTCTACACAGTATCCAGTCTAACCTGGTGGTGCACAACAGACGGGAAGGGCTCTACTGTGGCCCCCAGGCAGCGTGGTCCTCGACTGACAGATTGAACTATCCTTCTCTACTGCCAGGTGTAGAGCTACATATAAGGGGGCCCCACAAGGACAGCTTCATTGGGCCCTCTCAAGATTGCAGGCGCTAGATGTGAGTAGATTGTATGTTATATCTCAGTCCTATGATTGGCCCCTGGTAATTCTGGGGCCCATAGCAATGACTTGCAGGACCAGGTCACATGATATCAGGATGTATGAACCCGTAGCCTGCAGTGAGGGCGGCTCACACTTTCAGTTTTAGAATATTTTCTATTTTAGACGTTTGCACTTTAATTAGTGGGGAACTGGATTTAACACTCGGCTTCCTGACCACGACGCTGGCGGATCTGAGCTCTGGACGTGAATGTGTCACAGATCCGAGCTCAGCGACTTGTATACAGCCAGAGGCCGAGGGGATTACATGGAGGCCGCCGGTGTCTCTCTGGGGTACATTGTTACATCTCTGTCTAATCTGTTATATTGTTACATCTCTATCCTCTCTGTTTCATCTCTGTCTTCCCCATGTATCTTCTCCTCTCACCTCTCATAAGCTGTGTTACATTTTGGGTTTTACGCTGTCATCACATTGTCTTCTCTGTTACATTGTTACTGCCTCCCTGCTATATTTGGCAGTATTCTCTTTGTTACATTGTTACATCTGTCTCCTCCATATGTTACTCCTCATTGTATGTGACACTTGGTGACATTGTTACGATGCTGCTCTCGGTTACATTGTTGCATTTATCCTTCTACGCTGCAGTCACTTTGTGATATGTTGTTGCCACCTTTTGTAAAATCTGTTACATTGTTTCCTGCTTATATTGCTATTACCTCGTTTTCTGAAAAGACAAACACAACGCGATAGCACAATGTGAACATAAATATATGAAGTGATGTTGGGTTCACTAAGTAAATGAACGTGAGGCGCTAAATCATCTGTGCCCGTCCACCACAGGAACCCGGTCTATATTATACCTTGTGCCAATGAGCCTCAGATTGATTCCTGCATTTATCGCTCTTTTACATTGTTTCCTGCTTACCTTGCTGTGTTACATTGTTTCCTCCCTGATCCACTCTCTTACACTGATTTGCTCTTGTTTTCCAGGACTCGCCCCGGAGCATCCCTTGGCAGATAGACGTGTGGCGTTCCTCCATCATGACCAGGCTATGGGCGCTCCTCTTCTCGCTTTCGAGCGTCTTCATTCTCCTGCTCCACCGCACAACAATCACAGTCCGAGCGGATTATCCGGAGATGGAGGAGCAATGTCTGAAGAGAGAGCACCCCATACTTACCTTCCAGGGTGAGTTCTGGAAATAACTACGGGATGTTAGGGGTGATCCATCCGTAGTCATAGTGTAACCCCTCCTAACACCCTTTATCACGTGTGTGCAGTCCACATACTCCAGTCACCTCCAGAGCTGCAATCACAATTCTGCTGGTTAGCTTTAAGCTCTAAGGAGCCTACTTTCAAGTCCTCCTGCAGGTCCCTGCTTGTTCAGTGTCTGGAGATGTGTGCCTCATACCAGGCATGGAGTAATACCCCTATCTGCCATGATGCTTTGCAGTACAGGCAGAATTGTGAATGCAGCTCTGGAAGTGATTGAGGTATAAGATGTTAAATAGACGAGGCAGAGACTCAGAGGGTGTCAGGGACCCCCCCAGTGGACTCATCATGTGGTCTCATCCCCTCACTAATATCTTCAGTGATGATGGTGGCATATCCGCTCGGTACAATGAATGCAGCCGTCCGATCCGATTTTTATGTAAATGAACCCTGGATGCGGATTATTAGCGTAAGAAATTTATTTAATCAATTTGACGAGTTCTCTGAGATCTTCCGATTACAAATGAATTCATCAGAACTGGACGCGGCGGCCATTAATATTCAGCCCAGACTATGAGGCCAATCAAGCCTTAATGGGGAGAGCCGCCATGTATCTCTATTTACTGCGGCCCGAACAGCGCCGTAAATGATGGCGGGACGGCGCGCGATTAAAAGAAATGAATATTATAGTAAAATGTCGCTGCCCACATAGCGAGCCGCAGTCATTAAAGCTGCGATAATTCATTAGATTATAAAGCTTGTTACAAACAATGAAGCGATGAACGGAGTCTACACCACAGGACACGGCGGGGGTCCCTAATAATGGCATAGTGACACCAGGGGCCCCTAATAATGGCATAGTGACACCAGGGGCCCCTAATAATGACATAGTGACACCAGGGGCCCCTAATAATGGCATAGTGACACCAGGGGCCCCTAATAATGGCATAGTGACACCAGGGGCCCCTAATGGCATAGTGACACCAGGGGCCCCTAATAATGACATAGTGACACCAGGGGCCCCTAATAATGGCATAGTGACACCAGGGGCCCCTAATAATGGCATAGTGACACCAGGGGCCCCTAATAATGGCATAGTGACACCAGGGGCCCCTCATAATGACACCAGGGGCCACTAATAATAACATAGTGACACCAGGGGCCCCTCATAATGACACCAGGGGCCACTAATAATAACATAGTGACACCAGGGGCCCCTAATAATGCCATAGTGACACCAGGGGCCCCCTAATAATGCCATAGTGACACCCGGGGCCCCTAATAATGCCATAGTGACACCAGGGGCCCCTAATGGCATAGTGACACCAGGGCCCCTAATAATGCATAGTGACACCAGGGGCCCCTCATAATGACACCAGGGGCCACTAATAATAACATAGTGACACCAGGGGCCCCTCATAATGACACCAGGGGCCACTAATAATAACATAGTGACACCAGGGGCCCCTAATAATGCCATAGTGACACCAGGGGCCCCTAATAATGACATAGTGACACCAGGGGCCCCGAACAATGGCATAGTGACCCCAGGGGCTCCTAATAATGACACACTGACACCAGGGGCCCCTCATAATGACACCAGGGGCCACTAATAATAACATAGTGACACCAGGGGCCCCGAACAATGGCATAGTGACCCCAGGGGCCCCTAATAATGACACACTGACACCAGGGGCCCCTCATAATGACACCAGGGGCCACTAATAATAACATAGTGACACCAGGGGCCCCCGAACAATGGCATAGTGACCCCAGGGGCCCCTAATAATGACACACTGACACCAGGGGCCACTAATAATAACATAGTGACACCAGGGGCCCCAAATAATGACACACTGACACCAGGGGCCCCTAACAATGGCCATAGTGACACCAGGGGCCCCTAACAATGGCACAGTAACAGCAGGGGCCCCTAACAATGGCACAGTAACACCAGGGGCCCCTAACAATGGCACAGTAAACACCAGGGGCCCTAACAATGGCACAGTGGACACCAGGGGCCCCTAACATGGCACAGTAACACCAGGGGCCCCTAACATGGCCACAAGTAACACCAGGGGCCCCTAACAAATGGCACAGTAACACCAGGGGCCCCTAACAATGGCACAGTAACACCAGGGGCCCCTAACAATGGCACAGTGACACCAGGGGCCCCTAACAATGGCACAGTAACACCAGGGGCCCCTAACAATGGCACAGTAACACCAGGGGCCCCTAACAATGGCACAGTAACACCAGGGGCCCCTAACAATGGCACAGTAACACCAGGGGCCCCTAACAATGGCACACTGCCGCCGATCACTATGGAGGGGATGATGGGGGTAGTTTCCAGCCACTTGTCCAGGGCAGGAGTCACACTTGCAGTTTTTGGTGCAGTGTTTTTAACCAAAGGCTCACGTGGTTTCCGTAGGAATGGGAAATATAAAGGAGGCATGTCGTCGTCCTCTTCTGTTAATCAAAAAACTGCACCAAAAACTGCAGGTGTGACTCCGGCCTTATTGAGACTCTCAGGTTTTCAGCCAGGTATGGATGTAGTCAAAAGTTTCTGTTGACTGACAGCAAGCGGAGATGCTGAACATGGTACATTTGACATGTGGGTTTCTGCTCTCCACCTTCTCTTTTCGTTTTCTTTATTATAAGAAAGGAATCTGTCGTTTCTCCTGCCCCCATCACGTTGATTGTTACCCCCGCGGCTCCGCTCCTCTCTGCAGATTTTACCCCCTTCCAGATGTTCTCCATACTTAAAGGCAGTTTCCAGTTTTATGAGG
Organism: Rhinella marina; assembly: GCA_900303285.1. NCBI lineage: Eukaryota > Metazoa > Chordata > Amphibia > Anura > Bufonidae > Rhinella > Rhinella marina. The sequence continues at coordinate 32,411 of ONZH01030827.1, read as the reverse complement.
GTCTAGTTTAGGAATCCGGCTCAGTGAATTATGAGGTGATAGAGGGGGCGCCATCAATTACCCCGAGCGTCCATTGATCTCAGTGAGAGCTGTGCAGTTTCTCATGTCTCCTGTGGTGGCGCCGATGGGCAGGGGGTTCCCCAATACTCATACCTGGTTTCTAGGGTCCCATCAGAACATCTCCTTGATGACGGCTTAATGTCGGGGACCCTTCTAACAAACACTAAGTCACAGGTTATATCAGGGGATAATGTTCTGTAAGTTTTTGAGAAACTTTTTGTTTCCTCACCTAAATCTCCATTCAAACCTAATCCTTCATGTTGATTTGTTGCACTGTATCAGTGAAGAAAAGTCCCTGTCCTCTAGATCATCAGCAGCACAAATGGTCACAATGTATCAGTGCAGGTAAAATGTGTCCGGGATGTTTACATCACAAAGGATTGTCAGGACTGGATACAATGTAACAGGTCTCTGTATGGCTCAGACTCCTACAGGGCCCTAGTGCCCCCCGCTATACCTCCCATCACCTGTGGATGTCCTATTGCCATATTGTGGGGGTCCTGTAACTACTACTTTGTACTACTACCCCCATATAAGCTTTGTGCACAGTCAGAGTCCAGACAGTGATGGGAGTGATGGGGGCGCAGGGGTCACGTCTGGGGGTTGTAATGTTTTTGGAGGCGGCTCTCAGATGATTGACTCTGTATTACATCCTGGTGACCCCTTATTCTCACATTCCTGTCTTTGCTCTGATTCTTGCACTGAACATTAGTTTTTTACGTTTTTTTTCACGCCCGGCTGATGAATACTAAGTCGATCTCGCCGTTTTCTCGCCCGGGACTTTGTAGTCTGATGCGCTAAAGACTGAGCGTCGGAGATCAGTGGGTTTAGCCCGGGGACGTCCGGGAACTTTGAGTCATCCCAAAATACCGCTCTTCTTGTTCTCAGCATGTGAGTGATTTACCGCCCCCCAGATCGTGGTAACGGCGGCGCCGACACATGAAACGACTGGATGAAAGTATCCGAACTTCACTGAACTGATGGATGTGGATCACGAGTCGGCGGCGGGAAGATCGTCTGTCAGGATCCTTCATATTCTGCAAGATTACAGGGAGAAAGAATTAACCATTTCATTACACCAAAACTTTCATCACTGCCCCTTGTCTGACAAGATGAGTGGTGTATCTAAGCCTGTCACCTGTGATACGGTCTGCTGAGCCCCTGTATCCAAGCCTGTCACGTGTGATACTGTCTGCTGAGCTCCTGTATCTAAGCCTGTCATGTGTTATACTGTCTGCTGAGCCCCTGTATCTAAGCCTGTCATATGTGATACTGTCTGCTGAGCTGTGTATCCAAACCTGTCATGTGTGATACTGTCTGCTGAGCTTTGTATCCAAGCCTGTCACATGTGATACTGTCTGCTGAGCTGTGTATCTAAGCCTGTCATGTGTGATACTGTCTGCTGAGCTGTGTATCTAATCCTATCCTGTGTGATACTGTCTGCTGAGCTGTGTATCCAAACCTGTCATGTGTGATACTGTCTGCTGAGCTTTGTATCCAAGCCTGTCACATGTGATACTGTCTGCTGAGCTGTGTATCTAAGCCTGTCATGTGTGATACTGTCTGCTGAGCCCCTGTATCTAGGCCTATCATGTGTGATATTGTCTGCTGAGCTGTGTATCTAAGCCTGTCGTGTGTGATATTGTCTGCTGAGCTGTGTATCTAAGCCTGTCATGTGTGATACTGTCTGCTGAGCTATGTATCTAAGCCTGTCATGTGTGATACTGTCTGCTGAGCCCCTGTATCTAAGCCTGTCATGTGTGATACTGTCTGCTGAGCCCCTGTATCTAAGCCTGTCATGTGTGATACTGTCTGCTGAGCTGTGTATCCAAGCCTGTCACGTGTGATACTGTCTGCTGAGCTGTGTATCTAATCCTATCCTGTGTGATACTACCTGCTGAGCTGTGTATCTAATCCTATCCTGTGTGATACTGTCTGCTGAGCCCCTGTATCTAAGCCTGTCATGTGTGATACTGTCTGCTAAGCTCCTGTATCTAATCCTATCCTGTGTGATACTACCTGCTGAGCCGCTGTATCTGAGCCCCGTATATGTGATACACCCCTGGAGGACCAGCCATTACTGTAGATCAGGAGGCGCGAGGCACCTTCATGCCCCCCTCCCCGCCCCCGCTCTTACAGGACTAACAATTTGTAATTCTGAGACGGTTTAGAGTTTGTTTTTTGCGGCTTATCCTTAATTAAATCTCAGCCCGTTCTTATGACTCTAAAGCCAGATTAATTGGTTGAGACTCAGGAGTGAAGCCTCTGGATTGCAGGCGTGTAATGGTCGCACGGGCCCGACTAATAGATTCAGACGCCATTAAAGCGCCTCGTTCTGTGTCACAACCGACGCCGCGCAATAAACCGCGAGGGATCTGTGACTGCAGCTCTGGATGTGACCGGAGAAAAATACATAGTGTCACCCAAGTAAGAGAAGCAAATCTAAAAATAATCAAATGACCCCAAAATCCCCCAATCAGGAAACCTGGGGGGGGGGGTTTCCAAATCTAATCCAGATCTGTAGAAAATAACTGTAGGACAGTGACACTTGGGGTACGGGACAGTGACACTTGGGGGGTACTGGGACAGTGACACTTGGGGTACGGGACAGTGACACTTGGGGTACAGACCAGCGACACTTGGGGTACGGGACAGTGACACTTGGGGTACAGACCAGCGACACTTGGGGTACGGGACAGTGACACTTGGGGTACGGGACAGTGACACTTGGGGTACAGACCAGCGACACTTGGGGTACGGGACAGTGACACTTGGGGTACGGGACAGTGACACTTGGGGTACGGGAAAGCGACACTTGGGGTGCAGACCAGCTGGGGACCACTTGGGGTACAGAGCAGCGACACTTGGGGTACAGGCCAGTGACACGGGGTACGGGACAGCGACACTTGGGGTACGGGACAGCGACACTTGGGGTACGGGACAGCGACACTTGGGGTACGGGACAGTCACATTTGAGGTACGGGGTAACTGTTCATTGTTGCAGTTTTGTCGCCGACGTTTCCTTCGTCTTTTTGCGCTGTAGAATTTCCGGAGGTTCTTCGCCGCTCTCCTGTCTGTGCTCGGTGTTGCTCCATTCTGATCCCCTCCTCCGTTTTCCCGGTTCCAGGCAAAGGGTTAACCGCTGGCAGAACGGCTGATGAATTTTCAGGCTCCCAGTGATTCTCTGTGATTTATTTTCCTGACATTTCACCCATCAGCTCCACTGGTTTGAACTGGTGAAATATTACACATCCATCATGGGTCGGCCAGGGCCTCCCTGCCTGCGAGGCTCAGGCGCACAATGGAGGCCGCGGTTACGGTCGTCTCAGCAGGGATTGGCTGTTTGTGATTTCACCTTTGGCGGTGTAACTGAGTGGAATGAGATTTCTGCATCTAAACATTGATTATTCCTCCGACGCCTTCTGCATCAATGAAGCATCTAAGAAACGGCTTATAAAATGGAGGCTCGCGCCTCATGGTGTTCCTGAGCGTTCCGGCTCTGAGCAACCCACAGGACATCGCATTTGGGTATTTACACGGAAGGTTTCATTCCATGTTCTCTTCCTATAAGTGCAACGTATGGTCGGATGTCAATCAATGGAAATCTGTATTCATGAGTATTTCTAAAGAATCGTGAGGTCACATCACCAACGTGGCAGCTGCACCCGCTCTGATAGCGCCCGGATCCAAGGAGCGTTCCCTGCGAATGGTTCCTATAGTGACACTTTCCAGCCCTACATGTATTATACTCCAGAGCTGCACTCACTATTCTGCTGGTGCAGTCACTGTACATACATTACTTATCCTGTACTGATCCTGAGTTACATCCTGTATTATACTCCAGAGCTGCACTCACTATTCTGCTGGTGCAGTCACTGTGTACATACATTACTTATCCCGTACTGATCCTGAGTTACATCCTGTATTATACTCCAGAGCTGCACTCATTATTCTGCTGGTGCAGTCACTGTGTACATATATTACTTATCCTGTACTGATCCTGAGTTACATCCTGTATTATACTCCAGAGCTGCACTCACTATTCTGCTGGTGCAGTCACAGTGTACATACATTACTTATCCTGTACTGACCCTGAGTTACATCCTGTACTATACTCCAGAGCTGCACTCACTATTCTGCTGGTGCAGTCACTGTGTACATACATTACTTATCCTGTACTGATCCTGAGTTACATCCTGTATTATACTCCAGAGCTGCACTCACTATTCTGCTGGTGCAGTCACTGTGTACATACATTACTTATCCTGTACTGATCCTGAGTTACATTATGTATTATACTCCAGAGCTGCACTCACTATTCTGCTGGTGCAGTCACTGTGTACATACATTACTTATCCTGTACTGATCCTGAGTTACATCCTGTATTATACTCCAGAGCTGCACTCACTATTCTGCTGGTGCAGTCACTGTGTACATACATTACTTATCCTGAGTTACATCCTGTATTATACTCCAGAGCTGCACTCACTATTCTGCTGGTGCAGTCACAGTGTACATACATTACTTATCCTGTACTGACCCTGAGTTACATCCTGTACTATACTCCAGAGCTGCACTCACTATTCTGCTGGTGCAGTCACTGTGTACATACATTACTTATCCTGTACTGATCCTGAGTTACATTATGTATTATACTCCAGAGCTGCACTCACTATTCTGCTGGTGCAGTCACTGTGTACATACATTACTTATCCTGTACTGATCCTGAGTTACATCCTGTATTATACTCCAGAGCTGCACTCACTATTCTGCTGGTGCAGTCACTGTGTACATACATTACTTATCCTGTACTGATCCTGAGTTACATTATGTATTATACTCCAGAGCTGCACTCACTATTCTGCTGGTGCAGTCACTGTGTACATACATTACTTATCCTGTACTGATCCTGAGTTACATCCTGTATTATACTCCAGAGCTGCACTCACTATTCTGCTGGTGCAGTCACAGTGTACATACATTACTTATCCTGTACTGATCCTGAGTTACATCCTTTATTATACTCCAGAGCTGCACTCACTATTCTGCTGCTTCAGAGTTGAATTGTCCCCACATTCACTTGTTCATTGTCTATACAGAGATTTCTCTGGTGAATTGCATTATGGGAAGTTTCATCTTTAACCCCTGCTCTGTACAGACATCTATTAGGGATTAATGGATCACTAAAAACAGTCAGCAAGTATGTGTCAATCAGCAGATTTGGCTCATATGTTGATACATGGGGTTCTTACACACTTTTGGCTCTGGAGGTTGAGCCCGGACAGATTTGTTTCCATCTTTATGTGGTAAGGACGTCCGATATCGAGGACTAGCTGATGGTCAGGGTGGTGCTTTGGTCTGTGCTCGAGGTGCGGTCCCTGCTTTCCATGTCGGGAGGTGCTGGGTGGCGGCCCCGTTCTGCTTTTCTCTCTGGGGCCCCTCTCCTTTACGTTTGCCCATTTTTTGATACATTGTATTTCTTACAGATTTCTAAAGATAAGAATTTCTTGTGTCCCCTCAGTCGTGTTAATAAAAGGTGATGATTTTTGGCCCCTGGGTCCCCGGCCTTCTCTTCTCTGCAGCTCCCAGTCCTGTGATTTCTGAGAAATATTACATTTAATAGCCGCCGGTCGGAGCTCGCTGTCCTTCCCTCTGATCGGGGGCTCGGGATCTGCTCTGCATACACAATATGTCTGCTCCACGCTCTTCATCATCCTGCAGAAATTCTGAGATCGGCGCCGTACATGGGGGATGTGGCTGAATGATTGACCTGTGTGATGGGGGAGGGGCAGGGGTGGCTCATACCTGTGGTCCAGACTCCCCACAGTGCACTGGAGATGAGTCCTGTACACAGAGGAGCGGGGACCCCAATATAGAGTAGGGTCTTGTCTTGTGGGGTCAGTGTTTGCTGCCCCTTCCGGGCCCTTTCGACGACCTTTGTCCAGTCTCCCTCTTGGTTGTTAACCAGGCGGCTCCTCAGGGGAGGGGCATCCTGTAAAGAGCACATGATTAGCTAGGTCAGCCTGGACACTACAAGTCCCAGCATGCAGTCCATCACACCTGGAGAGTGAGGATCTGCACCTTCTGATTTCTTGTGTTTTTCGCACTCTGAAGATGTTGGACGCCACGGGATCGGCTTCATTACCCAGAACCCCCTTCTCCCACATAGTCAATGCAGCAGCTCGCTGTTATCACCTGGATATAAATGCCCACCAGCTTCCTCCCAGTACAGAATGATGGGGGTTATACTGTTTCAGGGGCAACCAGTTTAGAAATTAGGTGTAAATGTTCACTAGGAAATGGCAGCAAACATTTGACACACTTAATGCTAAGATCTCTGCTTGCTTTCAGTAAAAGGAAACACTGTCTACATTACTTCTCATAGCTGAGGGTCTGTTACAATGTATCCAGTCCTGAAGATCCTCTGCCATGTAAACAGACTTCAGACTGACACGTTTTCCCTGCACTGATACATTGTAACAATCAGGACAGGAGAGAGATTCTCACATGGGATTAGAGGATTGTCTAGGCCGGATGTCTTGTAACAAACCCTCAGCTGTGACATCCCCTGGATGTGGGGGATGGAGGGGGTTATGATGGAATGTACTCATTCTGCTCTTTTTCCTCCTCTAGACCTCAGGCCTTGGTTGTCCAACTTCTCTTATGGCGACGTGCAGGATTTCTCTCAGCTCGCCCTCGATGTCAACAGGAATCAGCTGATCGTGGGCGCCAGGTAATATAGCTGATGATTAAGCAGAGCTGAGTGTGTCATCCAAGTGGGCTCTGTGCCAAATGTCTGCTCGTAAAATCAGTGTCTTAATGTCGCGATTCCTCCAAGGGAGGCCAATAAGTAAAGGAGCCCCCAGCAGAGTCATCCCGGCAGTCCTATGTAACACCCCAGACAGTAGATTGTGCCGGCTCCTATCATACTACCTGCCCTGTGTGACCCGAGGTGATTGGCGCTGTCTGTGTGTTTTCTGGAGTTGTCACTGTATCTGGTTGTCATGTGGCGGTGCGCTGCAGCTGGGTGACGCCCCTCTTATGGGCACCATTGGCTTTTAGTACATGGAGCCTCTTCTGTGTGATTTCTGGTTCACCCAGCGCCCATGTCACCTCCGTCCTGCGGGTGTCCCTGGTGCTGCCACCCTCAGCTGCTGCAGATTACCCGGGTCTCATGAGGAGCGGAGCTCGGGGTCTCCTGTGACTTGTGCTTAATCTCATAATCTTCACTCTGCTGAATCAGCTCAGTACAGGATCCAGACACCGAGAGGTGCGCGGCGCCCCGGGGCAGCACTGCCATCTCCGGAGCACGGACTGCACCGTCAGTTTATGGGATTAAAGGGACTTCTGCAGCAAGGAGCAATGTAAGGGTACGACAGGAGGAACCAGGCTACAGATAGTGGAATCCATGTCACCTGCAGTCCTATGTAACACCACAGATAACACAGTGATAACTCTCTGAGTACAGATAATGTAGTAGATGTCACCTGCAGTCCTATGTAACACCACAGATAACACAGTGATAACTCTCTGAGTACAGATAATGTAGTAGATGTCACCTGCAGTCCTATGTAACACCACAGATAACACAGTGATATCTCTCTGAGTACAGATAATGTAGTAGATGTCACCTGCAGTCCTATGTAACACCACAGATAACACAGTGATAACTCTCTGAGTACAGATAATGTAGTAGATGTCACTGCAGTCCTATGTAACACCACAGATAACACAGTGATAACTCTCTGATTACAGATAATGTAGTAGATGTCACCTGCAGTCCTATGTAACACCACAGATAACACAGTGATAACTCTGAGTACAGATAATGTAGTAGATGTCACCTGCAGTCCTATGTAACACCACAGATAACACAGTGATAACTCTCTGAGTACAGATAATGTAGTAGATGTCACCTGCAGTCCTATGTAACACCACAGATAACACAGTGATAACTCTCTGAGTACAGATAATGTAGTAGATGTCACCTGCAGTCCTATGTAAACCACCAAAACAGTATAATTCTGATACAGATAATGTAGTAATGTCACCTGCAGTCTATGTAACACACAGATAACAAGTGATACTCTTGAGTAAGATATGTAGTAGATGTCACCTGCAGTCCTATGTAACACCAAGATAACACAGTGATATCTCCTGATACAGATAATGTAGTAGATGTCACCTGCAGTCCTATGTACACCCAGATAGCACAGTGATACTTCTGAGTACAGATAATGTAGTAGATGTCACCTGCAGTCTATGTAACACCACAGATAACAAGTGATAACTCTCTGAGTACAGATAATGTAGTAGATGTCACCTGCAGTCCCTATGTAACACCACAGATAACACAGTGATAACTCTCTGAGTATACAGATAATGTAGTAAGATGTCACCTGCAGTCTATGTAACACCACAGATACACAGTGATAACTCTCTGATACAGATATGTAGTAGATGTCACCTGCAGTCCTATGTAAACCACAGTAACACAGTGATATTCTGAGTACAGATAATGTAGTAGAGGTCACCTGCAGTCCTATGTAACACCACAGATAACACAGTGATAACTCTCTGAGTACAGATTAATGTAGTAGATGTCACCTGCAGTCCTATGTAACACCACAGATAACACAGTGATAACTCTCTGAGTACAGATAATGTAGTAGATGTCACCTGCAGTCCTATTGTAACACCACAGATAACACAGTGATTAACTCTCTGAGTACAGATAATGTAGTAGATGTCACCTGCAGTCCCTATGTAACACCACAGATAACACAGTGATATCTCTCTGAGTTACAGATAATGTAGTAGATGTCACCTGCAGTCCTATGTAACACCACAGATAACACAGTGATAACTCTCTGAGTACAGATAATGTAGTAGATGTCACCTGCAGTCCTATGTAACACCACAGATAAACAGTGATAACTCTCCTGAGTACAGACAATGTAGTAGATGTCACCTGCAGTCCTATGTAACACCACAGATAACACAGTGATAACTCTCTGAGTACAGATAATGTGTAGTCACTGATGTACACCACAGATAAAGTACAGATAAGTAGATAACTATGTACACCACAGAGAACACAGATAACTCTCTGAGTACAGATAATGTAGTAGATGTCACCTGCAGTCCTATGTAACACCACAGATAACACAGTGATAACTCTGAGTACAGATATTGTAGTAGATGTCACCTGCAGTCCTATGTAACACCACAGATAACACAGTGATAACTCTCTGAGTACAGATATTGTAGTAGATGTCACCTGCAGTCCTATGTAACACCACAGATAACACAGTGATAACTCTCTGAGTACAGATATTGTAGTAGATGTCACCTGCAGTCCTATTAAAATTTTGAATTTTGTTACTACCCACGCCCAGTTTCCCTTTTTTTGGGGGAAGTTTTGCTCAGAAATCTCTGATCTTGACGTCTTATTTTCATGTCTAGAATTTTCTGTCTTCCTCTTCGTGTTCTGTCCGTTTTCGTCTCCGCTGGTCGGTTTTTCTGCTGTGTAGTTGAGGGGTCACCGGATGCGCTGGATCCATTCATCGCTCTCCTCCATTAGACCTCACATTCTCTCAGGTGACTGATCACGGGGCTGCGCAGATTCCCCGGCCGCGGCTTCAGTCTGATAACAGTCGGCACCTCGCGAGGAGACAGGAGATCAGAGCCGGGAAATTGCTCTGTAAAATATTCATGGTCCCGCGGGGCTTGTTCCTGCTTTATTATACATCACGTTAAACGCTGCGTCCTAATGAATGATCAGATGCACGGCTGCAGCCGCTCCACCACTAGACGCATCCTGCGCTTTTAAGCTGCAGATGAAACCTCCTCCAAAATAAAAGATCCTCATTAATCCGCGATCGTCCTCTGCCTGTTGTATCTGTATTCGGGAAAGCTGGGAGCCGACCAATATGGCTGTCTGCACAGCGCCAGGATCCTGTCCGACAGCATCTTGTAGCTATTATAATGGCATCTGTATTCTCAGCGGTAATTCTAACCTGCAGGAGCGTGACAGGAGACCCCTGCGGTATAGATGGGGAAGGCTGCAGGGCTGGATACAGGATTTATGTTTTGTCTTTTTTTTGTCAATATTAGTTGTTTACAGCAGTTACAATGATACAATATATCACACAGATACATAAAAGTTATCGGCTGTACTCATACCAATAATGTGAAAAAATGTGGAAAAGTTCAAGGGGCATGAATACTTTTTCAAGGCACTGCTCTTACAATAAAGAGTCCATAGTCTCACTGCTCTTACAGTAAAGAGTCCATAGTCTCACTGCTCTTACAGTAAAGGTCCATAGTCTCACTGCTCTTACAGTAAAGAGTCCATAGTCTCACTGCTTTTACAGTAAAGAGTCCATAGTCTCCCTGCTCTTACAGTATAGAGTCCATAGTCTCACTGCTCTTACAATAAAGAGTCCATAGTCTCACTGCTCTACAGTAAGAGTCCATAGTCTCACTGCTCTTACAGTAAAGAGTCCATAGTCTCACTGCTCTTACAGTAAAGGTCCATAGTCCTCGCACGCTCTTACAGTAAAGAGTCCATAGTCCTCACTGCTTTTACAGTAAAGAGTCATAGTCTCACTGCTCTTACAGTAAGAATCCATAGTCTCACTGCTCTTACAGTAAAGAGTCCATAGTCTCACTGCTCTTACAGTAAAGAGTCCATAGTCTCACTGCTCTTACAGTAGAGTCCATAGTCTAACCACTCTTACAATAAAGATCATAGTCTCACCGCTCTTCAGTAAAGAATCCATAGTCTCACTACTCTTACAGTAAAGAGTCCATAGTCTCACTGCTCTTACAGTAAAGAGTCCATATCTCACTGCTCTTACAGTAAAGAGTCCATAGTCTCACTGCTCTTACAGTAAAGAGTCCATAGTCTCACTGCTCTTACAGTAAAGAGTCCATAGTCTCACGCTCTTACAGTAAAGAGTCCCATAGTCTCACTGCTCTTACAGTAAAGGTCCATAGTCTCACTGCTCTTACAGTAAAGAGTCATAGTCTCACTGCTCTTACAGTAAAGAGTCCATAGTCTCACTGCTTCTTACAGTAAGAGTCCATAGTCTCACTGCTCTTACAGTAAAGAGTCCATAGTCTCACTGCTCCTTACAGTAAAGAGTCCATAGTCTCCACTGCTCTTACAGTAAAGAGTCCATAGTCTCACTGCTCTTACAGTAAAGAGTCCATAGTCTCACTGCTCTTACAGTAAAGAGTCATGTCTCACGCTCTTACAGTAGAGTCATATCTCACTGCTTTACAGTAAAGAGTCCATAGTCTCACTGCTCTTACAGTAAAGAATCCATAGTCTCACTGCTCTTACAGTAAAGAGTCCATAGTCTCACTGCTCTTACAGTAAAGAGTCCATAGTCTCACTGCTCTTACAGTAGAGTCCATAGTCTAACCACTCTTACAATAAAGAATCCATAGTCTCACCGCTCTTACAGTAAAGAATCCATAGTCTCACTACTCTTACAGTAAAGAGTCCATAGTCTCACTGCTCTTACAGTAAAGAGTCCATAGTCTCACTGCTCTTACAGTAAAGAGTCCATAGTCTCAGCTGCTCTTACAGTAAAGAGTCCATAGTCTCACTGCTCTTACAGTAAAGAGTCCATAGTCTCACTGCTCTTACAGTAAAGAGTCCATAGTCTCACTGCTCTTACCGTAAAGAGTCCATAGTCTCACTGCTCTTACAGTAAAGAGTCCATAGTCTCACTGCTCTTACAGTAAAGAGTCCATAGTCTCACTGCTCTCCCAATACCTGGTACTGTGCACAATACTCCATGTACAGTCTGACTAGTGAATATTTACTGTCAACAAAAATTCCTAAATCCTTTTCCATATCAGTGTTACCCAGTGTTTTTTAATAATATATAAACTGTAATACGTTATATATAATCTGTGATAGTCTTGATATTTAATCTGTGATACATAATATCTGATATTTATTATGTCATCTATGATAATCTGGGGTATATAATATAATCTCTGATACTTAATATATAACCAGTGATACAATGTATTTATTACTGAGCTTCACCAGGTTCTCTCTCTCCTGTTGCAGGAACTACCTCTTCAGGCTCAGTCTGTACAATGTCTCCCTCCTCCAGGTAGGTCCCTCTCGTCCTCGCGATGTAGAACTGTGGAATTCTTTCTGTAAATTTCCTGATTTGCAAAACATTTGTTTCTGGATAATCCCTGAACCGAGTGACGCTGAGAAAAAAATCACTCTCCATGGAAAAGTTTCATGGTTGGTAAAAATAAATTTGCCTTACAATCCCTCAGGTTCCATGGATGTGTCCTGTGCGCTGCTGGGATTCTGCTACAATCTCTTCACACAAGTCAGATTTGTCATGTGTCCTGTGGGGTCCATAATACGGAATTCCTCCATTTTACTCTTCGAGGGGCCACGAAGCTCAATAATGTCTACAGTCCCCATAGATTTCCATGTGCTGGTGTCAGGTGTGCGGTCCTAAAGCCCCAAAACATCATTGTGTAATGAAAAGTCTTTTCTAATAGACCCTCAATTACTAATACTGGCATTTCATACACAAGTTGTAGAATTCCGGTTCTCTTCTTCAGGATGTGTCTCCGATCCTGTGCTGGACTCTGACATCGGCGGTAGCTCGGAGCTGGCGGAGATTTCAGATAGATTTTATGCCAGGTTTCTAGCTTAGTTATAGTGAATATGTCAGGCCGCCGCGCCCGACCCCATCTCATCCTCGCAGAGCCCGTGTTGTAACTGCCTTGAATGGTATAAAAAGGGAAAAATCATAATTGATGTAAGTTTTGACTTCCAAAAGTCGCCAAAACATGGCATGGGCCGTGGACGAATAGCCCATCGTACTGCGGTCTCACCATGTTGATGATCTTCGGTTTCTGTATCAGTAAATATAATTATTACAGGGGTTTTACACATTTTGGGGGGGTTTGGCAAACCCCCATCCTGACCAGGTCTGCATTTTCAAGATCTCTGCTTGCTGTCAGTGAATGGAGGCCTAAAAATCCCCACAGTTTACAATGTAATCCTCAGTGCAGACAGTGCTCTGTGTCCAGCTCAATCTCTCCTCTGTCTGGATCGTTACAATGTATCAGTCTGCAGGATGTTTACCTCACAGAGGATTGTCAGGACTGGAAACAATTGTAACAGCTGGATATAGACATTAAAGGGGTTGGTCACCTTTTTTGGGGGTGGGGGAGGCTGGAGGGCTGACACCCGCTCACCTGCCCAGACCTGCAATAAGGAATTATACTCACCTGCTCCCCACCGCTGGATTTTGTTTCCTTTGCTCCCCGGCCTCGGCTCCCTCACTCGTGTTCACCCATGAAAACATCAGCCTTGACCTCACTGCGGTGACCCTTGACCCTTTGTGTCATATCAATTGGTCGCATAATGCAAGTGGATCGAGTCACTGCTGCAGCAGTGTCAAAGTGGATGTTTACAGTGGGGGACCCGAGCAAGGCAGAGTGAAGGAGCTGGGGCCACAGCAGCAGGGAGCAGGTAAGTATACAGGTCTGGCCAGGAGGGGGGAGTTACCACAAAAACAAAAGGTGACCAACCCCTTTGTTTTTCTTGTGAAATGCTCAATAAGTTTGATGTGTCACATGACCCTCTTCCCATTGAAAAAACTAAAGTTGGATCCAAAATGTCTGACTTCAAAATGGCCGCCATGGTCACCACCCATCTTGAAAAGTTTCCCCCCTCCCATATACTAATGTGCCACAAACAGGAAGTTAATATCACCAACCATTCCCATTGTATTTAGGTGTATCCATAGAAATGGCCCACCCTGTATATTCAGCTGCTGAAAACTCGTCCTGGACATTGTCAGGCTTCAGGTTTTGTTACAATTGTTTCCAGTCCAGATAATCAGGTAAACATCCCCCGGACTGATACATTGTAACGACAGGTGATGAGGTCATCACACAGAGCACTGTCTGCACTGAGGCTTACATAGTAACCTGTGGGGGTTTTAGGCCTCCATTCACTGACAGCAAGGAGAGATCTTGAAAATAGTGACAAATGGAATCAGTAAGTCTTTAGAAAGCTGCAGAATGTTTCATTGTGCGGTGAGAAGACTTCATTAACCAGAAAAGCGCTAAAGCGCTGTCACATCCGAGGTTTTATGATAACGGAGCGTCCGCGGTCAGGTGCGCCATTGCTGTGGTCGATCGTCCTGCTCCTGTGTGGGATTGTTTGATGTGAGGACTCTGCGTGCTGACTTATTTTCCAGCTGCTTTCTTGTGTTTAGAGGAGCGGCAGCGCCGGATAATCCGTAACATACAGGGCACCGGGGGGGTTTATATAATAGAGTCGCCACTAATTGGCCCAGGAAGATTAAGGAACGGCGCGGCGGCCTCATAAATATGCGGAGAGTCCGCCGCGCTGCACAGATACGGCGAGCGGCGTCATAAATTGACTGGTGCTTTTGTTACTGGAGCCTTTGAAATGATTCACAAAAGCTGAAATGTCACAGTGGAAAGACTTCAGAAATGGCCGTGCCAGCGGTGGGGTGCAGCCGCCTGGCGGGGCCCGGAGCCCCCACACATGCACCGCGCTCTGCAGCCGCTGCATCTTCATTCCTGATATGGAGCGCGAGCTCCCGGGGGATTCACTTTACATTTCAAGCTCTTGCTGACCCGAGCCGCATAGCGCAGGCCCCGGAGGACCCACCACACATTGCACCCCCTCTGCACAGTATTATAGTAGTTATATTCTTGTACATAGGAGCAGTATTATAGTAGTTATATTCTTGTACATAGGAGCAGTATTATAGTAGTTTATATTCTTGTACATAGGAGCAGTATTATAGTAGTTATATTCTTGTACATAGGAGCAGTATTATAGTAGTTTATATTCTTGTACATAGGAGCAGTATTATAGTAGTTATATTCTTGTACATAGGAGCAGTATTATAGTAGTTATATTCTTGTACATAGGAGCAGTATTATAGTAGTTATATTCTTGTACATAGGAGCAGTATTATAGTAGTTATATTCTTGTACATAGGAGCAGTATTATAGTAGTTATATTCTTGTACATAGGAGCAGTATTATAGTAGTTATATTCTTGTACATAGGAGCAGTATTATAGTAGTTATATTCTTGTACATAGGAGCAGTATTATAGTAGTTATAATTCTTGTACATAGGAGCAGTATTATAGTAGTTATATTCTTGTACATAGGAGCAGTATTATAGTAGTTATATTCTTGTACATAGGAGCAGTATTATAGTAGTTTATATTCTTGTACATAGGAGGCAGTATTATAGTAGTTATATTCTTGTACATAGGAGCAGTATTATAGTAGTTATATTCTTGTACATAGGAGCAGTATTATAGTAGTTATATTCTTGTACATAGGAGCAGTATTATAGTAGTTATAATTCTTGTACATAGGAGCAGTATTATAGTAGTTATATTCTTGTACATAGGAGCAGTATTATAGTAGTTATATTCTTGTACATAGGAGCAGTATTATAGTAGTTATATTCTTGTACATAGGAGGCAGTATTATAGTAGTTATATTCTTGTACATAGGAGGCAGTATTATAGTAGTTATATTCTTGTACATAGGAGCAGTATTATAGTAGTTATATTCTTGTACATAGGAGCAGTATTATAGTAGTTATATTCTTGTACATAGGAAGCAGTATTATAGTAGTTTATATTCTTGTACATAGGAGCAGTATTATAGTAGTTATATTCTTGTACATAGGAGCAGTATTATAGTAGTTATATTCTTGTAACATAGGAGCAGTATTATAGTAGTTATATTCTTGTACATAGGAGCAGTATTATAGTAGTTTATATTCTTGTACATAGGAGCAGTATTATAGTAGTTATATTCTTGTACATAGGAGCAGTATTATAGTAGTTATATTCTTGTACATAGGAAGCAGTATTATAGTAGTTATATTCTTGTACATAGGAGCAGTATTATAGTAGTTATATATTCTTGTACATAGGAGGCAGTATTATAGTAGTTATATTCTTGTACATAGGAGGCAGTATTATAGTAGTTATATTCTTGTACATAGGAGCAGTATTATAGTAGTTATATTCTTGTACATAGGAGGCAGTATTATAGTAGTTATATTCTTGTACATAGGAGCAGTATTATAGTAGTTATATTCTTGTACATAGGAGCAGTATTATAGTAGTTATATTCTTGTACATAGGAGCAGTATTATAGTAGTTATATTCTTGTACATAGGAGCAGTATTATAGTAGTTATATTCTTGTACATAGGAGCAGTATTATAGTAGTTATATTCTTGTACATAGGAGCAGTATTATAGTAGTTATATTCTTGTACATAGGAGGCAGTATTATAGTAGTTATATTCTTGTACATAGGAGGCAGTATTATAGTAGTTATATTCTTGTACATAGGAGCAGTATTATAGTAGTTTATATTCTTGTACATAGGAGCAGTATTATAGTAGTTATATTCTTGTACATAGGAGCAGTATTATAGTAGTTATATTCTTGTACATAGGAGCAGTATTATAGTAGTTATATTCTTGTACATAGGAGCAGTATTATAGTAGTTATATTCTTGTACATAGGAGCAGTATTATAGTAGTTATATTCTTGTACATAGGAGCAGTATTATAGTAGTTATATTCTTGTACATAGGAGCAGTATTATAGTAGTTATATTCTTGTACATAGGAGCAGTATTATAGTAGTTATATTCTTGTACATAGGAGCAGTATTATAGTAGTTATATTCTTGTACATAGGAGCAGTATTATAGTAGTTATATTCTTGTACATAGGAGCAGTATTATAGTAGTTTATATTCTTGTACATAGGAGGCAGTATTATAGTAGTTATATTCTTGTACATAGGAGCAGTATTATAGTAGTTATATTCTTGTACATAGGAGCAGTATTATAGTAGTTATATTCTTGTACATAGGAGCAGTATTATAGTAGTTATATTCTTGTACATAGGAGCAGTATTATAGTAGTTATATTCTTGTACATAGGAGCAGTATTATAGTAGTAGTTATATTCTTGTACATAGGAGGCAGTATTATAGTAGTTATATTCTTGTACATAGGAGCAGTATTATAGTAGTTATATTCTTGTACATAGGAGCAGTATTATAGTAGTTATATATCTTGTACATAGGAGCAGTATTATAGTAGTTATATTCTTGTACATAGGAGCAGTATTATAGTAGTTATATTTCTTGTACATAGGAGCAGTATTATAGTAGTTATATTCTTGTACATAGGAGGCAGTATTATAGTAGTTATATTCTTGTACATAGGAGGCAGTATTATAGTAGTTTATATTCTTGTACATAGGAGCAGTATTATAGTAGTTATATTCTTGTACATAGGAGCAGTATTATAGTAGTTATATTCTTGTACATAGGAGCAGTATTATAGTAGTTATATTCTTGTACATAGGAGCAGTATTATAGTAGTTATATTTCTTGTACATAGGAGCAGTATTATAGTAGTTATATTCTTGTACATAGGAGCAGTATTATAGTAGTTATATTCTTGTACATAGGAGCAGTATTATAGTAGTTATATTCTTGTACATAGGAGCAGTATTATAGTAGTTATATTCTTGTACATAGGAGCAGTATTATAGTAGTTATATTCTTGTACATAGGAGCAGTATTATAGTAGTTATATTCTTGTACATAGGAGGCAGTATTATAGTAGTTTATATTCTTGTACATAGGAGCAGTATTATAGTAGTTATATTCTTGTACATAGGAGGCAGTATTATAGTAGTTATATTCTTGTACATAGGAGCAGTATTATAGTAGTTATATTCTTGTACATAGGAGGCAGTATTATAGTAGTTATATTCTTGTACATAGGAGCAGTATTATAGTAGTTATATTCTTGTACATAGGAGCAGTATTATAGTAGTTATATTTCTTGTACATAGGAGCAGTATTATAGTAGTTATATTCTTGTACATAGGAGCAGTATTATAGTAGTTATATTCTTGTACATAGGAGCAGTATTATAGTAGTTATATTCTTGTACATAGGAGCAGTATTTATAGTAGTTATATTCTTGTACATAGGAGGCAGTATTTATAGTAGTTATATTCTTGTACATAGGAGCAGTATTATAGTAGTTATATTCTTGTACATAGGAGCAGTATTATAGTAGTTATATTCTTGTACATAGGAGCAGTATTATAGTAGTTATATTCTTGTACATAGGAAGCAGTATTATAGTAGTTTATATTCTTGTACATAGGAGCAGTATTATAGTAGTTTATATTCTTGTACATAGGAGGCAGTATTATAGTAGTTATATTCTTGTACATAGGAGGCAGTATTATAGTAGTTATATTCTTGTACATAGGAGCAGTATTATAGTAGTTTATATTCTTGTACATAGGAGCAGTATTATAGTAGTTATATTCTTGTACATAGGAGCAGTATTATAGTAGTTATATTCTTGTACATAGGAGCAGTATTATAGTAGTTATATTCTTGTACATAGGAGCAGTATTATAGTAGTTATATTCTTGTACATAGGAGCAGTATTATAGTAGTTATATTCTTGTACATAGGAGCAGTATTATAGTAGTTTATATTCTTGTACATAGGAGCAGTATTATAGTAGTTATATTCTTGTACATAGGAGCAGTATTATAGTAGTTATATTCTTGTACATAGGAGGCAGTATTATAGTAGTTATATTCTTGTACATAGGAGCAGTATTATAGTAGTTATATTCTTGTACATAGGAGCAGTATTATAGTAGTTATATTCTTGTACATAGGAGGCAGTATTATAGTAGTTATATTCTTGTACATAGGAGCAGTATTATAGTAGTTATATTCTTGTACATAGGAGCAGTATTATAGTAGTTATATTCTTGTACATAGGAGCAGTATTATAGTAGTTATATTCTTGTACATAGGAGCAGTATTATAGTAGTTATATTCTTGTACATAGGAGCAGTATTATAGTAGTTATATTCTTGTACATAGGAGCAGTATTATAGTAGTTATATTCTTGTACATAGGAGCAGTATTATAGTAGTTATATTTCTTGTACATAGGAGCAGTATTATAGTAGTTATATTCTTGTACATAGGAGCAGTATTATAGTAGTTATATTCTTGTACATAGGAGCAGTATTATAGTAGTTTATATTCTTGTACATAGGAGCAGTATTATAGTAGTTATATTCTTGTACATAGGAGCAGTATTATAGTAGTTTATATTCTTGTACATAGGAGCAGTATTATAGTAGTTATATTTCTTGTACATAGGAGCAGTATTATAGTAGTTATATTCTTGTACATAGGAGGCAGTATTATAGTAGTTATATTCTTGTACATAGGAGCAGTATTTATAGTAGTTATATTCTTGTACATAGGAGCAGTATTATAGTAGTTATTATTCTTGTACATAGGAGCAGTATTATAGTAGTTATATTCTTGTATACATAGGGAGCAGTATTATAGTAGTTATATTCTTGTACATAGGAGCAGTATTATAGTAGTTATATTCTTGTACATAGGAGCAGTATTATAGTAGTTATATTCTTTGTACATAATAGGAGTAGTATATAGTAGTTATATTCTTGTACATAGGAGCAGTATTATATAGTAGTTATATTCTTGTACATAGGAGCAGTATTATAGTAGTTATATTTCTTGTACATAGGAGCAGTATTATAGTAGTTATATTCTTGTACATAGGAGCAGTATTATAGTAGTTATATTCTTGTACATAGGAGGGCAGTATTATAGTAGTTATATTCTTGTACATAGGAGGCAGTATTATAGTAGTTATATTCTTGTACATAGGAGCAGTATTATAGTAGTTATATTCTTGTACATAGGAGGCAGTATTATAGTAGTTATATTCTTGTACATAGGAGCAGTATTATAGTAGTTATATTCTTGTACATAGGAGCAGTATTATAGTAGTTATATTCTTGTACATAGGAAGCAGTATTATAGTAGTTATATTTCTTGTACATAGGAGCAGTATTATATAGTAGTTATATTCTTGTACATAGGAGGCAGTATTATAGTAGTTATATTTCTTGTACATAGGAGGCAGTATTATAGTAGTTATATTCTTGTACATAGGAGCAGTATTATAGTAGTTATATTCTTGTACATAGGAGCAGTATTATAGTAGTTATATTCTTGTACATAGGAGCAGTATTATAGTAGTTATATTCTTGTAACATAGGAGCAGTATTATAGTAGTTATATTCTTGTACATAGGAGCAGTATTATAGTAGTTATATTCTTGTACATAGGAGCAGTATTATAGTAGTTATATTTCTTGTACATAGGAGCAGTATTTATAGTAGTTTATATTCTTGTACATAGGAGCAGTATTATAGTAGTTATATTTCTTGTACATAGGAGCAGTATTATAGTAGTTATATTCTTGTACATAGGAGGCAGTATTATAGTAGTTATATTCTTGTACATAGGAGCAGTATTATAGTAGTTATATTCTTGTACATAGGAGCAGTATTATAGTAGTTATATTCTTGTACATAGGAGCAGTATTATAGTAGTTATATTCTTGTACATAGGAGGCAGTATTATAGTAGTTATATTCTTGTATACATAGGAGCAGTATTATAGTAGTTTATATTCTTGTACATAGGAGCAGTATTATAGTAGTTATATTCTTGTACATAGAGCAGTATTATAAGTAGTTATATTCTTGTACATAGGAGCAGTATTATAGTAGTTATATTCTTGTACATAGGAGCAGTATTATAGTAGTTATATTCTTGTACATAGGAGGCAGTATTATAGTAGTTATATTCTTGTACATAGGAGCAGTATTATAGTAGTTATATTCTTGTACATAGGAGCAGTATTATAGTAGTTATATTCTTTGTACATAGGAGCAGTATTATAGTAGTTATATTCTTGTACATAGGAGCAGTATTATAGTAGTTATATTTCTTGTACATAGGAGCAGTATTATAGTAGTTATATTCTTGTACATAGGAGCAGTATTATAGTAGTTATATTCTTGTACATAGGAGGCAGTATTATAGTAGTTATATTCTTGTACATAGGAGCAGTATTATAGTAGTTATATTCTTGTACATAGGAGGCAGTATTATAGTAGTTATATTCTTGTACATAGGAGCAGTATTATAAGTAGTTATATTCTTGTACATAGGAGCAGTATTATAGTAGTTATATTCTTGTACATAGGAGCAGTATTATATAGTAGTTATATTCTTGTACATAGGAGCAGTATTATAGTAGTTATATATTCTTGTACATAGGAGCAGTATTATAGTAGTTATATTCTTGTACATAGGAGCAGTATTATAGTAGTTTATTCTTGTACATAGGAGCAGTATTATAGTAGTTTATATTCTTGTACATAGGAGCAGTATTATAGTAGTTATATTCTTGTACATAGGAGGCAGTATTAGTATAGTACATAGTAGTTATATTCTTGTACATAGGAGCAGTATTAGTAGTTATATTCTTGTACATAGGAGCAGTATTATAGTAGTTATATTCTTGTACATAGGAGCAGTATTATAGGTATTCCATGAACAATAAATTGTCCCGGAATACCGTACTTTGACAAAGTGGCCCATAGATACTCATGGTCGACTCTGTCGAAGGCTTTAGCCTGGTCCAGACCTACAACATATCTCCCACACCTCAGAGCTTTACATCTCTCAAACATCTCCCTTATCGAGATGACTGCTCCAGAGATGTTCCGCCCTTTTACTGTGCCGAACTGACAGCCTGACAACAGTGCCGGGACAAACAGACTAATCTAGAGAACAGAATTTTTGCCAGAATCTTCCTGTCGACATTCAAGAGGGCAATCGGCCTCCAGTTCTTGATGTCACTAGGCTCCTTACCTTTAGACAGCAGAATTAACGAGGACACCCTCATGGACGGAGGCATCAGGTGATTTTCTAGACAATTTCTGTACACGTCCACGAGGATTGGGGCTAAGTGGTCTCTGAACTTATAAAATTCTGTGGTAATACCGTCTGGACCTGGTGCCTTCTTCAGATGTAACTGATCAATGGCCACTTTAACCTCCTCCACCGTTAATTCTGCTGTTAAAGGAGAAAAGTCCAGATCATTAGTGTCAGGGCCTGGAGTTGCCTCCAAGAATTGAGCCATCTTCTCTTTATCCAAAACCTTCCTCTGAAACAAGTCAGTATAGTAGGATCTCACCACCCCCAGGATACCCTCCCGAGATTCCTGCAAAACACCCTGGGAGTCAGTGAGACCGGTGACCACTTTGTTGGCCACACGCTCCCGGCAGTTCTCAAAGGGATCAGGTGACCCTAAGGTCCCATAATTCCGTTCCAGAACCAGGGAGGTGTACCTGCTGTACTGATACTGACTTATCTCAGATTTCAGTCGGTCGATCTTTTGTTGATCCCTCCCATCTGCCGAATACAGTGACTCCAATTCTTTCTGCAGCCTGAGATACTGGCTGTACTTACTCTTCCCTTTCCTAAATGACAGTCTCCTCAAGAGGGATCTGATCTCCTCCTTGACGTCCTCCCACCAGTCGGCCATGTTGTCATAAAAGTCCACTCTCTCTAGTTGGTGCTGAAAAAGAGAGTGGACACAATCCTGGACATAAGGATCCTCCAGGAGACTGGAGTTGAGCCTCCATATCCCTCTACCAACATCCGGACGCTTAGTGACTCCTAAGCAGAAAGACAAGGCCAGATGGTCAGAGTAAGGGACGATTTTCTCACTCATCCCACTAACCACTTCTGTAGGGTTTACAAAAGCCATATCTATGCGACTACTTCTATCTGCACAGAGTATGTAAATTTAGGCTTCCTACCACCCTGTGTGAACACGTCGCTGAGGCCTGCCTGCTGGATGATACTATTAAGGACCTTGGAGTCCCGGGTCACTGCTCGGCCTGAAGATCTGTCACCCGATGTCCTAGTGACATTGAAATCTCCAGCTAACACCACTGGGACAGAGGTAAAAAGGTATTGCTTAACCTCATTAAATAACTGGATCCTTTCTGTCACTGACTGTGGGCCATAGATATTAATGAGCCGGAGTCGTCTACCATGGATGGTGACCTCCAGGACCAGACACCGACCCATAATAACTTCTGTCAGTCTATGGACAGTCACATCATTGGTGGTGAACAATATAGCGACCCCGGCATAAGGCTCCACAGCCAGTGACCAGAAAGAAGGACCCGTCCTCCATTCCCTCTCAGCCTCACGTAGAAGTCCTGATGTGGTCAGACGCGTCTCCTGTAAGAAGATGACATCCGCATCAAGAGATCTCAGGTGGTCATACACTATGTGCCTTGTCCTTCTTACTTTAATACTATTTACATTGCTGGAAAGCACTTTTAAAGAGAAGCCAGCCATCATCACACAACACAAGAGGAAGAGCAGCGAGGTAACACCCATCATGATAAGTCAGAGTCACCCTGCTACCACCTGTCTCCATGTCTGACTCTACCTGGGACTCTACAGCACAGGGTTTCTTTTTGGTCGGGGGGTCCTCAGTGTCCCCTTCACATTCATCATCTATTCTCTTCAGTTCTCTCTCGTAATCTCCCTCAGACTCTGACAGGACCCCGTACCTGTTGGATATGACCATAACCTCTGACCCTTTATGGACTTTCTTCCTCACACTCCCAGTAACGCTGTTCTCAGCCTCAGGCATACGGGAGGACTTGTCTTTTTTCCTCCTCTTGTTGCTCTTACTTTCCTCATAAACTGCTGGTGATGAGGAAGAAGAAGCTACCTCTGACTGCTGCTGGCCCTCAGGGACAACCTCCATACTCCCCTGTGCTGTATCTGGGACCTCATGTTCTGGAGCTGCAGTACCTGACTCCTCCTGGACTTCTTGTCTGGTCAGAATGGACCCTGACATTAAGGCCTCCTCCTCTACAACATCTGCCTCCAACAATTCCTCATCAGGAAGCTCCTTACATATATTGTGCCATGCGTCCGGACAATCCTTGTGAGGGTGACCCATCGTGCCACATAGATTACACCTGATGTTCTGACAGTTTGCACTTATGTGGCCAACCTCACCGCACAGGTTGCACTTAACCACAGTGCACACACTAGCGATATGACCGGCTTTGCCACACTTGAAACACTTCCGGGGCTGACCTGGGTAGAAGCAGACGCCTTTCTCTCTCCCAATGAAGAAGGAGTTTGGTAGATGCCACGTGATGTTATTATGCTGGCGTAGCTTCACCAAAACCTTCCACCCTCCAGTCCAGATACCGTCATCATCTCTGTTCTTGGTGAGATCAGAGACCATGTCACAGTGCCTCCTGAGCCACACCACAATATCCTGGGGAGGGACGGCCTCATTCCAGAAGATGATATTTACTGTGACGGTATCTGGCTTGGATATAGGAATAAAAATAAATTTACTCCAGTCAGTAGTGTCTCTGAACCTGGGGAAATTAGCCCAGAATCTATCCAGATTAGACATGAGCTTGAAGCTGACGTCATAGCCCTGTCTATCTGGTAGATTAATGACTGCCAGGATGTCAGAAGGCACAAACCCCATCTGGCGACACAGGAGTTCTCGGACCACAAGCCTCCGATCTGGGAGGTCTTCTTTGGCGCCTCGATGTTTAAATCTCACTACATTCCTCCTTTTGAAGGCCTGACCTGTATAGTGAGCGCCAGAGGAAAAAGATGGAGCGCCGCGGCTCCAGGCATTACTGGGGGGAACCTGGCGGGGTTCAGGGCCCTGACTTACTGGGGGGCTGTCTGCACTAGAGGGGCCACTCACAGCTTCTGTGCTCGAGGGTAAAGGTGGAAAATCCCCCTCATTACTCTGTGGAGATTCCTCCAGCCCGTCCACCTCTATGCCATCCTCAGATATCTCCCACACAGACTGTACATTCCCCGCAGACACTGACCCCTCAGGTACATGTCCACCATCACCCACAGTCTCTGCCCCAGCAGTAGAGCTCTGCTCTGCCACCCCATCACCTGGATGTACTGGTACATGTCCATTGTCCTGCTGCGCTGTGCCTCCTGGGACTTGTAGTGCTGGTGTCTGAGGTCCATGCGTCTCCTCAGGGACTGCTGCAGATTCTTGTGGCCGCTGCTGCTCACTGTCCTGTTTATGGGTCTCTCCTTTTTGAAAAGAAAACTTTGCAGCTTGCAGCACAGGTCTGGTCGCCTGCTCGGGCCTCCTCAGGGATCACACTGGAAAATCCAGATTCAAAGTTCACTCCATGGCTGGCAAAACGCTCCTGGTTCCTGTAGGACTCAGCAAGTGGTCCCATCCTGTCCAGGACAATGTCCATCTGCTTCACCAGGTTACCAAGTTCCAAGCTGAGTGAGTGTAGCTTATGGTCATACACGGCTGCACAGTTGGGGTTTGCAGTCTTCAGCTTGTACACACAGTCAATCTCCATTTCCAGCATCTGTTTGTGTCCCTTCAGCTCCTCCATTTTCCTCACCAGGGCAGGGATCTCCTCTGCTAGCTGCAGCTCAGGTGCACGGGTCTCTCTCGTTTGGTGTCCATTGTTAGGCAGCTTCTCAGGCTGTTTGAACTCAGCAGACCTGGAGGCTCCATGAGATTTTTCAGCATTTTTGCTGCTGCCACTTCCAGACTGAGACCTGGTGCGGCCTAAGTGTGCCACGGTGCTCACCGCCTCACCCTGCTGCAGGTTCTGCTGTAATGTCAGCCTCTCCAGAGATGTCCTCCGCTGCCTCTGTGCTGGAGGGGTGAGCTGCACACCTGATGCATGTGCTGAGCCCTGTCTCACCTCCTGTGCACCCTGCAGGTTTGGATTTCCACTTTTTACATTTCCAACAGGAGATCCCTTTTGGGAGTCACTGATCTGCACTGGACGCTGCATACCTTGGCTGGAAGACTGCTTCATCTCAACTTTCTTAGCTGTACTTGCTACTGCCGTGTCATTCTTTGCTTTTGGAGCAACAAACTTTGCTCCATCTTTCTTACTTGCACTGGTGTTACTTGCATTCTGTCCATGTCTATCCACAGGATTCACTTTAGGAACTGTATCCACTCTGGAAAGGGCCTGAGAGTTTCCTCCCAGTGGAGGCCTAAGAGCCTGGGCATTGCTTGACAAAGATCCCTGCCCAGGGAGGCGGCTCCCCGGGCTAGCTCCAGACATCAGGAGAACCACCAGCACACGTCCTCACAGCTAGGAGGCAGTATTATAGTAGTTATATTCTTGTACATAGGAGCAGTATTATAGTAGTTATATTCTTGTACATAGGAGCAGTATTATAGTAGTTATATTCTTGTACATAGGAGCAGTATTATAGTAGTTATATTCTTGTACATAGGAGCAGTATTATAGTAGTTATATTCTTGTACATAGGAGCAGTATTATAGTAGTTATATTCTTGTACATAGGAGCAGTATTATAGTAGTTATATTCTTGTACATAGGAGGCAGTATTATAGTAGTTATATTCTTGTACATAGGGGCAGTATTATAGTAGTTATTCTTGTACATAGGAGCAGATTATAGTAGTTATATTCTTGTACATAGGAGGCAGTATTATAGTAGTTATATTCTTGTACATAGGAGGCAGTATTATAGTAGTTATATTCTTGTACATAGGAGCAGTATTATAGTAGTTATATTCTTGTACATAGGAGCAGTATTATAGTAGTTATATTCTTGTACTAGGAGCAGTATTATAGTAGTTATATTCTTGTACATAGGAGCAGTATTATAGTAGTTATATTCTTGTACATAGGAGCAGTATTATAGTAGTTATATTCTTGTACATAGGAGGCAGTATTATAGTAGTTATAATTCTTGTACATAGGAGCAGTATTATAGTAGTTATATTCTTGTACATAGGAGCAGTATGTATAGTAGTTATATTCTTGTACATAGGAGCAGTATTATAGTAGTTATATTCTTGTACATAGGAGGCAGTATTATAGTAGTTATTCTTGTACATAGGAGCAGTATTATAGTAGTTAATTCTTGTACATAGGCAGCAGTATTATAGTAGTTATATTATTGTACATAGGAGCAGTATTTAGTAGTTATTTGTCCTAGGGGTATTATCTTGTACATAGGAGCAGTATTATAGTAGTTATATTCTTGTACATAGGAGCAGTTATTATAGTAGTTATATTCTTGTACATAGGAGGCAGTATTATAGTAGTTATATTCTTGTACATAGGAGCAGTATTATAGTAGTTATATTCTTGTACATAGGAGCAGTATTATAGTAGTTATATTCTTGTACATAGGAGGCAGTATTATAGTAGTTATATTCTTTGTACATAGGAGCAGTATTATAGTAGTTATATTCTTGTACATAGGAGCAGTATTATAGTAGTTATATTCTTGTACATAGGAGGGCAGTATTATAGTAGTTATATTCTTGTACATAGGAGGCAGTATTATAGTAGTTATATTCTTGTACATAGGAGCAGTATTATAGTAGTTATATATTCTTGTACATAGGAGCAGTATTATAGTAGTTATATTCTTGTACATAGGAGCAGTATTATAGTAGTTATATTCTTGTACATAGGAGCAGTATTATAGTAGTTATATTCTTGTACATAGGAGCAGTATTATAGTAGTTATATTCTTGTACATAGGAGCAGTATTATAGTAGTTATATTCTTGTACATAGGAGCAGTATTATAGTAGTTATATTCTTGTACATAGGAGCAGTATTATAGTAGTTATATTCTTGTACATAGGAGGCAGTATTATAGTAGTTATATTCTTGTACATAGGAGCAGTATTATAGTAGTTATGTTCTGTACATAGGGGGCAGTATTATAGTAGTTATATTCTTGTACATAGGAGGCCAGTATTATAGTAGTTATATTCTTGTACATAGGAAGCAGTATTATAGTAGTTATATTCTTGTACATAGGAGCAGTATTATAGTAGTTATATTCTTGTACATAGGAGGCAGTATTATAGTAGTTATATTCTTGTACATAGGAGGCATTATTATAGTAGTTATATTCTTGTACATAGGAGCAGTATTATAGTAGTTTATATTCTTGTACATAGGAGGCAGTATTATAGTAGTTATATTCTTGTACATAGGAGCAGTATTATAGTAGTTATATTCCTTGTACATAGGAGCAGTATTATAGTAGTTATATTCTTGTACATAGGAAGGCAGTATTATAGTAGTTATATCTTGTACATAGGAGGCAGTATTATAGTAGTTATATTCTTGTACATAGGAGCAGTATTATAGTAGTTTATATTCTTGTACATAGGAGCAGTATTATAGTAGTTATATTCTTGTACATAGGAGGCAGTATTATAGTAGTTATATTCTTGTACATAGGAGCAGTATTTATAGTAGTTTATATTCTTGTACATAGGAGCAGTATTATAGTAGTTATATTCTTGTACATAGGAGCAGTATTATAGTAGTTATATTCTTGTACATAGGAGCAGTATTATAGTAGTTATATTCTTGTACATAGGAGCAGTATTATAGTAGTTATATTCTTGTACATAGGAGCAGTATTATAGTAGTTATATTCTTGTACATAGGGAGCAGTATTATAGTAGTTATATTCTTGTACATAGGAGCAGTATTATAGTAGTTTATATTCTTGTACATAGGAGGCAGTATTATAGTAGTTATATTCTTGTACATAGGAGCAGTATTATAGTAGTTATATTCTTGTACATAGGAGGCAGTATTATAGTAGTTATATTCTTGTACATAGGAGCAGTATTATAGTAGTTATATTCTTGTACATAGGAGCAGTATTATAGTAGTTTATATTCTTGTACATAGGAGTAGTATTATAAGTAGTTTCATATTCTTGACATAGGAGCATTATTATAGTAAGTATATATTCTCTGTGACATAGGAGGCAGCGTACTATAGTAGTTATATTCGTGGTACATAGGAGCAGGTATATAAGTAAGTTATAATTTCTTTGTACATAGGAGCGCAGTGATTATAGTAAGTTTATATTCTTGTTACATAGGAGCAGTATTATAGGTAGTTATATTCTTGTATATAGGAGGAGTATTATAGTAGTGTATATTCTTGTACATAAGGAGGCCAGTATTAATAGTAGTTCATACTTATTTTACATAGGAGGCAATATTATAGTATTATATTCCTGTACAATAGGAGGCAAGCATTATAGTAGTTATATTCTCTGTACAATAGGAGGCAGTATTATAAGTATGTTATATTCTTGGTACATAGGAGGTACGTATTGATAATGTAGTGTATATTCTTGCACATAGGAGGCAGTATTATAAGTAGTTATACTTATCTGTACATAGGAGGCAGTAATTATAGCTAAGTTATATTCTGTACAAGGAGGCAGTATTATAGTATTATATTCTTGTACATAGGAAGCAGTATTATAGTAGTTATATTCTGTACATAGGAGCAGTATTATAGTAGTTATATTCTTGTACATAGGAGCAGTTATTATAGTAGTTATATTCTTGTACATAGGAGCAGTATTATAGTAGTTATATTCTTGTACATAGGAGCAGTATATAGTATTATTCTTGTCTAGGAGCAGTATAGTAGTTTATTCTGTACATAGGAAGCAGTATTATAGTAGTTATATTCTTGTACATAGGAGCGTATATAGTAGTTATATTCCTGTACATAGGATCAGTATATAGTAGTATATTCTTGTACATAGGAGGCAGTATTATAGTAGTTATATTCTTGTACATGGAGGCAGTATTATAGTAGTTTATATTCTTGTACATAGGAGCAGTATTATAGTAGTTATATTCTTGGTACATAGGAGCAGTATTATAGTAGTTATATTCTGTACATAGGAGCAGTATTATAGTAGTTTATATTCTTGTACATAGAGCAGTATTATAAGTAGTTATATTCTTGTACAAGGAGCAGTATATAGTAGTTATATTCTTGTACATAGGAGGCAGTATTATAGTAGTTATATTCTTGTACATAGGAGGCAGTATTATAGTAAAGTTATATTCTTGTACATAGGAGCAGTATTATAGTAGTTATATTCTTGTACATAGGAGCAGTATTATAGTAGTTATATTCTTGTACATAGGAGCAGTATATAGTAGTTATATTCTTGTACATAGGAGCAGTATTATAGTAGTTATATTCTTGTACATAGGAGCAGTATTATAGTAGTTATATTCTTGTACATAGGAGGCAGTATTATAGTAGTTATATTCTTGTACATAGGAGGCAGTATTATAGTAGTTATATTCTTGTACATAGGAGCAGTATTATAGTAGTTATATTCTTGTACATAGGAGCAGTATTATAGTAGTTATATTCTTGTACATAGGAGCAGTATTATAGTAGTTATATTCTTGTACATAGAAGCAGTATTATAGTAGTTATATTCTTGTACATAGGAGGCAGTATTATAGTAGTTATATTCTTGTACATAGGAGCAGTATTATAGTAGTTATATTCTTGTACATAGGAGGCAGTATTATAGTAGTTATATTCTTGTACATAGGAGCAGTATTATAGTAGTTATATTCTTGTACATAGGAGCAGTATTATAGTAGTTATATTCTTGTACATAGGAGCAGTATTATAGTAGTTATATTCTTGTACATAGGAGCAGTATTATAGTAGTTATATTCTTGTACATAGGAGCAGTATTATAGTAGTTATATTCTTGTACATAGAGCAGTATTATAGTAGTTATATTCTTTGTACATAGGAGCAGTATTATAGTAGTTATATTCTTGTACATAGGAGCAGTATTATAGTAGTTATATTCTTGTACATAGGAGCAGTATTATAGTAGTTATATTCTTGTACATAGGAGCAGTATTATAGTAGTTATATTCTTGTACATAGGAGCAGTATTATAGTAGTTATATTCTTGTACATAGGAGCAGTATTTATAGTAGTTATATTTCTTGTACATAGGAGGCAGTATTATAGTAGTTATATTCTTGTACATAGGAGGCAGTATTATAGTAGTTATATTTCTTGTACATAGGAGCAGTATTATAGTAGTTATATTCTTGTACATAGGAGCAGTATTATAGTAGTTATATTCTTGTACATAGGAGCAGTATTATAGTAGTTATATTCTTGTACATAGGAGCAGTATTATAGTAGTTATATTCTTGTACATAGGAGGCAGTATTATAGTAGTTATATTCTTGTACATAGGAGCAGTATTATAGTAGTTATATTCTTGTACATAGGAGCAGTATTATAGTAGTTATATTCTTGTACATAGGAGCAGTATTATAGTAGTTATATTCTTGTACATAGGAGCAGTATTATAGTAGTTATATTCTTGTACATAGGAGCAGTATTATAGTAGTTATATTCTTGTACATAGGAGCAGTATTATAGTAGTTATATTCTTGTACATAGGAGGCAGTATTATAGTAGTTATATTCTTGTACATAGGAGCAGTATTATAGTAGTTATATTCTTGTACATAGGAGCAGTATTATAGTAGTTATATTCTTGTACATAGGAGGCAGTATTATAGTAGTTATATTCTTGTACATAGGAGCAGTATTATAGTAGTTATATTCTTGTACATAGGAGCAGTATTATAGTAGTTATATTCTTGTACATAGGAGAGCAGTATTATAGTAGTTATATTCTTGTACATAGGAGCAGTATTATAGTAGTTATATTCTTGTACATAGGAGCAGTATTATAGTAGTTATATTCTTGTACATAGGAGCAGTATTATAGTAGTTATATTCTTGTACATAGGAGCAGTATTATAGTAGTTATATTCTTGTACATAGGAGGCAGTATTATAGTAGTTATATTCTTGTACATAGGAGGCAGTATTATAGTAGTTATATTCTTGTACATAGGAGCAGTATTATAGTAGTTATATTCTTGTACATAGGAGCAGTATTATAGTAGTTATATTCTTGTACATAGGAGCAGTATTATAGTAGTTATATTCTTGTACATAGGAGCAGTATTATAGTAGTTTATATTCTTGTACATAGGAGCAGTATTATAGTAGTTATATTCTTGTACATAGAGCAGTATTATAGTAGTTATATTCTTGTACATAGGAGGCAGTATTATAGTAGTTATATTCTTGTACATAGGAGGCAGTATTATAGTAGTTATATTCTTGTACATAGGAGCAGTATTATAGTAGTTATATTCTTGTACATAGGAGCAGTATTATAGTAGTTATATTCTTGTACATAGGAGCAGTATTATAGTAGTTATATTCTTGTACATAGGAGCAGTATTATAGTAGTTATATTCTTGTACATAGGAGCAGTATTATAGTAGTTATATTCTTGTACATAGAGGCAGTATTATAGTAGTTATATTCTTGTACATAGGAGCAGTATTATAGTAGTTATATTCTTGTACATAGGAGCAGTATTATA
>ONZH01030826.1:0-25046 GCA_900303285.1 Rhinella marina | reverse complement strand
CTGTTTGGAAAGTTGGGAGGTATGCATTTCTGCTGTGGAGCTCCTGATGAAACCTTGTAATGATGTAGAAATTAGTTGAGCCTGGATTTACAGGGCAGCAGCTGTACTGGACATATAGCTTGCAACATTTGGGCTGCTTATTATTTTATCCCTATGACTAACATAGTGACTGGAAATGAGCGAGCATACTCGTCCGAGCTTGGTGCTCGTTCGAGTATTAGGGTACTCGTAAGTGCTCGCTGCTCGGACGAGTATCTCGCCATGCTCGAGGAAATGGCAACTTCCGCATCATGCATTTTTGGCGCCTATAAACTCAGCCAATCACAAGCCAGGAGACTCTGCGGTACACCCAGCATCACGTGGGGCCCTTACATGTCGATAGCAGGGGTTGGCTAGCCTGATCAGGTGACCCTGGAATATACTAGTGACTGGCCGCGGTGCTCGGCTCAGATGCCGTCTGGATGTCGTTAGGGATAGAGCTGCTGCCTTTCAGGGACAGTGTTAGGGCCTGAATTTAGTTCTCTGTTAGGCAGGAATCACCCACAAAGAACCCAACAGCCCTTCTAAGGGCTACAAGACATTTTTTTTTTGTCTCCTGGCTTGGCTGGCTGGCACTAGTAGTGCAGCTATCGCCATATATAACCCCTTTTTTTTATTGTTATATCTCAGTGATACAAATCCATTTCACACAGCAGTGTGGAACCATTCTGTGTGTCACAGTTCAGTACACTCACTACAATCCGTATTTTCTGTCCAGGTGACACTTTCTGTATGTCACTTAATACAACCAGGTCTTTTGCTTCCACGTATATAGCTTGATCCCAAAAATCTCTGTGCGACATTTGTCTGGGTCGCAGTCAAAATAGCCACCGTCAGCAGGGTGTCAGTTAGCTCTACGATAGTTTCTGCACGTCACGTTCCAAAAAAAACAAAACAAAAAAATATATATATAAAAAAAAAATATATAAAAAAATAGTTTTTTTGTTATTTTAGCTCAGTGATACAAATCCATTTCACACAGATGCGTGGAACCATTCTGTGTGTCACAGTTCAGTACACTCACTACAATCTGTATTTTCTGTCCAGGTGACACTTTCTGTACGTCACTTAATACAACCAGGTCTTTTGCTTCCACGTATATAGCTTGATCCCAAAAATCTCTGTGCGACATTTGTCTGGGTCGCAGTCAAAATAGCCACCGTCAGCAGGGTGTCAGTTAGCTCTACGATAGTTTCTGCACGTCACGTTCCAAAAAAAACAAAACTAAAAAAAAATATATATAAAAAAATAGTTTTTTTGTTGTTTTAGCTCAGTGATACAAATCCATTTCACACAGCAGTGTGGAACCATTCTGTGTGTCACAGTTCAGTACACTCACTACAATCCGTATTTTCTGTCCAGGTGACACTTTCTGTACGTCACTTAATACAACCAGGTCATTTGCTTCCACGTATATAGCTTGATCCCAAAAATCTCTGTGCGACATTTGTCTGGGTCGCAGTCAAAATAGCCACCGTCAGCAGGGTGTCAGTTAGCTCTACGATAGTTTCTGCACGTCACGTTCCAAAAAAACAAAACTAAAAAAAAAATATATATAAAAAAATAGTTTTTTTGTTGTTTTAGCTCAGTGATACAAATCCATTTCACACAGCAGTGTGGAACCATTCTGTGTGTCACAGTTCAGTACACTCACTACAATCCGTATTTTCTGTCCAGGTGACACTTTCTGTACGTCACTTAATACAACCAGGTCTTTTGCTTCCACGTATATAGCTTGATCCCAAAAATCTCTGTGCGACATTTGTCTGGGTCGCAGTCAAAATAGCCACCGTCAGCAGGGTGTCAGTTAGCTCTACGATAGTTTCTGCACGTCACGTTCCAAAAAAACAAAACTAAAAAAAAAAAATATATAAAAAAAATAGTTTTTTGTTGTTTTAGCTCAGTGATACAAATCCATTTCACACAGCAGTGTGGAACCATTCTGTGTGTCACAGTTCAGTACACTCACTACAATCCGTATTTTCTGTCCAGGTGACACTTTCTGTACGTCACTTAATACAACCAGGTCTTTTGCTTCCACGTATATAGCTTGATCCCAAAAATCTCTGTGCGACATTTGTCTGGGTCGCAGTCAAAATAGCCACCGTCAGCAGGGTGTCAGTTAGCTCTACGATAGTTTCTGCACGTCACGTTCCAAAAAAACAAAACTAAAAAAAAATATATAAAAAAAATAGTTTTTTGTTGTTTTAGCTCAGTGATACAAATCCATTTCACACAGCAGTGTGGAACCATTCTGTGTGTCACAGTTCAGTACACTCACTACAATCCGTATTTTCTGTCCAGGTGACACTTTCTGTACGTCACTTAATTCAACCAGACTGAACAAGTTTGTGGGTTTCAGTACAGCAGGCCCATTTATTTTTTATATAATACACTTATATACAGAAAATGTTGAACCCCAGGGCTAAGGGTCGAGGACGAGGGCGTGGGGGCATTCAATTACTGCAGGGGGCAGAGGCCGTGGTCCTGGGCAGGGTGAGACAGTACCTGCTGATGAGGGAGCTGTGGAACGCCGCAGAGCTACACTCCCTAGCTTCATGTCTCAACTTACAGGGACACGTGGTAGAGGACTGTTGAAACCACAACAGTGCGAACAGCTGATCTCGTGGATTGCGGACAATGCTTCAAGTAATTTGTCCACCAGTCAGTCTTCCACGCAGTCCACCCACGTTACCCAAGGGAGCACTCCTCTGGCTCCTCCACCTCAACCTCCTTCCCCCCAGTCTGCCCCTCCCAGGAAAATTTGGAATGCGATCCGGCATACTCTGAGGAACTGTTTTCTGGACCCTTCCCAGAGTCACAAACCACTTCTCAGGTTGCTGCTGACCTCGTTCCCGATGCCCAAGTTTTCCAACTGTCGCAGTCTGTGGGTGATGATGATGATGACAATGTTGAGTTAGTGGAAGAAGTTTGTAAAGAGGTGTCGGACGATGAGGAGACACGGTTGTCAGACAGTGGTGAAGTTGTTGTCAGGGCAGGAAGTCCGAGGGGGGAGCAGACTGAGGAATCGGAGGATGACGAGGTGACTGACCCAAGCTGGGTTGATAAGCCGAGTGAAGACAGTGCTTCTGAGGCGGAGGCGAGTGCTGCACCAGAACAGGTTGGAAGAGGCAGTGGTGTGGCCAGAGGGAGAAGCAGGGCCAGAGCTGGTGCATCAGCAGCAACTGTTTCACGTAGTGAAGCTCCCGTGGCGAGGCCTAGATGTTCGCAAGTCTGGAGGTTCTTTAAAGAAAGTGAGGATGACCGACGGACTGTGGTGTGCAACCTGTGCCACACCAGGATCAGCAGGGGTGCCACCACTACTAGCCTAACCACCACCAGCATGCGCAGGCATATGAGTGCTAAACACCCCACTCAATGGAACCAAGGCCGTTCACCACCTCCTGCGGGTCACACCACTGCTCCTTCCCCTGTGTCACTCGCTGCCTCTGCTAGTCAACCCCCTGCCCAGGACCCGGCACGAGCGCCTCCCGCCGGAAAACCACACCTTCGCCTCCACGATCCTCCACCATGGTGTCCCAGCGCAGCGTTCAGCTGTCTTTACAGCAGACGCTGGAGCGCAAGAGGAAATACAGTTCCACCCACCCACATGCCCAAGCCCTCAACGTCCACATCTCCAAATTGCTGAGCCTGGAGATGCTGCCCTATAGGCTGGTAGAGACCGAGGCCTTTCGCAATCTCATGGCGGTGGCTGCCCCTCGGTATTCGGTCCCCAGCCGCCACTATTTTTCCCGATGTGCCGTCCCAGCCCTACACCAGCACGTGTCAGAGAACATCATCCGTGCCCTGACCAACGCTGTTTCTGAGAAGGTCCACCTAACCACGGACACGTGGACAAGTGCTGCCGGGCAGGGACACTATATCTCACTGACGGCACATTGGGTTAACTTGGTGGAGGCTGGGACCGAGACTGACCCTGGGGCCGCTCATGTACTGCCCACACCGAGGATTGCGGGGCCTACCTCGGTCACGGTCTCTCAGACGTACTATGCCTCCTCCTCCGACCCCTCCTCCTCCTCCACCGAATTACCATCCGTGGGCACGGCGCCTTCAGTCGGTAGCTCTAGGCGCAGCAGCAGTGCCGTGGGTAAGCGCCAGCAGGCGGTGCTCAAACTGCTGAGCTTAGGTGACAAAAGGCACACCGCCCAAGAGCTGTTACAGGGCATCACGGCGCAGACCGATGTGTGGCTGGCACCGCTGAACCTCAAGCCAGGCATGGTTGTGTGTGACAACGGGCGTAACCTGGTGGCGGCTCTGCAACTCGGCAGACTGACACATGTGCCATGCCTGGCCCACGTGTTCAATCTAATAGTTCAGCGGTTCCTCAAGACATACCCCAATCTGTCTGATTTGCTCACCAAGGTGCGCCGCATCTGTGCGCATTTCCGCAAGTCGACCACAGATGCTGCCACTCTCAGGGCAGCGCAGCGCCGCCTACAACTGCCCGCTCACCGACTGTTGTGCGACGTGCCCACGAGATGGAATTCGACATTAAACATGTTATCCAGAGTTTACCAGCAGCGCAGAGCGATTGTAGACTGCCAGATGTCAACTTCCACCAGAACTGGTAGTCAGGTCAGTCAGATTCCTCAAGTCTACAATGAGGAGTGGACGTGGATGTCTGATATCTGCCAGGTGTTGAGCAACTTTGAGGAGTCAACACAGATGGTCAGCGGCGATGCCGCCATTATCAGCCTCACCATCCCGCTGCTTTGCCTGTTGAAAAACTCACTGCTCAGCATCAAGTCGGATGCTTTGCGCTTGTCACAAGAGACGGTGGAGGAAGATACGTCGCTTGATAGCCAGAGCACCCTCCGGTCTGTTTCTCAGCGCGTATCGGAGGAGGGGGATGAGGATGAGGAGGAAGAGGAGGAGAATGTCGGCGAGACAGTAGAGGGTACCAGTGCTCAGTCCTTAACTCTTGAGCGTGTATGGGCTGAAGAGGAGGACTTGGAGGAGGAGGAGGAGGAGGAAATGGAGAGTCAGGCCAGTGAGGAGAGGGAATTCTTACGTGTTGGGACTCTGGCGCACATGGCAGACTTCATGTTAGGCTGCCTATCCCGTGACCCTCGCGTTAGAAGCATTTTTTCAAACACCGATTACTGGGTGTTCACTCTCCTGGACCCACGGTACAAGCAGAACCTTTCCACTCTCATCCCTGCAGAGGAAAGGAGTATGAGAGTGAATAGATATCAACAGGCCCTGGTGCACAAGCTGAAACAATCCTTCCCATCTGACGCCGCTAGCGGCAGAGGGCATGGTTCTGTGGGCCAAGTAGCGGGGGAGAGGAGCCGAGCAGGCAGCTTGTCCAGCACTGGCAGGGGAACGCTCTCCAAGGCCTTTGCCAGTTTTATGTCACCCCAGCAAGACACTGTCACCTGTCCCCAGTCTAGGCAGAGTAGGGGGGAGCTGTACAGAAAGATGGTGAGGGAGTACCTAGCTGACCATACCAACGTCCGTAGCGATCACTCTGCTCCATACAACTACTGGGTTTCAAAGCTGGACACGTGGCCTGAACTGGCGCTGTACGCCTTGGAGGTGCTGGCCTGCCCTGCCGCTAGCGTGCTGTCAGAGCGGGTATTCAGTGCAGCTGGTGGCGTCATCACCGATAAGCGTACACGCCTGTCAACTGACAGCGCTGACAGGCTGACGCTTATTAAAATGAACAAAGCCTGGATTTCACCGGAATTCAAATCTCCTCCAGGGGAGAGCAGCTAAAGATTAACATTACTTATGTATCCGATTCCTCTTCTCTACTCCTCCTACTCCTCCTCCATGTCGTCTTTGCCTAACGCTGACCAAAAAAAACGCCATTTTTTATAGGTCCAACTGGCACTTTTTTACCACAATTTTTCAGGAGGGCCCCCTACAGGCCCTCTCTTCAAACAATTTTTCCAGAGGTCCACCTACAGGTCCTCTCTCCAAACAATTTTTCCAGAGGTCCACCTACAGGCCCTCTCTCCAAACAATTTTTCCGGAGGTCCACCTACAGGCCCTCTCTCCAAACAATTTTTCCGGAGGTCCACCTACAGGCCATCTCTCCAAACAATTTACGTCTTTTTCCTATCTTTCTCTCTCTCCAAACTATTTTTCCGGATAGCTGCCATATACGGTAATAAACTGAGAAGAATACAGAGAACACATGCCACACTTGATCAAGCTCATAATTTACGACTGTACCGGTTGATGCTAAATTTTTAAGTTGGGGTCCTGCATCGTCATTCACTGAATTTCACTGATCTCCTCAACGTCTCCTCAAAGAACCGAAAGACCATTGTGGAGAGAGCGGCACAGCTCGCCATCAAAGTGACGAACCTGAACGCCAGACTGCGCAGCGAAGAGAACAAATAAATATCTCTGTGGTTATTTGTGCTAAATAAAAGTTAAATAAACACAAAAAAAAATAAAAAATTGATCTGTTCCTGTGCCTGATCCACCCAAGTTGAATCTGTCCCATTGTGAGAAAGTCCCCCCAAGGAGTCCCCACTGTAACTTGCTTCCCATACAACTAACTCACCCCCCGACACCTGTGTCTTGCCATTGTCCACCACCTCCTCAGACAACACTGGTAAATCCCACTGTCAGCACACGGAGACTGCAAAAGGTCTTGCGAATTGGGGCAGAGAATGTTCTGGGGTAGCACATCAGAGAAGGGGTGACTATGGGGTTCCAGGGAGTACGTGACTACATGCAATCTCCATCCAAAAAGTCATACTGAGGCTCACCACCATGCTTTACACTGCAATCCTATTACTGAGGCTCACCACCATGCTTTACACTGCAATCTTATTGAAAGACAGACAATCAGGGGTTCACCGCCAGGTTGTCAGGCAGCATTTTTAAGTGGGTCACCATTACCATGTCCCTGAAAATTGCCTTGGGGTCATCGCCAGACTATTTTTATGAAAGGCCATGGGGTTCTATACACACAGTGCTGACGGAAGCCCATCAGCCTTTCTAAACACAATTGAATCTGTCCCATCATGAGAAAGTCCCCCTAAGGAGTCCCCACTGTAACTTGCTTCCCATACAACTACCTCACCCCCCGACACCTGTGTCTCGCCATTGTTCACCACCTCCTCAGACAACACTGGTAAATCCCCACTGTCAGCACATGGAGACTGCAAAAGGTCTTGCGAATTGGTCCAGAGAATGTTCTGGGGTAGCACATCAGAGAAGGGGTGACTATGGGGTTCCAAGGAGTACGTGACCACATGCAATCTCCATCTAAAAAGTTACTTTCTTCCTATGAGCATCGGCTGTAAGTTATTTAACCCCTGATGAACCTTCTTAAGGGGAAACGCGTCGGGTTCCACATTACCTTCACCTAATAGGGAGAATTCAGGGTGAGAAAGTCTAGGCACGGGACCAGGGGGTCACCACCATCAGGAGACGCCCCTGGATAAGGGATTATTACAGGTCATTAATAGGGTTATGTCCTATGCCCTACCTGTTCCCCTCCAGCCTCCAGAATTATCATTTATTGCACTCTCTCCCCTGTTGTTGTACCTCTATACGAGATTTGTGAGAGTTGCTGACTTGTCAGCGCATCTGTGTTTATGTACTGGATGTACATTTGTTATATGTGTTTGAATTTCACTTTTTAGTGACTTATTAAATGTTAAGTTTTAATTCCAGCATTTCTGTGACTCAAGTTAATTTTTGGCTGGTATTCTCATCTGATTATCCCACGTACTGTGATATGCTACTTGGTTAATACTATGGCTGGTTTCCTTTCAGGTGACCTTTTCACCGAAGCTCTGTTTGATGAGGCTAAAAATATCTTTTCTGACAAAGAGGTTCCAGGCTTAATAACCACAGCCACATGTAAGGCAATTTTCAGGGATCTCTATGAGGCCTACAAAGACAATATCAAGTCTTGGTGGGAATTAAGATCCTTGGAGAGCTATCTAGAACATGAGATTGTACCTAAGGGACTCCGTATCACCATTACCCCAGCCCCACGAATTAATTCCCCTGATTTTTTGATAAGGTGGGAGAAACAATTGACCCAAAACTCTCTGTGCTTGATGAAAACTCTTCTGGAGGAGGAGAGGGTCTTTTTTGATAAATCCTCATCTAAACTCAGAGAATTGATTGACTCCGTTCTGAAATTTAAACACGATCCAGAATTCAACATAAGGGAATCATCTCTACAAACCGCCGTGGATAGATTTCAGAACCTACTTAAGGAGAGAAAGCATCGCCAGTTCGTTCGGGATTTGACCGAATTCCGAGAAAACCGAGCGTATCAATTTGTCAAACAAATCCCGGTCTCTGAGTCGGAGGCCTCGTCATCTGAATTTGAGGCCTCTGACTCAGATTCCAAGAGAAGTCACTCCCAGAGAGGTCGTCCGTTTAGGAGAGGCAGGAATAGGAGATGGCAGGGACGAGGCAGATACCCTCAGGGAAGAGGAGTAGAACTTTCACATCAATTTCAACCTTCTACTTCCTTGACCTTACCTCCTGTATTAAGCACACAATCACTCTCCTTCGACTACCGCCACTGCACCTTCCATCTCCTCCTCTTCTGTTACCTCCTCTTTTTTATCAAAGGACCCGCTCCCCTATCAACTCAGGGATCGGCCGAGAACGCACAATGGGGACAGAAAAGCAACAAACTGAAAATTGTTAATCTCTCCTCTCGTCCCCTTACTTCAGTAGAAACTAACCTCCTAGAGAGAGGCTTGTCGTTTGTCCCGAATACCCGGTTTGACGCCTTCTCATGGGTGAGAGATTTACACCTGTTTGTCAGGAAACTCAAGTGGCATAAATTCATGAGAAACTCGGATCAACAGACCTGCGCCAAATTGGGTATCTCAACC
This sequence comes from Rhinella marina, assembly GCA_900303285.1. NCBI lineage: Eukaryota > Metazoa > Chordata > Amphibia > Anura > Bufonidae > Rhinella > Rhinella marina. The sequence continues at coordinate 16,161 of ONZH01030826.1, read as the reverse complement.
AGTGACCTACCCGATCTAAACATATTTATGGAACTCTTAGATGAAGGTTCCAGATCACCTGGCCAAGGTCCTTTCACTCGACTGAAACCAAAAAGTAAGCGACTTCCCCCACCTGTGAATACTGACCATATTGATATCTTTCTAGACATGACCATACGCGATCTTGAACAGCTGGGCACCTCCAGATATCCCTGTCATAACTTATCCAGTGATGAATTGGCGGCTCTTTCACAGTTAGAAAAAGACGACTCTTTAGTTATCAAACCAGCTGACAAGGGGGGTAACCTGGTAATCATGAACAGTCTAGATTACCGCCAAATGTGTCTTAATATACTGCAGGATAGAGACTGCTATCACATCTTGGCCTCAGACCCTACAGGACCCTTTTTGTCGTCCCTTGAGGAATTGCTCCTTGACGCCCTTACTACAGGCTGTATTAGCAAGGATGAATTTAACTTCATGTTACCTGGCCCACCCCGGATCGCTACATTTTATGGTCTTCCCAAGATACATAAAGGTCTCTCTCCCCTTAAGGGTAGACCTATAGTGTCCGGGGTGGACTCTCTCACTCAAAACTGTGGTGTATATATTGACCGCATACTAAGTCCATTTGTGTCCACTCTACCATCACATACGAGGGACACTATGGACTTTCTGAGAAAAATTGAGACTTTGTCTTTTCAGCCTCCATTCATCTTGGTGAGCATAGATGTAGAGTCGCTCTACAGCTCCATCCCACATAATCAGGGCCTTAGAGCGGTCTCTCACTTCCTCAGTACGAGAGGCATACAATATAAAAATCATAGCAGTTTCGTTGTTAATCTCCTTGAATTTGTTCTTAGTCACAATTTTTTCCTCTTTGATGGTCATTTCTACCACCAGCTCAGGGGGACAGCCATGGGGAGTCCCTGTGCTCCCTCATATGCTAACCTCCTCCTGGGCTGGTGGGAGGATAACTTTGTGTTTCCAGCCGATTCAGTATGGTGGACCGAAAGGATTTTATTTTGGTCCAGATATATTGACGATATCTTCATTGTCTGGGGTGGCAGTCAAGACCAGTTTATAGAGTTCGTCAATGTAATCAATGATAACAATATCGGTCTGTCCTTTACCTATGAGTTAGGCCTTGATAAAATCACTTTTCTGGATGTATCGGTGCACAGGCTAGGGGATAAGCTGGTTACCACAGTCTATCGCAAACCCACATCTACCAACAGTTTGCTTCACTGGTCAAGTAACCACCCCCCTCCTTTGAAAAAAGGCATCCCAAAAGGGCAGTATCTCCGCATTCCGGAGAAACTGTTCTGATGTAGAGGGGTTTCATCATGAAGCTAGGGGGCTTCGGTCTCGATTTAAAGAACGAGGGTATCCTGATAGCGTTCTTACCCAAGCATTTAAATATGCACTTAATCGAGATCGTGACTCTCTTCTCATTCCCACTAGACAGGACCATCTAAAACGTGAACCTATCAGGATAATTTCCACATTCGATGACCAAAACCACGAAGTGAGACAGGTATTGAATAAATACTGGCCCATTCTGTTGATGGACCCTGATCTCGCAGATGTCATCAAAGACTGGCCGAGTATAACATTTAGAAGAGGTAGGTCTCTTCGCGACCGCCTGGTTCATAGCCACTATAATGGACCTAAACAAAAGGGTACTTGGCTTGATAGGAGACCACTTGGAATGTTCAAGTGTGGCAACTGTAAAGCCTGTAGATATGTCTGTAAGGCCAAAAGCAATACCTGCTCGGTTACGGGTCGTCAGTTGTTATCCGTGACTTTGTCAATTGCCGCACTAAAGGGGCAGTTTACCTCTGTCAGTGCCCATGCCCCAAGGACTATGTCGGCAAGACCCATAGGGAATTGCGCCGTAGGATCTTGGAACATATTGGTGACGTGGTCAATAAGCGTAATACGCCTGTAGCTGACCACGTTACCAGTATGCATGGAGGTAAACCAGAGGTCCTCAGATTCTCTGTTCTTGAAGTCGTTCGTGAGTCTCCGAGGAAAGGGGACTGGGACAAATGTATCCTTCAAAAAGAATGTGAATGGATCTACAGATTCAAGTCCCAGTCTCCGCTTGGGCTCAATGAGCGACTAACTTTCTCTTGTTTTTTGTAAATACCTCTGCTTTTCATGATTTGAACCATCGCCTCCACTTCATGAGCCGCCGACTGTCTGTGGGGAACCTGTCCTATCGATGCATGAAGCATCCTATGTTTGACAGTCTCACATCATTAGCATCTTACTCTTATTGACGGGTATCCTATATATTAAGGCTGCCCCTCCTCTCCCATTCCCCCTTCCTACCCTCACAATCTTATATAGGAGTATCTCCTTTTCCATGCACCACGCATCATATTCTATCTGTTACCTTGATCTCCACGTATTTACCCTAACATCACCCAAATTACCGTCATCTTTCTCACTGTTGACATTTACACACGTGCCTGGTTTTGATCGCGTGATCGTAGGTCGCGATCACGTGATTAGGTATATTGACACGCATAAACTTTAGTCATCATGTGTTACGCCTAAACATTGCGGCCTATCATGCTGCCTGCCCCGGATCACGTGGTCGCGGTTTGCGATCACGTGACCACGGACCCTGACACGCACCAGTCTGGCGTGCGTTCCATAGGCCGGAACGAGCGCCTGACAAGTTCCGGTTGGCGCTCCTTTTAAGATCGCCTCTTAGGTATCCATGGTACAGCCGCCCCTTCATCACTGCTCCCGGACTGACGTCTATCTACCTGACTACCGCCCAGGCTTGGCGACTCGGTCATGTAAGAGGTCTTTCGACCAACAAGTTATGATCAGTGTCCCCTTCACCTTTTATCCGGGCATAAGTGATATCCATCGTAACTGATTGATTTGTGGTGATCATTATGGGTATTGCATCATTGTTTGCCCAATAGATTTGGGCGATATACCCTTGCGCCATATGTGCATTTTGGCAAGCTGTCAATTTTATGTATTATAACTCTATATTGTTACTTTCTTCCTATGAGCATCGGCTGTAAGTTATTTAACCCCTGATGAACCTTCTTAAGGGGAAACGCGTCGGGTTCCACATTACCTTCACCTAATAGGGAGAATTCAGGGTGAGAAAGTCTAGGCACGGGACCAGGGGGTCACCACCATCAGGAGACGCCCCTGGATAAGGGATTATTACAGGTCATTAATAGGGTTATGTCCTATGCTCTACCTGTTCCCCTCCAGCCTCCAGAATTATCATTTATTGCACTCTCTCCCCTGTTGTTGTACCTCTATACGAGATTTGTGAGAGTTGCTGACTTGTCAGCGCATCTGTGTTTATGTACTAGATGTACATTTGTTATATGTGTTTGAATTTCACTTTTTAGTGACTTATTAAATGTTAAGTTTTAATTCCAGCATTTCTGTGACTCAAGTTAATTTTTGGCTGGTATTCTCATCTGATTATCCCACGTACTGTGATATGCTAAATCCCCACTGTCAGCACATGGAGACTGCAAAAGGTCTTGCGAATTGGTCCAGAGAATGTTCTGGGGTAGCACATCAGAGAAGGGGTGACTATGGGGTTCCAAGGAGTACGTGACCACATGCAATCTCCATCTAAAAAGTCATACTGAGGCTCACCACCATGCTTTACACTGCAATCTTATTACTGAGGCTCACCACCATGCTTTACACTGCAATCTTATTACTGAGGCTCACCACCATGCTTTACACTGCAATCTTATTGAAAGACAGACAATCAGGGGTTCACCGCCAGGTTGTCAGGCAGCATTTTTAAGTGGGTCACCATTACCGTGTCCCTGAAAATTGGCGGTGATGGACCTTCATTTCACCTAGTTGGGTGCTTCCCTAACATGTGATGGGCATGTGCCTCGCCTTTCTTGGTCTGGGTGAGCACAATTGCCATGAGGGTAACCACCAGGCTGTTGCCTAAGAATTTGGGGTAATGGTGGGATTAGGCAGCCTCAGAGGCATCCATGCATGCTGCCCCTGCTGTTTCCTGTCCATTTCCGTGGTGTTTCCATAATTTTCTGAGGTTTCCAGGTTTTCACCCAGCCTTCCCTAGGCAGAGCCTTGGTCCCCTGCAAAAAATGCTCGAGTCTCCATTGACTTCAATGGGGTTCGTTATTCGAAACGAGCACCCGAGCATCGGAGCATTTTAGTGCTCGCTCATCTCTAATAGTGACACATTGGTTGTCACCCCTGTGAATTTCTGCGTTTCCCTACGGGTATTACAGCTCCAACCTGTGACTGCTTTAATAGCTATTAATCAGCAAATTTGGCTGCTGCCCATTTAGTATCAGATTTGGATACAAGACACCCTATGAAAAATTCCTAAAGGGGTGCAGTTTTCTTAATGTGGTCACTTTTTGGGGTTTCTACTTCAGGAGTTCCTCAAGGGGTCTTCAAATGTGACATGGCACCCAAACACCATTCTAGCAAAATCTGCTTCCAAAAACCATATGGCGCTTTTTCCCTTCTCAGCCATGTAGCGTGCCTATACAGCAGTTTACCACAACACATGGGGTGTTTCTGTAGAATTATGGTAATCAGTATTGAGGTTTGTTTTGTTGTTAACCCTTGTTGTATTAAAAATAGGAAAAAAAACAGATTAACATTGAAAATCTGCACAAACAAAATGAAATTTTGAAATAACGCCTCCATTTTCCTTTAATTCTAGTGAAACACCAACATGTTAACAATGTTTATAAAATCAGTTTTGAATAATTTGAGTGGTGCAGTTTCCAAAATAAGGACACTTTTGGGGGTCTCCACTGTAGGGTACCTCAGGGTGTTTTTGAAAGCAACATAATGCCTGTGAAATCTACCGTCCAAAAACCATATGGTTGCTTCTATTCTGAGCCCTACCGGAGTTTACAACCATATACAGTACGGGGTGTTTCTGTAAACTACAGAATCCTGGTATTAAATATTGAGGTTTATTTGGTTGTTTACCCCTGACGTTTTACTGAAAAAATGGATAAAAATGGATTTAAATGCAAAAAAAGGGAAATTTCACTTCCATTAAAGGGGTATTCTCATTTCAATAATCACCTTTTTTTATGCTCCTTTGGTGATGACAAAGAGTTTACTAAATAGTCTTTATTAACCAAAAATTAGCCACAGTATAAAAAATCTGACCCCTTGTTTACCTTATGTAGCCCTTGGTTACGGCCACCGCCGCTCCGATAAGGCAGCGGGCCGCGCTTGCGCCGTAACTGTGTTTTATTCCCCTGGCCGGCGGCTCATTGGCATCGGGAGCGCGCCGGCCGCCGCGCATGCGCAGTGTCTCTTCCCAGCTGCGCTCTCATACAGGGCCGCGCATGCTCTGTATAAGATCGCAGTCATCACGGAGGATACGAGACAGAAGGCAGCAGCGCGAGGGAGAGAGAAGGACCCACATCTACTGAGGTAAGTATGGTAAAAAAAAAAGTTCTCCACTATATCCACCAACGATTTATTGCATGAAAAAGGATTATTTTTAATGATATAATAGAATAATTATAACTATGATGGCTAAGTGGCTAACTTGGGGACATTATGTGGTGGTTGGGGTGATGGACCAAATCAAATGGAGTGACTCTGGGGGAAGCCATTATAAAATGGGGAGACACTGAGGAGCACAAACACATGCACGAGCACAAGGACTGAGTTTTCAGTGTGATGTCATAAGGAGGCGTGGCAGTCCTTCACTCAAACTGCCTAAGCCCGCCCAGCATTACAAGCAGGAAACCAGGAAGTGAACAGCAGAGCTGGCTGCTGGTAAGGTTGAAATAGCAAGATGAGAATACCCCTTTAACTTTAATTCCTGTGGAACACCTAAATGGTTAACAAAGTTTCTGCTGACAGAATCCCTTTAAAGGGGTATTCCCATCTCAAGGATCAATGTTTAAAACGTAATACTGGTGGCCATGGTACTTTTTGTAATTAGATGTCATTACACATATATCCCCCATATCCATAAAATCCAATTTTCTTACCCCCTTGATTAGTTGTGGTTCCCCTTGGTTATGGCCCGCTTTTTCATATAATTGCCACGGGCTGCGCTTGCGCAGGAGTCCTTTTTCACCCAGGCAGCCGCTGCTTGTATCCGGAGCGCGCACGTCGCTGCGCATGCGCACATGCGCGCTCCATTCCCGGCTGTCTGATACAAAGCAGCGCTTGCTCTGTATTAGATGCGGGCAGCCGCGCATGCGCGGTAGCTGCCTCCGGCTTCTCCGCTATGTCTGATACAGAGCAGCGATTGCTCTGTATCAGATGCGGGCAGAGATGACAGAGAGAAGAGGATCGCGAGCCGGAGACACCTGCATCTACAGAGGTAAGTATAAAAAAAAAACCCACTATACTTACCAACGATGTGGGCACTGGGGGCGGTGGGGGAACAATTGAGTATCACTGATTTTTTTTTATTTTTTATATATACTGATTTTGGGGACACTAGGGGACACTGGGTGTGGTGGGGGCCATAACAATGTGGAGGAAGATTGAGGGGGGATATATATATATATATATATATATATATATATATATATGTGTTCTCTAGGGGGAACAATTGAGTATCACTGTTTTTTTTTATATATTGATTTTGGGGACACTGGGTGTGGTGGGGGCCATAACATTGTGGAGGGAGGGTGAGGGGGGACATAAATATATTTTCTCTAGGGGGAACAATTGAGTATCACTGATTTTTTTTATTTTTTATATGTTGATTTTGTGGACACTATGGGACACTGGGTGTGGTGGGGGCCATAATAATGTGGAGGGAGGGTGAGGGGGGACATATATACATTTTTATTTTGAGGAGCACTGTTTTTTTTTTTAATTGTTTTTTAAATTGATATATGGGACACCAGGGGGAAGATAAAAGACGTTTAAAGTGACATCACTGTATTTATTATCCCTGTACTGTGACATCACTGTGTTTATTATTAGTGTTGAGCGAGCTGCTGGACGGGAGGAATCACTACAAAGTAGAAGCCTGAGGAGGTAAGTGGTCTGTGTTTGTGTGTTTGTTTTCTATTTTTCAGGGTCGTGAATGCAGAGGACTACGTCGGATTCGGTGGATTACGTCGGACCAGCTTTTTTACTTTTTAAATAAAATGGTCAAACAGGGGTCTGGGGGAGTATTTATTTCAATAAAATGTTTTATACTTGTGTGTGTGTATTTTTTTTTTACAATACTACAGTTTTAGTAATTACGGCTATCTACAGACGGCCCTGATTACTAATACTGGGCTTAGTGCTGGGTGTGAACCGGTATGCAGGGCCGGTTTTAGACAAAGTGTGGCCCTGGGCAAAATTGAAAGTGGGGCCCCAAATCATGAAATACTGGACCAGAAGTCTGACTCTGCAACCACCGCAGCTGATTGTAGACTGCCATATTATAGCTCTTTAGCCTTTTTACTGTAAGCTGTTGAACCTGCAGCCTCTTTGGGTTTGTTCACAGTATTTTGTTTAAAAAAAAACTAATGCAGAATCTGTGTCAGGTTTTTTTTAGATGTGTTTTTTTCTGATAACTTTTATAACTCAGTTTTGGCGTGGATTTAATGGGATTAATGCCCATTTTCATAGGGAATTCTGGACTGGAAACCGCATGAAGAATGGCCAGGGCACTTCGTTTTTTTCATGGTGCAGTTCATAAAACCCGAAACTGAAAAAATGTGTCGTCCCATCCGGGCCCTGAAGTAAAGGGAGAGCACAGTGTGCATGTATGTCATCCTTCATTATACTATGAGTGTTCTGAAAATAGCTGCTCACTGGCAATTCCATAGAAGTGGTGCTGCGCATGCGCACTGTCATGGGGGATCTGTGGATGACACTGCTATGGGGGATCTGTGGATGACACTGTTATGGGGGATTTCTTGATGACACTGCTATGGAGGATCGTTGGATGACACTGTTATGGAGGATCTGTGGATGACACTGTTATGGAGGATCTGTGGAGGACACTGTTATGGGGATCTGTGGAGGACACTGTTATGGGGGATCTGTGGAGGACACTGTTATGGGGGATTTGTGGATGACACTGTTATGGAGGATCTGTGGATGACACTGTTACGGGGGATTTGTGGATGACACTGTTATGAGGGATCTGTGGATGACACTGTTATGAGGGATCTATAAATGACACTGTTATGAGGGATCTGTGGATGACACTGTTATGGGGGATCTGTGGATGACACTGTTATGGGGGATCTGTGGATGACACTGTTATGGGGGATCTGTGGATGACACTGTTATGGGGGATCTGTGGATGACACTGTTATGGGGGATCTGTGGATGACACTGTTATGGGGGATCTGTGGATGACACTGTTATGGGGGATCTTGATGACACTGTTATGGAGGATCTGTGGATGACACTGTTATGGAGGATCTGTGGATGACACTGTTATGGAGGATCTGTGGATGACACTGTTATGGAGGATCTGTGGATGACACTGTTATGGGGATCTGTGGATGATACTGTAATGGGGAATCTGTAAATTACACTGTTACGAGGGATCTGTAAATTACACTGTTATGAGGGATCTGTGGATGACACTGTCATGGGGGATCTGTGGATGACACTGTCATGGGGGATCCGTGGATGACACTGTAATGGGAGATTCCGTGGATGACACTGTAATTGGAGATCCGTGGATGACACTGTAATGGGAGATCTGTGGATGACACTGTCATGGGGGATCTGTAAATGACACTGTTCTGAGGGATCTGTGGATGATACTGTAATGGGGGATCCGTGGATGACACTGTTATGGGGATCTATAAATGACACTGTTATGAGGAATCTGTGGATGACACTGTTATGAGGGATCTGTGGATGACACTGTTATGAGGGATCTGTGGATGACAGTGTTATGAGGGATCTGTGGATGACACTGTAATGGGGATCTGTGGATGACACTGTATGAGCGATCTGTGGATGACACTGTTATGAGGGATCTGTGGATGACACTGTTATGAGGGATCTGTGGATGACACTGTTATGAGGGATCTGTGGATGACACTGTTATGAGGGATCTGTGGATGACACTGTAATGGGGGATCCGTGGATGACACTGTTATGGGGGATCTGTGGATGACACTGTTTTGGGGGATCTGTGGATGACACTGCTATGGGGGATCTGTGGATGACACTGTAATGGGGGATCTGTGGATGACACTTATGGGGGATCTGTGGATGACACTGTTATGGGGGATCTGTGGATGACACTGTTATGGGGGATCTGTGGATGACACTGTTATGGGGGATCTGTGGATGACACTGTTATGGGGGATCTGTGGATGACACTGTTATGGGGGATCTGTGGATGACACTGTTATGGGGGATCTGTGGATGACACTGTTATGGGGATCTGTGGATGACACTGTTATGGAGGATCTGTGGATGACACTGTTATGGAGGATCTGTGGATGACACTGTTATGGAGGATCTGTGGATGACACTGTTATGGGGATCTGTGGATGATACTGTAATGGGGAATCTGTAAATTACACTGTTACGAGGGATCTGTAAATTACACTGTTATGAGGGATCTGTGGATGACACTGTCATGGGGGATCTGTGGATGACACTGTCATGGGGGATCCGTGGATGACACTGTAATGGGAGATCCGTGGATGACACTGTAATTGGAGATCCGTGGATGACACTGTAATGGGAGATCTGTGGATGACACTGTCATGGGGATCTGTAAATGACACTGTTCTGAGGGATCTGTGGATGATACTGTAATGGGGGATCCGTGGATGACACTGTTATGGGGATCTATAAATGACACTGTTATGGAATCTGTGGATGACACTGTTATGATCTGTGATGACACTGTTTAGAGGATCTGTGGATGACAGTTTTATGAGGGATCTGTGGATGACACTGTAATGTGGATCTGTGTGGATGACACTGTTATGAGGATCTGTGGATGACACTGTTATGAGGGATCTGTGGATGACACTGTATGATCTGTGATGACACTGTTATGAGGGATCTGTGGATGACACCTGTTATGGGATCTGTGGATGACACTGTTATGAGGGATCTGTGGATGACACATGGGGTGGGATACTGTTAGGGATCTGTGGATGTGTGGATCTTGGATGACTTGTTATGATCTGTGGATACTGTTATGAGGGATCTGTGATACACTGTATGGGGATCGTGGATCTGGGGATCTGTGGATGACACTGGGGATCTGGGATGACACTGTTATGAGGGATCTGTGGATGACACTGTTATGAGGGATCTGTGGATGACACTGTTATGAGGGATCTGTGGATGACACTGTTATGAGGGATCTGTGGATGACACTGTAATGGGGGATCCGTGGATGACACTGTTATGGGGGATCCGTGGATGACACTGTTTTGGGGGATCTGTGGATGACACTGCTATGGGGGATCTGTGGATGACACTGGTAATGGGGGATCTGTGGATGACACTTATGGGGATCTGTGGATGACACTGTTATGGGGACTGGCGACACTGTTATGGGGGATCTGTGGATGACACTGTTATGGGGGATCTGTGGATGACACTGTTTATGGGATCTGTGGATGACACTGTAATGGGGGATCTGTGGATGACACTGTAATGAGGGATCTGTAAATGACACTGTTATGAGGGATTTCTGGATGACACTGTTATGAGGGATCTGTAAATGACACTGTTAGGGCTCATGCACACGAACGTGTGCTGGCCATGCCCGTGCTGCGGGCCGCATACGGCGAGTCCGCAATAAACGGGCACCGGCCGTGTGCAGCCCGCATCACGGATCGCGGACCCATTCACTTCAATGGGTCCGCAATCCGGGAGATGTGGAGCGGAGGCACGGATCAGAACACCACGGAAGCACTACGGTGTGCTTCCGTGGTGTTTCTGGCCGTGCCTCCGCACCGCAAAAAAGTAGCGCAAGCACTACTTTTTTGCGGTGCGGACCCTCGGATGCGGATCGCGGACCCCATTCAAGTGAATGGGTCCGCGATCCGCATGCGGTGGCCTCGCGGTCAGTGCCCGTGCATTGCGGACTGCAGTTTGCGGCCCGCAGCACGGGCACGGCCGGCACACGTTCGTGTGCATGAGCCCTTATGGGGGATCTGTGGAGGACACTGTTATGGGGGATCTGTGGATGACACTGTTATGGGGGATCTGTGGATGACACTGTTATGGAGGATCTGTGGATGACACTGTTATGGAGGATCTGTGGATGACACTGTTATGGAGGATCTGTGGATGACACTGTTATGGAGGATCTGTGGATGACACTGTTATGGAGATCTGGGATGACACTGTTATGGGGATCTGTGGATGATACTGTAATGGGGAATCTGTAAAATTACACTGTTACGAGGGATCTGTAAATTACACTGTTATGAGGGATCTGTGGATGACACTGTCATGGGGGATCTGTGGATGACACTGTCATGGGGGATCCGTGGATGACACTGTAATGGGAGATCCGTGGATGACACTGTAATTGGAGATCCGTGGATGACACTGTAATGGGAGATCTGTGGATGACACTGTCATGGGGGGATCTGTAAATGACACTGTTCTGAGGGATCTGTGGATGATACTGTAATGGGGGATCCGTGGATGACACTGTTATGGGGATCTATAAATGACACTGTTATGAGGAAATCTGTGGATGACACTGTTATGAGGGATCTGTGGATGACACTGTTATGAGGGATCTGTGGATGACACTGTTATGAGGGATCTGTGGATGACACTGTAATGGGGATCTGTGGATGACACTGTTATGAGCGATCTGTGGATTGGAACACTGTTATGAGGGATCTGTGGATGACACTGTTATGAGGGATCTGTGGATGAACACTGTTATGAGGGATCTGTGGATGACACTGTTATGAGGGATCTGTGGATGACACTGTTATAAGGGATCTGTGATGACACTGTAATGGGGGATCCGTGGATGACACTGTTATGGGGGATCCGTGGATGACACTGTTATGGGGGATCCGTGGATGACACTGTTATGGGGGATCTGTGGATGACACTGTTATGGGGGATCTGTGGATGACACTGTTATGGGGGATCTGTGGATGACACTGTTATGGGGGATCTGTGGATGACACTGTTATGGGGGATCTGTGGATGACACTGTAATGGGGATCTGTAAATGACACTGTTATGAGGGATTTCTGGATGACACTGTTATGAGGGATCTGTAAATGACACTGTTAGGGCTCATGCACACGAACGTGTGCTGGCCATGCCTGTGTTGCGGGCCGCATACGGCGAGTCCGCAATAAACGGGCACCGGCCGTGTGCAGCCCGCATTACTGATCGCGGACCTATTCACTTCAATGGGTCCGCGATCCAGGAGATGTGGAGCGGAGGCACGGATCAGAACACCACGGAAGCACTACGGTGTGCTTCCGTGGTGTTTCTGGCCGTGCCTCCGCACCGCAAAAAAGTAGCGCAAGCACTACTTTTTTGCGGTGCGGACCCTCGGATGCGGATCGCGGACCCCATTCAAGTGAATGGGTCCGCGATCCACATGCAGTGGCCTCACGGTCAGTGCCCGTGCATTGCGGACCGCAGTTTGCGGCCCGCAGCACGGGCACGGCCGGCACACGTTCGTGTGCATAAGCCCTTATGGGGGATCTGTGGATGACGCTGTTATGGGGGATCTGTGGATGACACTGTTATGGGGGATCTGTGGATGACACTGTTATGGGGGATCTGTGGATGACACTGTTATGGGGGATCTGTGGATGACACTGTTATGGAGGATCTGTGGATGACACTGTTATGAGGGGATCTGTGGATGACACTGTTATGGGGATCTGTGGATGATACTGTAATGGGGAATCTGTAAATTACACTGTTACGAGGGATCTGTAAATTACACTGTTATGAGGGATCTGTGGATGACACTGTTATGGGGGATCTGTGGATGACACTGTCATGGGGGATCTGTGGATGACACTGTCATGGGGGATCCGTGGATGACACTGTCATGGGGAATCCGTGGATGACACTGTAATGGGAGATCCGTGGATGACACTGTAATGGGAGATCTGTGGATGACACAGTCATGGGGGATCTGTAAATGACACTGTTCTGAGGGATCTGTGGATGATACTGTAATGGGGGATCCGTGGATGACACTGTTATGGGGATCTATAAATGACACTGTTATGAGGAATCTGTGGATGACACTGTTATGAGGGATCTGTGGATGACACTGTTATGAGGGATCTGTGCATGACACTGTAATGGGGATCTGTGGATGACACTGTTTATGAGCGATCTGTGGATGACACTGTTATGAGGGATCTGTGGATGACACTGTTATGAGGGATCTGTGGATGACACTGTTATGAGGGATCTGTTGATGACACTGTTATGAGGGATCTGTGGATGACAACTGTTATTGGGGATCTGTGGATGACACTAATGGGGGATCCGTGGATGACACTGTTATGGGGGATCTGTGGATGACACTGCTATGGGGGATCTGTGGATGACACTGTTATGGGGGATCTGTGGATGACACTGTTATGGGGGATCTGTGGATGACACTGTTGAGCGACTGTGGATGACACTGTTATGAGGGATCTGTGGATGACACTGCTATGGGGGATCTGTGGATGACACTGTTATGGGAAATCTGTGGATGACACTGCTATGGGGATCTGTGGATGACACTGTTATGGGGGATCTGTGGATGACACTGTCATGGGGGATCTGTGGATGACACTGTCATGGGGGATCTGTGGATGACACTGCTATGGGGGATCTGTGGATGACACTGTTATGGGGGATCTGTGGATGACACTGTTATGGGGGATCTGTGGATGACACTGTTTGAGCGATCTGTGGATGACACTGTTATGGGGGATCTGTGGATGACACTGCTATGGGGGATCTGTGGATGGACACTGTTATGGGGGGGGAAAATCTGTGGATGGACACTGTAATGGGGGATCTGGGATGACACTGTTATGGAGGATCTGTGGATGACACTGTTATGGGGGATCTGTGGATGACACTGTTATGGGGGATCCGTGGATGACACTGTTATGGGGGATCCGTGGATGACACTGTTTATGGGGACGTGATGAACTTATGGGGATCCGTGGATGACACTGTTATGGGGGATCTGTGGGATGACACTGTTATGGGGGATCTGTGGATGACACTGTTATGGGGGATCTGTGGATGACACTGTTATGGAGGATCTGTGGATGACACTGTTATGGAGGATCTGTGGATGACACTGTTATGGAGGATCTGTGGATGACACTGTTATGGGGGATCTGTGGATGACACTGTTATGGGGGATCTGTGGATGACACTGTTATGGGGGATCGTGGATGACACTGTTATGGGGGATCCGTGGATGACACTGTTATGGGGGATCCGTGGATGACACTGTTATGGGGGATCCGTGGATGACACTGTTATGGAGGATCCGTGGATGACACTGTTATGGAAGATCCGTGGATGACACTGTTATGGAGGATCTGTGGATGACACTGTTATGGAGGATCTGTGGATGACACTGTTATGGAGGATCTGTGGATGACACTGTTATGGAGGATCTGTGGATGACACTGTTATACGACAACACCCCCCCCCCCCCCAGTACTGGAAAAAAAAAGACACTGCTAATTTGGACCTCAGATTCTTAATCTATACTCCAATACCTCCCCCCCAATTAACAATTCAGACCACCTAAACAATGCTGTCTTCATTAGTTTAACTAGAGCCCTCTATGGCCCAGACAGCCTGGGGTAATTGAATGCAGCGCGGCCACGTCACAAGCACGTTGTTTGGTGGTGTCCTAAAAGTGCTGCAGACCAAGCTCATACTGGAGTCACATGGAGCTCACACAGGGGGCACAGAGGGGGAGGAGGACGATCACAGAGGGGGCGCAGGACGCTCAAACAGGGGGCGCAGAACGATCACAGAGGGGGAGGAGGACGATCATAGAGGGGGCGCAGGACGATCACAGAGGGGGGCGCAGGACGCTCACAGGGGGGGCGCAGGACGCTCACACAGGGGGGCGCAGGACGCTCACACAGGGGGGCGCAGGACGCTCACACGGGGGGGCGCAGGACGCTCACACGGGGGGCGCAGGACGCTCACACAGGGGGGCGAGGACGCTCACACGGGGGGGGGCGCAGGACGATCACACGGGGGGGCGCAGGACGATCACACGGGGGGGCGCAGGACGATCACACGGGGGGGCGCAGGACGCTCACACAGGGGGGGGGCGCAGGATGCTCACAGGTCAGAGACCATCAGTAGATGAGGACAGGGCTGTTACAATGAATGTGTGACCACCAGCAGCCCTGCACCCCCCTCCTCCACAGACACTGCTGCATGATGGACTTACCAGCCAGAGAGGAAACAGGCCTGGTGCTTTCATGAGAGAGGGTCCTGGGAGCAGCCAGCAGTCCAGGAGCTGAGGTCACAGCCAGCAGAAGGCCCAGCGCACACTTAACTTTCAGACAGCAGGGGGCCCCTTATGGAGAGGGGGCCCTGGGCAATTGCCCTGTTTGCCCCCCCTAACGCCGGCCTTGCCGGTATGGCCAGCACTAACCCGAACATCTATTACCCCGGCACCCACCGCCACCAGGGGTGTCGGGAAGAGCCGGGTACCCGCAGGACCGGACCTTCTAAATTGAGGGTCTGGCTCTGGGGCGGATGCAGGCTGGTACCATTAGGCTGGGAAGGGCCAATAACCGTGTCCCTTCCCACCCTGGTAGTGCCAGGCTGCCGCCTGCTGGTTGTATCTGGCTGGGAGAAGGAAAAAAGGGGGGGACCCCATGCCATTTTTTCCCCAAAAATAATTAAATAATTTTAAAAAATGGCGTGGGGTCCCCCCAAAAATAGCTAAGGTCAGGAAGGTGACAATGGTATGGCCATGAAGGGGTTAATGTTTCATGGTGAATGCTGTAAACGAATAAAAAAAATGCTGGTTTATTCCCATTTCCCAAAAACTTATAAAAGTTATTTCATGCAGAATATGTACCCAAAATGGTGGCATTATCAAATACAACTTGTCCTGCAATAATGTAGCCCTCATATGGTACACTGACATAAAAATGAAAAAGTTATGGCTCTAAGAACATATAGAAAAAAATATATTGCTGCGTCTTTATGGGGTTAAGTGAATGG